>LR738710.1:20740932-20751841 GCA_902687465.1 Secale cereale | reverse complement strand
CGCCCCCCCCCCCCCCGGCGCCTGTGGCCGGTCCGGTCACCCGGGCCCATATGAGCGTTTTTCGCCCGAGCTCGCGCAACGCCTCGGATGACTACGTTCATGCGGCGTCCACTTCTGAGCCATCGCCGTTACCGTCCTCCGTTCGAGCCGCTCTTCGTGACCCGCTCTGGATGGCTGCGATGCAATAGGAGTTTGACGCCCTGTTGCGCAACCGGACGTGGCAGATTGTTCGCCGTCCCGGGCTCTCGGCACGCCAACGTGATTACCAGAAAGTGGGTCTTTAAACAAAAGCTCGGTTCTGATGGTACCCTTGATCGCTACAAAGCGCGCTGGGTCATTCGTGGTTTCCGACAGCGTGCTGGCATCGACTTCACCGACACCTTCGCTTCGGTCGTCAAGCCCGGCACGATACGCACGGTTCTCCACCTTGCGGTCTCCCGTGATTGGCCGGTGCACCAGATGGACGTCTCCAACGCCTTCCTCCATGGTCATCTCGAGGAGCAGGTCTTCTGCTAGCAGCCCACCGAGTTTGTTGACCCGACGCTTCCCGACCACGTGTGCCTGCTTTCGCAGTCTTTGTACAGGCACAAGCGGGCTCCACGCGCTTGGTACCATCGCATCCCGGCGTTTCTCCACCAGCTTGGGTTTCGCTCAACCCGCTCGGACGCCTTGCTCTTCGTCTATCATCAGGGCTCTGACACGGCCTACTTGCTGCTCTATGTCGACGACATCATTCTGACAGCATGTACGGCTGGTCTCCTCAGTCAGCTCACGGCTCGTCTTCGCGCTGAGTTCACCATCAAGGACTTGGATCCTTTGCACTACTTCCTCGATGTCGAGGTGGTGCGCCGTCCGGATGGCTTCTTCCTTCATCAGCGGAAGTACGCCCACGAGCTCCTGGAGCGCGCCGGCATGCTTAACTGCAAGCCCGCCGCTACGCCTGTTGATACGAAGGCCAAGCTTTCTGCCACGGATGATTCTCCTGCTTCGGATGCTGCTTTCTATCGGTCTATCATTGGTGCTCTCCAGTACCTCACTCTAACTCGACCGGAGATCCAGTATGCCGTGCAACAGATGTGTCTTCATATGCATGCTCCTCGAGACGTTCACTGGGCTGCCGCCAAGCGGATTCTCCGCTATATCTGTGGCACTATGGATCTTGGCGTCACGCTTCATGCCACCGCCGACACTGAAGGAAATATGCCCTAGAGGCAATAATAAAGTTAATAAAGTTATTATTTATTTCCTTATATCATGATAAATGTTTATTATTCATGCTAGAATTGTATTAACCGGAAACTTAGTACATGTGTGAATACATAGACAAAACAGAGTGTCCCTAATATGCCTCTACTAGACTAGCTCATTGATCAAAGATGGTTATGTTTCCTAGCCATAGACATAAGTTGTCATTTGATCAACGGGATCACATCATTAGGAGAATGATGTGATGGACAAGACCCATCCATTAGCTTAGCACTATGATCGTTTAGTTTTACTGCTATTGCTTTCTACATGACTTATACATGTTCCTATGACTATGAGATTATGCAACTCCCGAATACCGGAGGAACACCTTGTGTGCTATCAAACGTAACAACGTAACTGGGTGATTATAAATATGCTCTACAGGTGTCTCCGAAGGTGTTCGTGGTGTTGGCATAGATCAAGAATATGATTTGTCACTCCGAGTGTCAGAGAGGTATCTCTGGGCCCTCTCGGTAGTACACATCATAATAAGCCTTGCAAGCAAATGACTAATGATTTAGTCACGAGATGATGTATTACGGAACGAGTAAAGAGACTTTCCGGTAACGAGATTAACTAGGTATGGTGATACCGACGATCGAATCTCGGACAAGTAACATACCGATGACAAAAGGAACAACGCATGTTGTTATGCGGTTTGACCGATAAAGATTTTCGTAGAATATGTAGGAGCCAACATGAGCATCCAGGTTCCACTATTGGTTATTGACCAGAGATGAGTCTCGGTCATGTCTACATAGTTCTCGAACCCGTAGGGTCTGCACACTTAACGTTTGATGACGATCGGTATTATGAGTTTATGTGTTTTGATGTACTGAAGGTAGTTCGGAGTCCTGGATGAGATTGGGGACATGACGAGGAGTCTCGAAATGGTTGAGACGTAAAGATCGATATATTGGACGACTATATTCGGACATCGGAAATGTTCCGAGTGATTCGGGTATTTTTCGGAGTACCGGAGAGTTACGGGAATTCGCCGGGGAGTATATGGGCTTTATTGGGCTTTAGGGGAAAGGGAGAGAGGAGGCTGCGCCCCTCCCATGGCTTAGTCCGAATTGGACTAGGAAGAGGGGCTGCGCCCCCTCCTTCATTCTCTTCTCTTTCCCTTTCCTTCTCTCCTACTCCTACTACTTGGAAGGGCTCCTAGTTCTACTAGGAAAGGGGGAATCCTACTCCCAGTGGGAGAAAGACTCCCCTAGGGCGCGCCATAGAGAGGGCCGGCCCTCCCTCTCCTCCACTCCTTTATATACGGGGGTAGAGGCACCCCATAGACACACAAGTTGATAAGTTGATCAGTTGATCTCTCCCAACCGTGTGCGGTGCCCCTCTCCATAAAAACACACATCGGTCATACCGTTGCAGTGCTTAGGCGAAGCCCTGCGCCGGTAACTTCATCATACCCGTCACCACGCCGTCGTGCTGACAAAACTCTCCGTGAAACTCAACTGGATCAAGAGCTCGTGGGACGTCATCAAGCTGAACGTGTGCTGAACACGGATGTGTCGTACGTTCGGTACTTGATCGGTTAGATCGCGAAGAAGTTCGACTACATCAACCGCGTCACTAGACGCTTCCGCTTCCGGTCTAAGAGGGTACGTAGACACACTCTCCACTCTCGTTGCTATGCTTCTAGTAGATAGATCTTGCGTGATCGTAGGAAATTTTTGAAATACTACGTTCCCCAAAAATGGTATCAGAGCCAGGTCTATGCGTAGATGATATGCACGAGTAGAACACAAGTGAGTTCTGGACGATACTAGTCATACTGCTTACCAGCATATCATACTTTGCTTCGGCCGTATTGTGAGATGAAGCGGTCCGGACCGACATTACGCGTACGCTTACGCGAGACTGGTTTCACCATTATGAGCACTCGTTGCTTAAAGGTGACTGGCGGGTGTTTGTCTCTCTCACTTTAGCTGAATCGAGTGTGACTACGCCCGGTCCTTGTGAAGGTTAAAACAACGCATACTTGACGAAACATCGGTGTGGTTTTGTATGCGTAGGTAAGAACGGTTCTTTCTAAGCCCGTAGCAGCCACGTAAAACTTGCAACAATAAAGTAGAGGACGTCTAACTTGTTTTTGCAAGGCATGTTGTGATGTGATATGGTCAAGACATGATGAGTTATACGGTTTTGTATGAGATGATCATGTTTTGTAAAGTTATCGGCAACTGGCAGGAGCCATATGGTTGTCGCTTTATTGTATGAAATGCAGTCGCCATGTAATTGCTTTACTTTATCACTAAACGGTAGCGATAGTCATAGAAGCAATAGTTGGCAAGACGACAATGATGCTACGATGGAGATCAAAGTGTCGCGGCGGTGACGATGGTGATCATGACGGTGCCTTGGAGATGGAGATCAAAAGCACAAGATGATGATGGCCATATCATGTCACATATTTTGATTGTATGTGATGTTTATCTTATTATGCTTCTTATTTTGCTTAGTATGGCGGTAGCATTATAAGATGATCCCTTACAAAATTTCAAGGTACAAGTGTTCTCCCTGAGTATGCACCGTTGCGAAAGTTCTTCGTGCTGAGACACCACGTGATGATCGGGTGTGATAGGTTCTACGTTCACATACAACGGGTGCAAGCCAGTTTTGCACACGCAGAATACTCAGGTTAAACTTGACGAGCCTAGCATATGCAGATATGGCCTCGGAACACTGGAGACCGAAAGATCGAGCGTGAATCATATAATAGATATGATCAACATAAGATGTTCACCATTGAAAACTACTCCATCTCACGTGATGATCGGACATGGTTTAGTTGATTTGGATCACGTGATCATTTAGATGACCAGAGGGATGTCTATCTAAGTGGGAATTCTTTAAGTAATATGATTAATTGAACTTTAATTAATCATGAATTTAGTCCTGGTAGTATTAACATATCTGTGTTGTAGATCAATAGCTCGCGATATAGCTCCCCGTTTATTTTATATGTTCCTAGAGAAATATAAGTTGAAAGATGTTAGTAGCAATGATGCGGAAACGGTCCGTGATCTGAGGATTATCCTCATTGCTGCACAGAAGTATTATGTCCTTGATGCACCGCTAGGTGATGAACCTATTGTTGGAGCAGATGCAGACGTTATGAATGTTTGACAAGCTCGGTATGATGACTACTTGATAGTTTAGTGCGCCATGCTTTACGGCTTATTACCGGGACTTCAAAAACATTTTGAACGCCACAGAACATATGAGATGTTCCAAGAGTTGAAATTAGTATTTCATACTCATGCCCGTGTCGAGAGGTATAAGACCTCTGACAGTACATTGCCTACAAGATGAAGGAGAATAGCTCAACCAGTGAGCATGTGCTCAGATTGTCTGGGTACTACAATTGCTTGAATCAAGTGGGAGTTAATCTTCCAGATAAGATAGTAACTGACAAAGTTCTCTAGACACTATCACCAAGTTAGTAGAACTTCATGATGAACTATAATATGCAAGGGATGACAAAAGTAATTCTCGAGCTTTTCGCGATACTGAAATCGGCGAAGGTAGAAATCAAGAAAGAGCATCAAGTGTTGATGGTTAACAAGACCACTTGTTTCAAGTAAAGGGAAAAGGGATAGAAGGGGAACTTCAAGAAGAATGACAAGCAAGTTGTCACTCCCGTGAAGAGACCCAAAGCTAAACTCAAGCCTGAAACTAAGTGCTTCTACTGCAAAGGAAATGGTCACTTGAAGTGGAACTGCCCTAGATACTTGGTGGATAAGAAGGATGGCAAAGTGAACAAAGGTATATTTGATATACAGATTATTGATGTGTACTTTACTAGTGTTCATAGCAACCCCTGGGTATTTGATACCAGTTCAGTTGCTAAAATTAGTAACTCGAAACAAGAGTTGCAGAATGAACAGAGACTAGTTAAAGGTGAAGTGATGATGTGTGTTGGAAGTGGTTCCAAGATTGATATGATCATCATCGCACACTCCCTATACTTTCGGGATTAGTGTAGAACCTAAATAAATGTTATTTGGCATTTGCGTTAAGCATGAATATGATTTGATCATGTTTGTTGCAATACGGTTATTCATTTAAAGTCATAGAATAATTGTTATTCTGTTTACATGAATAAAGCCTTCGATGGTCATACACCCAATGAAAATACTTATTTGGATCTCGATCGTAGTGATACACATATTCATAATATTGAAGCCAAAAGATGCAAGGTTAATAATGATAGTGCAACTTATTTGTGGCACTGCCGTTTATGTCATATTGGTGTAAAGCGCATGAAGAAACTCCATAGTGATGGACTTTTGGAATCACTTGATTATGAATCACTTGGTGCTTGCGAACCATGCCTCATGGGCAAGATGACTAAAACTCCGTTCTCCGGAACAATGGAGCGAGCAACAGATTTGTTGGAAATCATACATACTGATGTATGTGGACCGATGAGTGTTGAAGCTCGTGGAGAGTATCGTTATTTTCTGACCTTCATTGATGATTTGAGCAGATATGGGTATATCTACTTGATGAAGCACAAGTCTGAAACATTTGAAAAGTTCAAAGAATTTCAGAGTGAAGTAGAGAATCATCGTAACAAGAAAATAAAGTTTCTACGATCTGATCGTGGAGGTGAATATTTGAGTTACGAGTTTGGTCTTCATTTGAAACAATGTGGAATAGTTTCACAACTCACGCCACCCGGAACACCACAACGTAATGGTGTGTCCGAACATCGTAACCGTACTTTATTAGATATGGTGCGATCTATGATGTCTCTTACCGATTTACCACTATAGTTTTGGGTTATGCATTAAAGACAGCTGCATTCACGTTAAATAGGGCACCATCTAAATCCGTTGAGACGACGCCTTATGAACTGTGGTTTGGCAAGAAACCAAAGTTGTCGTTTCTTAAAGTTTTGGGCTGCGATGCTTATGTGAAAGAGCTTCAACCTGATAAGCTCGAACCCAAGTCTGAGAAATGTGTCTTCATAGGATACCCAAAGGAAACTGTTGGGTACACCTTCTATCACAGATTTGAAGGCAAGATATTCGTTGCTAAGAATGGATCCTTTCTACAGAAGGAGTTTCTCTCGAAAGAAGCGAGTGGGAGGAAAGTGGAACTTGATGAGGTAATTGTACCTTCTCCCGAATTGGATAGTAGTACACTAGTAGATAAAGGGGGATCAGACCCGGTTCATTTGGGCCTTTAGCCCCGGTTCTGGAACCGGGGCAACAGGGTCGGTACTAATGCTCTGACCCTTTAGTCCCGGTTCAATCCAGAACCGGGGCAAAAGGGTGTCCACGTGGCCTGTGCACGGAGTCCAGGCAGGAGGGGCTTTAGTCCCGGTTGGTGGTACCAACCGGGACCAAAAGGCTTCCACGCGTCAGCATTTCTGTGGCTGTGGTTTTTGTTTTTTTTTTGAAAGGGGAGGGGGGGTTTTAGGTTTTGGGGGTTAATTTAGGTGCTTGATATATTGTGTTAGCTAGCTAATTAATAGAGAGAAGTGTTCTCTCTTATGTCCGTGCTTTTGGTCGACGCTACATACTACACATACGTATATATATGGACTAGAGTAGTCACGCTAGCTAGCTAGCTAGCTGCTAGCTACTAAGCAAACGAAGGAACAGAAGATCTCGTATATATAATCAACATATATATATATGCATACAGAGAGAAGTAATAATATCGACCACCTCTCCTTCTCCGAGAGATTGGTCGAACAACAAGTTCTCGTATATCTATCCGACACTATCGGGCACATATATACAATAATTATCTCTTACAAAAATAATCTCCTAACACATGGATGCAGGGTCCACATAGTATTCTCCGTCTTCAGCGATCACGTGTTCAAGGAAGAATGCCGCCAATTCCTCTTGAATTGCTCGCAGACGATCTGGTGTTAGGAGTTCATCCCGCATCCGAAACATCTAATTTGAAGTAGGGGGTCAATACATGAAATGATGCTATAAATTTGTGAATATTATTGATTGCTTACGCACTTTAAATTGTTCATCAGTGTAGCCCCGCTCACAGGTCGTGTGGCGGATGGACTCGCAAATGTAGTATCCACAATAATCATTCCCGGGTTCCTGCCACAACCACTTTACAAGAAATAGAGCTCAATCAAACTGATAAGCAAGAATGCCAAATTGGTATTGATGAAACTAGCTAGCGCTTGAATCAAGATATAGGAGATGCGCGCGCGGAACATGCTACTATATTGTACTTACTTTCGGGTATCTAAATTGCAGCTTCTTCGGCAGTCCCGGAGCTTTTTTGATGAATGTTTTCCAAGCCCTGCCAGACAAAGGAAACAATTAGTTGATATCAGAAATGAAGTTGCTGATATATATGCATGGTGGATAATATTGATCGATTTAACTTACCTGGCTAGTATTTGAGTCATGTTCGCATACTCCTCGGGATCTTTACGTTTAGAGTCGAAGACAGTTACTATTCCCTTCTCAAGCTTAATCTCTAAGAGAATATAGTGGAAGCTGCGCACGAATGCATGAGATCATTACATCACTATAAACTTGACTGCTATATATAAGGGAAACCAAATATGCAGAAGACATTAACACTCACTTGAAGTTGTAAGGAAAGAGTATTATATCTTTGTTTTCATTTACCACCAACGATCGTAGCAAGTTGGTCTCGGTATCGCCGGGACGCAATTTAACCTCGGTTGCATCTATGAGGTATGTGTTAATAAACCCAATATCACCTACTTGTCTTTTCTTCAATTCGACGATCTTCAATCTGCATAATATAGTGAGGATAATTATAAATACATGCAATGAAGATCAGCTATATAGAGAGACTTAATGACAGAAGTAGTACTACTTACAGACAGTAGCAGGTGATCGTTGTTTTATCGAGGGCCAATTGATTGAAAAATTGATAGAACTCCTCAAATGGAACAGGCAACAGGTCAATTCCAACGAGGTCATGCTCCGGTTTAACTCTCAAATACAAGTTATTCCTCCCCCCAGACTCTCTGCAGATTTTCATGTACCAATCATGCAATCTTCGCATATTCGTTGATAGAGATCTTTCATTTTTGACGAGAGGCTTTTTGTACTCGTATCTTTCTATCTGCACGTCCATGAAATCATAGTGTACATCGTCGGACGCGTAATCTGCAAGACTGGTATAACCGGGCACCATCCTCGGATCATTAGCGACCATGTCGCTAGACACCTTGAGCGGGGGGCACGATTGGTTCGCTTGTTCGCCGAGCTGGGCAATTTGTTTCCCAGCTCGCCCTTCTGCTAACCTCTGATCACTTTTTGTACTTCCGGACCGCTTGGCATCTTGAAATGTCTTTTGAATAATGCGGTCATAGTTGCCCTTCGGCTTACTTTTCGCTGGTTGCTTCAGGGCAGCAAGAGTGCGCTTTGCTTTCACCGCATCTATCTTCTCCTCTGGAGGTGGATGTCTCTGTGCTTTCAACCCTTCAAAAAAGTCCTTCACTTCGCCTTCAGCGATCTTCGTGTTTTCCTCGTCGGACCTCTCGTACGGCAACTTCTCTAGAGGCGTGAGAGAAGGACCGAATCTGCATCGCCTACCGCCTCTGGCTGTACTGGTAGACGTCGCCGGACCAGACGAAGCGGCTGTCTTTTTTACTTGCTTAGGCGCCGGAGCAGGAGCAGCCGGAGCGGCGGCAGGTCTCTTCCGCCCTTGCTGATTAGGCGAAGGAGGAGCTGGCTGTCTGCTCGGGCGCGCCGGCGGCGAAGGAGGCGGAGTGCCGCCACGCGCCGGAGAAGGAGCCGGAGTGCCCTGATGGTCACTCGCCGGAGGAGGAGGCGGTGGAGGAGGCGGAGTGCCCTGACTCGTCGGAGGAGGAGGAGGAGGCGGAGGCGTCCAGTTCAGAATGTTGATTAGGTCCTTCCGCCATAGGCATGGAGTCTTCAGTGAAGAACCCAGCCGAGTCTCCCCTTCACCGGTAGGGTGGTCAAGCTGGAGCTCCTCAAATCCCTCCGTTATTTCGTCGACCATCACCCTAGCATATCCTTCTGGAATCGGCCGGCAGTGAAAAGTGTCGTCTGGTCCAGAAGGATAAACAGAGCCAGCAGCCGCCTTGACCTTCAGATTCATCCACTGTGCCATAAGGTGGCAATTTTGTGCCTGCGTGATAGCATCCACAGGATTCCTGGCAGTAGCCGTCAAGGCAAGCTCTGGCTGAGGCAGCTCGGTGGAAGCCACGCTGCTTCTCCGCTGAGATGGCGGGGTAGCTTCGGGGGAAGCTTCGGCAATTCTTTCCTGATCTGCTTCCCGTTCCTCTATCGCTTGTATTCTGGCCCGCAGCGCCTGGATTTCGGTCATCTCCATTTTCTTCCTCCTGTCGTGGCATTTGTAGCCTCATGCGTCCGGAAACCCAGCACGCCACGGAAGGGAGCCTGGCGTGCCTCGTCTCCGTCCAGGGTGCTCAGGATTCCCGAGGGCCATTGTCAGCTCGTCGTTCTCTCTGTCGGGGATGAACGTCCCTGCATGCGCTGCTTTGATATACTGCCGCATCTTCCTGAGTGGTGTTTCCAATTGCTTGTCCGTCCAAATGCACCACCCTGTTACAGGGTCCAAGGATCCGCCAGCCCCGAAGAACCAAGTCCGGCAACGTTCTGGCCAGTGCATTGTCTCTGGTTCGATCCCTTTCTGAAGCAGATCATTCTCAGCCCTGGCCCACTTAGGTCGGGCTACGAGGTAGCCGCCCGACCCCGTGCGATGGTGATGCATCTTCTTTGCAGCATTTATCCGGTTTGTCTCCGACATCTTCTGACTCTTTTCCGACTTCTTATGGGCCACAAATGCGGGCCAGTCATCTTTGATCTTCTCATATATGCCCACGAATTCTGGAGTCGTTTTCTCTCTGACAAACGTATTCAGTTTTTTCTTCCATGCCCTGAATTGGTCTGCCATCTTCTGAAGTGCAGCAGACTTGATTAAGTCCTCTATAACTGGCTTCGCCGGATTAACCTCTCGCGGTAGGACGAAGTTTGTCTTCAGCTCATTCCAAAGATCTTCTTTCTGCATATCAGTGACATAAGTCACCTGAGCGTCGTTTGAAGCCGGCTTTAACCATTGATGGATGCTGATCGGGATCTTGTCCCTAACCAGAACCCCGCACTGATTAACAAATGCGTTCTTTGTGCGGATGGGTGCAGTCGGCTCGCCGGAGCGCGAGATTTCTAAGATCTCAAACTTTTCATCCGGCCTCAACTTTTTCTTCGCTCCTCGTCTCTTTACCTAAGATTTGCTCGATCCGGAGGGCTAGAAAAGGAACAAAGACGAGAGTTAATGAATGAATCAATTAACTAGTCAGCACATGCTTAACTAACATATATACCTCCTGGCCGGACTCGGTTCGGTCACCGGAGCCAGCATCACGGTCTCCTTCTTGCACCGGCATTGGGTCACCGGAGCCGTCCTCACGGTCTACTTCTTCCATGTGCATTGGGTCACCGAATTCATCAATATCATAGCCTAGATCTTCCAGCCGCAGCTCTTGTTCGACCTGCTCATCGGTGTCGTTGAGAAACGACCTGACGGCATTTTGTCCGTCTGCGATTATGTCCATCAACATCGCTTCTTGTGCTAGGTCTCGGGTGTTGTCGTCCATTGTTTCTACAAATATTTACAACATGCCAATTATTATTCA
>LR738710.1:20473155-20739932 GCA_902687465.1 Secale cereale | reverse complement strand
AAGTGTAGCTTATATAGGAGGAATATTAGTCCCGGTTCTTGGCACAAACCGGGACTAATAGCCCCCTTTAGTCCCGGTTGGTGCCACCAACCGGGACTAAAGGTCCCTTTTCAGCAGCCCAAAGGGCGGGAAGGAGGCGCCTTTAGTCCCGGTTGGTGGCAGCAACCGGGACTAATGCCACCCTTTAGTCCGGATTGGTGGCAGCAACCGGGACTAAAGGCCTTGCCGCGGTGCGGTGGGAAGTTTAGTCCCACCTCGCTAGTTGAGGGAGAGCAGCACCAGTTTATAAGCCCCGCTGCCTCTCTCCTCTCGAATTCCTCTAAACTGCAGGCCTAAGGGCCTAAACTGTCACTGCTTTGCATGTGGACTTGCTGGGCTTTCTACGGGCCTGAATCCTGGCCCATGGTTGGGTTTCTAGTCGTATTCAGGCCGTTTGGGCCCAGCAGGTGGCATATTTTTTCTTTTTTTCTTTGTTGCTTTATTTTTTAGTTTTGTTTCTACTTTCAACAAAATACTTACTGTTGCTATTTTTATTTATTTGTTTTCTTTGTTTCTTTATTTATTTGATTTTGTTTCTACTTACAAAAAAATATTTATTGTTGCTATTTTTTTTTCAAGTTTTTTTGTTTTGTTTTCTGCATTATTTATTTTCTTTTGTAAAACCAATTACGAACTTTCTGTTAGTGCAAGTAGTATTCAAATTTGAATAGTTTAAATTTGAAATTATTTGTTTTCTTTGTTGCTTTATTTATTTTATTTTGTTTCTTTTCAGCAGCCCAAAGGGCGGGAAGGAGGGGCCTTTAGTCCCGGTTGGTGGCAGCAACCGGGACCAAAGGCCCTGAGCTGGCGCGGGTGCGGTGGGATGTTTAGTCCCACCTCGCTAGCTGAGGGAGCTCGAGAGTGGTTTATAAGGGCTGCTGCTCCCACCCTCTCGAGCTCCTCTCAAATGCAGGCTTCTGGGCCTAACTCTGCGCGCTGCCCTGTGAGCTTGCTGGGCCTTATATTACAGGTGGATCCTGTGCTATAGGCCTTGCAGGCTCACTGGGCAGCGCCCAATTTTTTTTTTCCTTTTTTGCTTTATTTATTTCTAAGTTGTTTTTTTGCTGCATTTAGAGTTGCTTTATTTATTTTATTTTCTTTGTTTATTTCTAAGTTGTTTTTTGCTGTATTTAGAGTTGCTTTATTTATTTTACTTCCTTTATTTATTTTCTTTGTTGCTTTATTTATTTTATTTTGTTTATACTTAATTACAACAAAATACTTATTGTTGCTATTTATTTCTAAGTTGTTTTTTGCTGTATTTAGAGTTGCTTTATTTATTTTATTTTCTTTGTTTATTTCTAAGTTGTTTTTTGCTGTATTTATAGTTGCTTTATTTATTTTACTTTCTTTATTTATTTTCTTTGTTGCTTTATTTATTTTATTTTGTTTATACTTACAACAAAATACTTATTGTTGCTATTTATTTTTCAAGTTTGTTTTGTTTTGTTTTGTTTTGTTAGTGCAAGTAGTATTGAAATTTGAATAGTACAAACGGACAATGGTATCATACTCGTTTGTTACAAAGTTGGCATGGTATCATCATAATAGTTGCGGAAATAACTCTTCACTTTTTCTTCGCTTGTGTCATTTGCTTATTGCGCCGTAACCATGGATAATCTTCATCGTTTATCAGGATGCTTGGGTCAGCCTTGACTTTGAAGGGAGGAATTTCATGAAACTTTTCATAATCTTCAGACATGTCTGTCTTGCCCTCCACTCCCAGGATGTCCCTTTTTCCTGAAAGAACTATGTGGCGCTTTGGCTCATCGTATGATGTATTCACTTCCTTATCTTTTCTTTTTCTCGGTCTGGTAGACATGTCCTTCACATAGATAACCTGTGCCACATCATTGGCTAGGACGAACGGTTCGTCATTGTATCCAAGATTTTTCAGATCCACTGTTGTCATTCCGTACTGTGGGTCTACCTGTACCCCGCCTCCTGACAGATTGACCCATTTACACTTAAACAAAGGGACCTTAAAATCATGTCCGTAGTCAAGTTCCCATATGTCCACTATGTAACCATAATATGTGTCCTTTCCCCTATCGGTTGTTGCATCAAAGCGGACACCGCTGTTTTGGTTGGTGCTCTTTTGATCTTGGACAATCGTGTAAAATGTATTTCCATTTATCTCGTATCCTTTGTAAATCAATACAGTCGAAGATGGTCCCCTGGACAACAAGTACAACTCATCACAAACAGTGTTGTCACCTCTGAGACGTGTTTCCAACCAACTGCTGAAAGTCCTGATGTGTTCACGTGTAATCCAGTCGTCGCACTGCTCCGGGTGTTTGGAGCGCAGACTGTTCTTGTGTTCATCGACATACGGGGTCACCAATGTAGAGTTCTGTAGAACTGTGTAGTGTCCTTGAGACCAAGAATAACCGTCCCTGCATATTATTGAGTCCCTTCCAAGCGTGCCTTTTCCAGTCAGTCTGCCCTCGTACCGCGATTTAGGGAGACCTATCGTATTAAGGCCAGGAATGAAGTCAACACAAAACCCGATGACATCCTCTGTTTGATGGCCCATGGAGATGCTTCCTTCTGGTCTGGCGCGGTTACGGACATATTTCTTTAGGACTCCCATGAACCTCTCAAAAGGGAACATATTGTGTAGAAATACGGGCCCCAGAATGACAATCTCGTCGACTAGATGAACTAGGACGTGTGTCATGATATTGAAGAAGGATGGTGGGAACACAAGCTCGAAACTGACAAGACATTGCGCCACATCACTCCTTAGCCTTGGTACGATTTCTGGATCGATCACCTTCTGAGAGATTGCATTGAGGAATGCACATAGTTTCACAATGGCTAATCGGACGTTTTCCGGTAGAAGCCCCCTCAATGCAACCGGAAGCAGTTGCGTCATAATCACATGGCAGTCATGAGACTTTAGGTTCTGGAACTTTTTCTCTGCCATATTTATTATTCCCTTTATATTCGACGAGAAGCCAGTCGGGACCTTCATACTGAGAAGGCATTCAAAGAAGATTTCTTTCTCTTCTTTCGTAAGAGCATAGCTGGTAGGACCTTCATACTGCTTCGGAGGGATGCCGTCTTTTTCGTGCAAACGTTGCAGGTCCTCCCGTGCCTCAGCTGTATCTTTTGTCTTTCCATACACGCCCAAGAAGCCTAGCAGGTTCACGCAAAGATTCTTCGTCACGTGCATCACGTCGATTGAAGAGCGGACCTCTAGGTTTTTCCAGTAGGGTAGGTCCCAAAATATAGATTTCTTCTTCCACATGGGTGCGTGTCCCTCATCGTCATTCGGAACAGCTAGTGCGCCGGGGCCCTTTCCGAAGATTACGTGTAAATCATTGACCATAGCAAGTACGTGATCACCGGTACGCATGGCGGGCTTCTTCCGGTGATCTGCCTCGCCTTTGAAATGCTTGCCTTTCTTTCGACATTGATGGTTGGTCGGAAGAAATCGACGATGGCCCAGGTACACATTCTTCCTGCACTTGTCCAGGTATATACTTTCAGTGTCATCTAAACAGTGCGTGCATGCGTGGTATCCTTTGTTTGTCTGTCCTGAAAGGTTACTGAGAGCGGGCCAATCGTTGATGGTCACGAACAGCAACGCCTTTAGGTCAAATTCCTCCTGTTTGTGCTCATCCCACGCACGTACACCGTTTCCATTCCACAGCTGTAAAAGTTCTTCAACTAATGGCCTTAGGTACACATCAATGTCGTTGCCGGGTTGCTTAGGGCCTTGGATGAGAACTGGCATCATAATGAACTTCCGCTTCATGCACATCCAAGGGCATGCATGTATCTTCTGCACCTCCAATCCTAGAGGGCATACGACCTTCTTTGCTGCGTATGTACTGTCGGGCAATTCGTTATCCTTCGGAAGCTTCTTCTTCAATATTTTCAGTAGCTTCTCAAATCCTTTGTCAGCCACAGCATTCTCTGCCTTCCACTGCAGCAATTCCAGTACGGTACCGAGCTTTGTGTTGCCATCTTCGCAATTGGGGTACAACCCTTTTTTGTGATCCTCTAACATGCGATCGAACTTCAGCTTCTCCTTTTGACTTTCGCATTGTGTCCTTGCATCGACAATGACCCGGCGAAGATCATCATTTGGTTCCTCTTGATCTTCAGCAGCTTCACCCGTTGCAGCATCATTGGGCACATCGTCTGGTTCCTCTTGATCTTCACCAGCTCCCCCCATTGCAGCATCACCGTATTCAGCGGGCACATAGTTGTCATCGTACTCTTCTTCTTCGCCGTCTTCCATCATAACCCCTATTTCTCCGTGCCTCGTCCAAACATTATAGTGTGGCATGAAACCCTTGTAAAGCAGGTGGGAGTGAAGGATTTTCTGGTTAGAGTAAGACATCGTATTCACACATTTAGTGCATGGACAACACATAAAACCATTCTGCTTGTTTGCCTCAGCCGCATTTAGAAACTCACGCACGCCCTTAATGTACTCGGAGGTGTGTCTGTCACCGTACATCCATTGCCGGTTCATCTGCGTGCATTTATATATAATTAAGTGTGTCAAAAACCATTACAGAACATCATAAATAGATAATTAAGTGACCAAATGGATAAAAGTTCATCATCACATTAAAACCAAAGTACATACATATATAGTTCTCATCTAACAACATATATAGCTCTCCATACACATCGAAACTATGTAAAACATTTCAACGCGAAAACAAATGCTATCATAATCGCAACCAAGGTAACAATTGATCCAACGGCATAATGATACCAAGCCTCGGTATTAATGGCATATTTTCTAATCTTTTTAATCTTCAACCGCATTGCATCCATCTTGATCTTGTGATCATCGACGACATCCGCAACATGCAACTCCAATATCATCTTCTCGTCCACAATTTTTTTTATTTTTTCCTTCAAGAATTTGTTTTCTTCTTCAACTAAATTTAACCAATAGGTTCCATCTTGATCTTGTGATCATCGATAACTTCCGCAACATGCAACTCCAATTCCATCTTCTCCTCCTCCATTTTTTCCAATTTTTTCTTTAACGAAATGTTTTCCTCTTCAACTAAATTTAACCTCTCCACAAGAGGGTCGGTTGGAATTTCCGGTTCAACTACCTCCTAGACATAATAAAACATCTATGCATGTCAGGTTGGTCGGCATAACTATCATAAGCACTAAAACAAATAGTTATAAATTAAAGATAATATACCACATCCGAATCGTAGACCGGACGAGGGCCCACGTGGGCGGATATCAAAACCATCGCACTATATAATAACAAGCAATAATAAACGTAAGAAAATTAGACAAATATCTATCTAAAGCAATAATAAAAGTAAGAAAAGCATGGACATAACAAGAGGCTCACCACGGTGGTAACGGTGACGAGATCGGCGGGGGCGATCGACGGCGGCGAAGACGGGGACGGGACGTGACGGACCGCTAAACCTAGACAAATCTCGGAGAAAATAGAGCTTCGAGAGGAGAAAAGCTTAACTAGTGTGGCTCGGGCATTCCACCGAACATGTTGTGTGCATAGGAGGTGAGCTAGAGCACCACTAACCCCTGTCCCCCTCGGCCAGAAAAAAAACAGAGCAATGAGCTCTGCTCTTGAGTGAGGGGTTTTATATAGGCAACTCACTGGTCCCGGTTGGTGCTACAAACCGGGGCTAAAGGGGAGCCTTTGGTCCCAGTTCATAAAACAAACCGGGACTAATAGTGGTGGGCCAGGAGCAAGAGCCATTGGTCCCGGTTTTTAGCTCCAACCGGGACCAATAGGTCCAGACGAACCGGGACCAATGGCCCACGTGGCCCGGCCGGCCCCCTGGGCTAACGAACTGGGTCCAGTACCCCCATTGGTCCCGATTCTAGATTGAACCGGCGCTAATGGGCTGGACCAATGCCCTGTTTTCTACTAGTGGTACATCACAGAAACTAGTTCTAGTGATTCCTACACCAATTAGTGAGGAAGCTAATGATGATGATCATGAAACTTCAGATCAAGTTACTGTTGAACCTCGTAGGTCAACCAGAGTACGTTCCGCACCAGAGTGGTATGGTAACCCTATTCTGGAAGTCATGTTACTAGACCATGATGAACCTACGAACTATGATCCTTAAACTGTGGTCCACCAACTGTTGTAGTGTGCTTTAGTTCCACATAGCCTGCAAGCATGCGTGCTCTGGCACAGTAGCCATATGTTGCAGCTAAATTTCTTGCTTCCTCTCTAGCAGAAGCAATGTCACCAGCAACATCCTTACGTAAGATCTCCACCAGTTTACTAGGAATAAACTGATCGCACACAAATCCCATGATCTTGTGTAGCCTATCTGTAGCCTCTGATCTTGCTTTGGTAATGTTGTCCTTGGGCGACGAATGGATAAGCTGGTAGGCAGTTTCAAGCCCGTCAAGCCTGTCTCTGGCGTGCTTGGTCCGCCGTTTGTTCCCGCTTTGGGTACGCCGGCGAATATCATACCATACGTGGTGCTTTGCTGGGTCATCCGGGTCAATCATCGTACTGGCACGAACAAATTGGATTGGACATCAGCAATTCGGTCAGTGAACCCATTGGCATGAAGAAACACAACGGATGGAACATCCGTGTCAACGGGAAGCTTTATCTCCGGGAGGACTTCCTTCTCAAGCTCACCGAGCTTTGCAAAGCACAACAGCTCGTTGCCTCGGGAGACAGGAGTCACGATGCAGCATGGCGCGAATCGCTTGGCTTCGGTGAAGTAGGCTACGGCCAAAACTGAGTGATACCGCGACCGGCGCAGCACGTTCGCATCTTCAGTCCTGGACCCAGTCTCGAACAGCTCTGAACTGATCTTGCTATGGAGATCTCCTGCCAGATTGAGCGCGACCGTGGACCACGGGTGGGCGGTGACGAGCACCTCGGCGACTGGCAGCGCCTCGGTGAAGCCCCCTTCGCCGTACGAAAGCTTCGCAGTCTCTCGACATTGGTCTCTGATGGTTGTAGCCTCGCCCTCTTGACGGATCTTGGCGCGCTGCTTCCTGGTGACGCCCTTGGTCGCCGATGACTCGGCGAGCGCGTCAGCCTTGGTGAGCTGCACCTCGGCAACAAGCACCTCCTCGTGCTCGTGCTCAGCCTTGGTGAGCTGCGCCTCGGCAACAAGCACCTCCTCGTGCTCTTGCGCCTGCGTCTTCGCGGTGCCCACTTGCTTGCTGAGGACGATCTGGGTCGGGGAAGATAAAGCCATGGTGGGGTTCGCCTCGGCGAGCACCTCCTCGTCGTCGGTGTCGCCGTTTTGACGAAGACGAGTCCCAGCCGCTCCTCGGTTCCCGCCGATGATCAGGGTTGCCGACGGTGAGGGCGGCGCGTCCGCGAGCACCTGGTCGCGGGCCAGATCGTCCCCCGCGTCTTCGTCTCGACGAAGAGCCCACGCGGCCGCTCGTGGATCGTTGACGACAACAGCGGTCGCCGGCGGTGAGCCCGGCGCGTCCGCGAGCGCCTCGCCCATGTCGTCGCTCGGATGACGCCCCCTCGCGGCCCCTCGCCCGCTGCCTCTCTTCGACGGGGTGGACCCAGCGTATCTCATGGCGGGAGGGAAGGGGGCTGCGAGCGGGGAAGAAGCCGCCGGCGCTTCGGAATGCCGGAGGGGGAGAGGTTGGCCCCGTCGACGCGGAGGCGCGGCACGGGGAGGGCGTCGGTTTCGGGCGGCGCGGCGCCGGTGGGGAGGGTGGATTCGAGGCGGTGGGGGGAGAGAAGCGAATTGGAAGAGGGTTCGGGGCTTGGCTTGGGTGGTTGGTTCGGTTGCCACGGCGACGGCGTACGCGTGCGTGGGGGATGGTTTGGTTTCGCTTGCGACGCTTGGAGCAGGTGGCTACAAGGGAGCGCGCTGGGCTGGCTGGAGGCTTGAAGCTTCTCTCCCATGCATTTTTTATTTTCTCCTTTCCTCTTCATTGCAGGTGCAATCCTTTCGAATTTGAAATTCCTTTTCCACCCTACTAATTTTGAATATGCTTGCTCGTTTTTTGTCACCTCCTTGGAATTAAAATGTCACATCATTCATCACAATCGACATGTATCTGGATTGAACAATGTCACCGCTTTTCAAGTTTCTCCGTCAATGTTGGAGGGGGGAAACGGTGTTATGCTCTTGCATCTCGGTTTGCCAAAGTAATTGTAGTCACACGATACGAAATGCGCAAGTTGAAACCGTGGTGGCTAAAGTGCAACAAGGAAAGGAACATAAGAAAATTCTCAAAACTGAAATGTCCCCCCTCCGCATTTTTGGCCATAATGCCACCTAGGACCAAACATTTGGCAGCACTGCAACATAGATAAGAGTATCTACAACCATTCACAAAAATCCAATCCAATTGGACCCCTCAAACTGGCCCTATACATCTGGGCCATCCGGCACCCCCCTATACCCCAGCTCATATATTGGGCAAATACAAGGGGGGTGGACTCGCCCGCCACATCGGACGGGCGGGGCACACACAGAAAGCCAACGGTCCAATTGGAGCCAATCAGGTGGAGATGGAGGCCGTCCTCCCTCCGTCCCATAATATAAGAACGTTTTTGACATTAGTGTAGTGGTAAAAACGTTATTATATTATGGAACAGAGGGAGTATATATTATCTTTGTTTTTTAACTATGCACGTGGATGAATTTCAGGTTGCATGTAGAAGTATGGATATGAGGCATATCCACACTACTATATACTCCAATTAATTGAAATATGGCTAAAGCAACGGGACACAGCTGAGATTCAAATGCATCCAAGATTGGTCTTGTTTCGAAGATCTTGTCGAAAGGAGTTCAAATATGGAAAAATAAAACTAAAATCGGAATTTCAGTTCAGAAGACATCAGTGATCTAAATTATTTATTAAATGGAACGGGTTTGTTTGGGCAGAGAGGCGAGAGAGAATAGGAAGCGTCATCCCGTGTTTGCATGTTGCATGTAGTACTACCGACTTGAGTGGGACCCATCACCAAATAAAGGGATGTCAACACAGCACACAGGCAGGCCGCACCGTTGACGAATTTGTTCTTGGACATTGGAAATTCTCTCTTCAGAGTAGTTCCCTAGGGTGCAACCAACAGGTACATCATGTTCCCCCGGGTCGTCAGGGTTATGGACAAGCAGGGCTCTTTGAGTAACGCTCACTTCAAACTCATCTTGGTCAAGTGCACAGTAAAGCTCAGCGAGAAACTTGGCGATGATGATCGAACCTTTGAAAGCAGCAGCTGCTTCATGTACCATCGCTATCAGCTCTCTTAACATTGCCTTAAACTGTGGTCTGATGTCTACACACGCTTCTACTCTTGTAGACTATGTTAGGCCTCCAAGCGCAGATGTTTGTAGGACAGCAGCAATTTCCCTCAAGTGGATGACCTAAGGTTTATCGAACTCAGGGAAGTAGAGGTTGAAGATGGTCTCTCTCAAGCAACCCTGCAACTAAGATACAAGAAGTCTCTTGTGTCCCCAACACACCTAATACAACTAGGAGTCGTATAGGTGCACTAGTTCGGCGAAGAGATGTTAAATGACAAGTGATATGGATGGCAAAACAAAGTAATATAAATCTGTAATAAAAAGTGCAGCAAGCAAACAAGTGGTAAACGTGAGCACAAATGGTATTGCAATGGTGGAAAAAAGGCCTAGGGATCATAATTTCACTAGTGGCAACTCCCAACAACATTAACATAATCGAATCACATGATATTTCCCATAAAACATGCAAAGGGGACGCACTCGGAGGTCATTCCTTCGTGGTCAAGAGAGGACGAGAATTATGTAGGGCTACAAAAGCACACCTCAAAGTTCGTAGTTCTCAATCTAAGGATTTCCCAATGTCACCGCGGCCATCCAAAGAGAGTCCCACAATCACCACAACATATCTAAAGGATAGTCAAAGACAAGCACCAAGAGACTCTCAATCTTCAATCAACACACAAGAGAGGAAATCACTCATGAAAATATTTTTCTAATCCATGTCCAATAGACCGCTGTCACCTTGGTCTCGGGGATTATACTAGATAAAGACAAGTGAGTACATCAATCCAATACATAGAGGAAGGGGAAATATCATGGGATCACCCTAGATTAACATAGCCTATGATCACAACGAAGATCACATCATGGGAGAGAGAGATAACCACATAGCTACACGTACGAGCCCTCGGCCCCGGAGAAGACTACTCACACATGGACATGGTGAGGAGGAGGTTGACGATGGTGTTGATGGAGAGGTGCAGCCCCGCGAGGAGGAGACGGCCGGCGGCAGCCACGGAGGCGGCGTCGGCGGCCCTTGGGGGCGCGGCGGCGGCGGCGGCCCTCGGGGCGGTGGCGGCCCTAGGGGGCAGCGGCTCCTTGGCCCCCCCTTCTTCCTTGTGGATGGTGCTGCAATGGTGCTGGTCCTCCCCTCCAAGACGGCGGCTCGGGAGGAGGAAAATTCGTGGCCCTTGGTGACCTAGGTTTCCTCTCTTTATATAGACTCTCGGATTCCCGTCATCAGATTTTGGGCCTCAGTAAAACGGGCTTTACTCGGCCGTCCGGACTCCGATTTGGACGAATTTTATATCCAGACGAATCGCCTCGAAATTCCCCACAACTTTCGCAACTAGACTTTTTCCGTTTGACGTCGTCTTCGGGCCGGAACGTGACCATCTTTAAAAAACGTTCTCAGACAGATTTCAGGAAAGTCAGAGTCCTACTTCAATACGACTCCTTTTGCGTTTTTGTCAATTTCCAAGTAATTCCTACACAATAAAGTGTAAAACAAGAACATTGTGCACTTTTGCAACCATTAGTAGGTTAGTACAAATATGATCAAAAGTGTATGGAAGTGCATAAATATCATAGCAATATCACACAAAAAAGGCATGGAGCAAACAGAAATTATAGATACGTTTTGAACGTATCAACATCACCAAGCTTAATTCCTGCTCGTTCTCGAGTAGGTAAATGATAACAAGCATAATTTCTGTGGTGACATGCTATTAACCATATAAGAACTTTTCATAGTCACATGACAAATGCTTACTGAGACAATGAATCTGTAGTAATTAAGTTGCCTCATGAGAAAATCACAAAGAACTGAAAGTTTAACAATATGATACTGAAACACTCAATAGATTTGCAATGAGCATGGTGTGCAAATATGACAAAGTGATATCTCGCTTTCCCCCTTTAGTGAAGCAAAACATAAATGCAGGGGCACTTCCAAAGTTTAAGTGACGACTAGATACAATGATCTCAGAATAAACGATATCATAATCATGCAAAAGACAATGGTACTTTGGGACAATGCACATTACACTCAGAATGACAATCATGCTCTCAGTAGTTGGTTCTTTAAAGAAGGTGGAGACTCTCGAACCGTGGCTTTTGTTGGCAAGGTTGAAAACCCGTGGTCGGAAACAAAGACAAAACATGTACCAAAGCTCTTGGTTTTTAAAAACAGAAGGAAAAATTATTATTATTTGGATATGCATGTTTCGTCAACGAATGCTAGCAGATAACTCAATTACTTCTTGAGCTGGACAAGTTTCGAGGAACGGCTCCCGAATGAGGACGATCACATTCTCTTAATCTCCTTTGTTTATCACTGCCAAAGTTTTCTGATTTCTCATGAACAAAGCGTGAAGGAGGGTTTGTTTGTTTGTATTATTTTTAATGAGCCGGGCGCACTCTATGCCAGTTCCTTCTCGTATTATGGGTTTGCACATTAGACATGCAATCCCGGGGTGAAGCTTGTCCAACTTAAAAAGATCATGAATTAACTACTACTTCCTCACGAACTAAAACAGAGGCACAAAATAGGAATGCTTTTTTTTGAATAATTTCGAGATGGTACATGAAAGTCTTCGTTAGGAATGGCAGGTAAATACCATGTATAGGAAGGTATGGTGGACTCATATGGCATAACTGGATTTTGGATGCACAAGCAGTCAGTCCGCTTAGTACAGGCGAAGGTTAGCAAAAGACTGGGAGCGACCAACTAAGAGAGCAATGACGGTCATAATCATGCAGAGCGACACAGAAACATTGAATCAGGCATGGAAGTTATATCGCTACTCAGAAATAAAAGATCATCAAGGCTTGACAGACTTTCTTTACAGTCTTAAATATGCGTGAGCATACGCCAAGTCAATGAAAATAAATTCTCGAAGGAAGATATCACTAAACCATACCACATCATAGGCAAACAAATCATGTTGGTACTCCAATAACACATTGGGAACCCCCCAGCTATTTGAGACTAACCATAAGAAAACATGAACTACTAAGCATCATTATGCACATAGCATTTTATCATAGACATATCGACCAGTGCAACAGAAGCCAACTCTCTTAACAAGATAAGCATGATAAATAAAGAGAGCTCCAACGACCAACTAAACAAAAGCTCTTTAAAAAGATAAGCATGAAAACTAAGAGCTGAACATGATAGTAGCTATTGAAAGACCAAGAACACACACAGCAAAGATAGACATGAAAATTCTATGTTATGTTCTAGGTTGAAGTAGAGCGTGTTTCTCTCCCACACAAAGAAAGCTGAGTTCCAACTCGTTATGAAAAGCAAGCAAATCTAAAGAAAACTAAAAAGGAAACTAAAAGCAAGACGCTCCAAGCATAGCACATAACACATGAAGTGATAAAAATATAGTGGAACGAAAGACGAACTGATAATGTTGATGGAGAAGGGGATGCACGGGGGCATCCCCAAGCTTAGACGCTTGAGTCTTCTTGAATATTTCTTGGGGGTGCATGGGGGCATCCCCAAGCTTGAGCGTTTGACACTCCTGAATCTTTTTATCATCTTCCCTCGCACACTTGAAAACTCCTTTCATACATAACTCATCATAATCTGATTAGCGAGGTTAGTACCCATAATAAAATAATTGTTCCTTGCTGGAAATAAGGATATTATTGAAGGTCTAATGTTTCTCAAGATTGCCAAAAGGTTTTTGCAAAGAAAAAGCAAGCTCAAGGTTTGCAAAATGAAGAAAAGGCAAAACAGGACAGAATCTATGAAAAACAGGCCAGCAGGTAGTAAATGATTTTTTCGGGGCACTTCTGCAACTCTAATAAAAAAACTCAGAACAGACGACCGAAAGACAATTGTATAGAGCACGCTGTCGAAAAAATTCAGACCAAAAGAATGATCTGGTGATTTTATACGAATTTTTCTGTCCAAGGACAGAATCTGTTTCCTGGACAGCACGCCACAACTTTTGAACTTTCTTGTAATCAGAGGCTACACTTGGCACAAAGCTGAAAAGTAAAGATACAATGATGATGCTACTGTATTAACAACATCAAGACACAACAAAAGCAAAATAAAATTTTATTCATTGTGGGCTGCCTCCCAAAAGCGCTTTCTTTTATGCCTTTAAGCTAGGCATAAGACTTTAATGATGCTCTCGTAGGAATAAGAGTTGAAGAACAAAAGAGAGCATCAAGAAGCAAATACCAAACACATTTAAGCCTAACATGCTTCCTATGCATAGGAATATTGCAATAGAATAATTCATTGAAGCACAAAGCAATAAGCATAGGAAGACAAAACAAGTGCAGCTTCAAAACCTTCAACATAAAGAGAGGGAACTTGATATTATTGAAATATCTATAAGCATATGTTCCCTTCTCATAATAATTTTCAGTGGGATCACGAATAAACTCAACAATATAAGCATCACATAAAGCATTGTTACCATGATCCACATGCAAAAAGGTACTCTTACTCTCCACATAAGCATCTTTGGGGAGCCCATGGTTAGGACTTTTTAGCATTAACGTTTTCAGTCTCCCCAAGCTTGAGCTACGCTCTCTCCGTCACGAGACCTAAAGTTATAGATATAGTTCCTGTCTCGATGAATTTCATGAAGAGGATAAAACTTAGTAAAAAAGAGAGACATAAGCTCTTGCCAATCAAGCAAGTGCGCGTTATCGAGAAGCTTATACCAATTTGAAGCTTTATCTATAAGTGATACGGCGAACAATTTCCTCATGACAAACTCCCTTGATACACCTGCAAGCTTAAATAATGAACATAATTGTGACAGATATAGCAAGTGTTCACCAGGATGTCTGTCTCCTGCATAACGATTAGCCAAAACATAATCGATAATACCAGCTGGTATTTTATAGGGCACAATTTCAGTAGGGGGAGGAGCAACCACCACAGGTGTGGGGCGTCTTCCCGCAAGCAACGATCCAATAGCAAGGTGGTCCATAAGCATAACTAGTGAAATAAAAACAAGAAACAAAAAGATTTAATTGCAAGATCTAAAGATATACCTTCAAGCACTCACTTCCCAGGCAACGGCGCCAGAAATAGCTTGATGTCTACACACGCTTCTACTCTTGTAGACTATGTTGGGCCTCCAAGCGCAGAGGTTTGTAGGACAGCAGCAATTTCCCTCAAGTGGATGACCTAAGGTTTATCGAACTCAGGGAAGTAGAGGTTGAAGATGGTCTCTCTCAAGCAACCCTGCAACTAAGATACAAGAAGTCTCTTGTGTCCCCAACACACCTAATACAACTAGGAGTCGTATAGGTGCACTAATTCGGCGAAGAGATGTTAAATGGCAAGTGATATGGATGGCAAAACAAAGTAATATAAATCTGTAATAAAAAGTGCAGCAAGCAAACAAGTGGTAAACGTGAGCACAAATTGTATTGCAATGGTGGAAACAAGGCCTAGGGATCATACTTTCACTAGTGGCAACTCCCAACAACATTAACATAATCGAATCACATGATATTTCCCATAAAACATGCAAAGGGGACGCACTCGGAGGTCATTCCTTCGTGGTCAAGAGAGGACGAGAATTATGTAGGGCTACAAAAGCACACCTCAAAGTTCGTAGTTCTCAATCTAAGGATTTCCCAATGTCACCGCGGCCATCCAAAGAGAGTCCCACAATCACCACAACATATCTAAAGGATAGTCAAAGACAAGCACCAAGAGACTCTCAATCTTCAATCAACACACAAGAGAGGAAATCACTCATGAAAATATTTTTCTAATACATGTCCAATAGACCGCTGTCACCTTGGTCTCGGGGATTATACTAGATAAAGACAAGTGAGTACATCAATCCAATACATAGAGGAAGGGGAAATATCATGGGATCACCCTAGATTAACATAGCCTATGATCACAACGAAGATCACATCATGGGAGAGAGAGATAACCACATAGCTACACGTACGAGCCCTCGGCCCCGGAGAAGACTACTCACACATGGACATGGTGAGGAGGAGGTTGACGATGGTGTTGATGGAGAGGTGCAGCCCCGCGAGGAGGAGACGGCCGGCGGCAGCCACGGAGGCGGCGGCGGCGGCCCTTGGGGGCACGGCGGCGGCGGCGGCCCTCGGGGCGGTGGCGGCCCTAGGGGGCAGCGGCTCCTTGGCCCCCCCATTCTTCCTTGTGGATGGTGCTGCAATGGTGCTGGTCCTCCCCTCCAAGACGGCGGCTCGGGAGGAGGAAAATTCGTGGCCCTTGGTGACATAGGTTTCCTCTCTTTATATAGACTCTCGGATTCCCGTCATCAGATTTTGGGCCTCAGTAAAACGGGCTTTACTCGGCCGTCCGGACTTCGATTTGGACGAATTTTATATCCAGAAGCATCGCCTCGAAATTCCCCACAACTTTCGCAACTAGACTTTTTCCGTTTGACGTCGTCTTCGGGCCGGAACGTGACCATTTTTAAAAAACGTTCTCAGACAGATTTCAGCAAAGTCAGAGTCCTACTTCAATACGACTCCTTTTGCGTTTTTGTCAATTTCCAAGTAATTCCTACACAATAAAGTGTAAAACAAGAACATTGTGCACTTTTGCAACCATTAGTAGGTTAGTCCAAATATGATCAAAAGTGTATGGAAGTGCATAAATATCATAGCAATATCACACAAAAAAGGCATGGAGCAAGCAGAAATTATATATACCTTTTGGACGTATCATGGTCCACCAACTATTGTAGTGTGCTTTAGTTCCACATAGCCTGCAAGCATGCGTGCTCTGGCACAGTAGCCATATGTTGCAGCTAAATTTCTTGCTTCCTCTCTAACAGAAGCAATGTCACCAGCAATATCCTTACGTAAGATCTCCACCGGTTTACTAGGAATAAACTGATCGCACACAAATCCCATGATCTTGTGTAGCCTATCTGTAGCCTCTGATCTTGCTTTGGTAATGTTGTCCTTGGGCGACGAATGGATAAGCTGGTAGGCAGTTTCAAGCCCGTCAAGCCTGTCTCTGGCGTGCTTGGTCCGCCGTTTGTTCCCGCTTTGCGTGCGCCGGCGAATATCATACCAGACGTGGTGCTTTGCTGGGTCATCCGGGTCAATCATCGTACTGGCACGAACAAAGTTGGACTGGACATCAGCAATTCGGTCAGTGAACCCATTGGCATGAAGAAACACAACGGATGGAACATCCGTGTCAAAGGGAAGCTTTATCTCCGGGAGGACTTCCTTCTCAAGCTCACCGAGCTTTGCAAGGCACGGCAGCTCGTTGCCTCGTGCAGCGTGGCGCGAACCGCTTGGCTTCGCTGAAGTAGGCTACGGCCAAAACTGAGTGATACCGCGACCGGCGCAGCACGTTCGCATCTTCAGTCCTGGACCCAGTCTCGAACAGCTCTGAACTGATCTTGCTATGGAGATCTCCTGCCAGATTGAGCGCGACCGTGGACCGCGGGTGGGCGGTGATGAGCGCCTCGGCGACTGGCAGTGCCTCGGTCAAGCCCCTTTTGCCGTACAAAAGCTTCACAGTCTCTCGACATTGGTCTCATATGGTCGTAGCTTCGCCCTCTTGACGGAT
This sequence comes from Secale cereale, assembly GCA_902687465.1. Taxonomy (NCBI): domain Eukaryota; kingdom Viridiplantae; phylum Streptophyta; class Magnoliopsida; order Poales; family Poaceae; genus Secale; species Secale cereale. The sequence goes on along the minus strand of LR738710.1, from coordinate 20,723,110 downwards.
CTTGGCGCGCTACTTCCTGGTGACGCCCTTGGTCGCCGATGACTCGGCGAGCGCGTCAGCCTTGGTGAGCTGCGCCTCGGCAACAAGCACCTCCTCGTGCTCGTGCTCAGCCTTGGTGAGCTGCGCCTCGGCAACAAGCACCTCCTCGTGCTCTTGCGCCTGCGTCTTCGCGGCGCGCACTTGCTTGCTGAGGACGATCTGGGTCGGGAAAGATGAAGCCATGGTGGGGTTTGCCTCGGCGAGCACCTACTCGTCGTCGGTGTCGCCGTTTTGACGACGACGAGTCCCAGCCGCTCCTGGGTTCACCCCGACGATCAGGGTTGCCGACGGTGAGGGCGGCGCGTCCGCGAGCACCTGGTCGCGGGCCAGATCCTTCCCCGCGTCTTCGTCTCGACGAAGAGCACACGCGGCCGCTCGTGGATCGTTGACGACGACAGCGGTCGCCGGCGGTGAGCCCGGCGCGTCCGCGAGCGCCTCGCCCATGTCGTCGCTCGGACGACGCCCCCTCGCGGCCCCTCGCCCGCTGCCTCTCTTCGACGGGGTGGAACCAGCGTTGCTCATGGCGGGAGGGAAGGGGGCCGGGAGCGGGGAAGAATCCGCGGGCGCTTCGGAATGCCGGAGGGGGAGAGGTTGGCCCCGTCGACGCGGAGGCGCGACACGGGGAGGGCGTCGGTTTCAGGCGGCGCGGCGCCGGTGGGGAGGGTGGATTAGAGGCGGCGGGGGAGAGAAGCGAATTGGAAGAGGGTTCGGGGCTTGGCTTGGGTGGTTGGTTTGGTTGCCGCGGCGACGGCGTGCGCGTGCGTGGGGGATGGTTTGGTTTCGCTTGCGAGGCTTGGAGCAGGTGGCGACAAGGGAGCACGCTGGGCTGGCTGGAGGCTTGAAGTTTCTCTCCCATGCATTTTTTATTTTCTCCTTTCCTCTTCATTGCTGGTGCAATCCTTTCGAATTTGAATTTCCTTTTCCACCCTACTAATTTTGAATATGCTTGCTCATTTTTCGTCACCTCCTTGGAATTAAAATGTCACATCATTCATCACAATCGACATGTATTTGGATTGAACAATGTCACCGCTTTTCAAGTTTCTCCATCAATGTTGGAGGGGGAAAACGGTGTTATACTCTCGCATCTCGGTTGGCCAAAGTAATCGTAGTCACACGATACGAAATGCGCAAGTTGAAACCGTGGTGGCTAAAGTGCAACAAGGAAAGGAACATAAGAAAAATCTCAAAACTGAAATGTCCCCCTCCGCATTTTTGGCCATAATGCCACCTAGGACCAAACATTTGGCAGCACTGCAACATAGATAAGAGTATCTACAACCGGTCACAAAAATCCAATCCAATTGGTCCCCTCAAACCGGCCCTATACATCTGGGCCATCCGGCGCCCCCCTATACCCCAGCTCATATATTGGGCAAATACAAGGGGGGTTGGACTCGCCCGCCACATCGGACGGGCGGGGCACACACAGAAAGCCAACGGTCCAATTGGAGCCCATCAGGTGGAGATGGAGGCCGTCCTCCCTCCGTCCCATAATATAAGAACGTTTTTGACATTAGTGTAGTGGGAAAAACGTTCTTATATTATGGAACAGAGGGAGTATATATTATCTTTGTTTTTTTTAACTATGCACATGGATGAATTTCAGGTTGCAGGTAGAAGTATGGATATGAGGCATATCCACACTACTATATACTGTACTATATACTCCAATTAATTGAAATATGGCTAAAGCAACGGGACACAGCTGAGATTCAAATGCATCCAAGATTGGTCTTGTTTCGAAGATCTTGTCGAAAGGAGTTCAAATATGGAAAAATAAAACTAAAATCGGAATTTCAGTTCAGAAGACATCAGTGATCTAAATTATTTATTAAATGGAACCGGTTTGTTTGGGCAGAGAGGCGAGAGAGAATAGGAAGGATCATCCCGTGTTTGCATGTTGCATGTAGTACTACCGACTTGGGTGGGACCCATCACCAAATAAAGGGATGTCAACACAGCACACAGGCAGGCAGCACCGTTAACGAAGTTGTTCTTGGACATTGGAAATTCTCTCTTCAGAGCAGTTCCCTAGGGTGCAACCAACAGGCACATCATGTTCCCCCGGGTCGTCAGGGTTATGGACAAGCAGGGCTCTTCGAATAACGCTCACTGCAAACTCATCTTGGTCAAGTGCACAGTAAAGCTCAGCGAGAAACTTGGCGATGATGATCGAACCTTTGAAAGCAGCAGCTGCTTCATGTACCATCGCTATCATCTCTCTTAACATTGCCTTAAACTGTGGTCCACCAACTGTTGTAGTGTGCTTTAGTTACACATAGCCTGCAAGCATGCGTGCTCTGGCACAGTAGCCATATGTTGCAGCTAAATTTCTTGCTTCCTCTCTAGCAGAAGCAATGTCACCAGCAACATCCTTACGTAAGATCTCCACCAGTTTACTAGGAACAAACTGATCGCACACAAATCCCATGATCTTGTGTAGCCTATCTGTAGCCTCTGATCTTGCTTTGGTAATGTTGTCCTTGGGCGACGAATGGATAAGCTGGTAGGCAGTTTCAAGCCCGTCAAGCCTGTCTCTGGCGTGCTTGGTCTGCCGTTTGTTCCCGTTTTGGGTGCGCCGGAGAATATCATACCATACGTGGTGCTTTGCTGGGTTATCCCGGTCAATCATCGTACTCGCACGAACAAAGTCGGACTGGACATCAGCAATTCGGTCAGTGAACCCATTGGCATGAAGAAACACAACGGATGGAACATCCGTGTCAAAGGGAAGCTTTATCTCCGGGAGGACTTCCTTCTCAAGCTCACCGAGCTTTGCAAGGCACAGCAGCTCGTTGCCTCGGGAGACAGTAGTCACGATTCTGCGTGGCGCGAACCGCTTGGCTTCGCTGAAGTAGGCTACGGCCAAAACTGAGTGATACCGCGAACGGCGCAGCACGTTCGCATCTTCAGTCCTGGACCCAGTCTCGAACAGCTCTGAACTGATCTTGCTATGGATATCTCCTGCCAGATTGAGCGTGACCGTGGACCGCGGGTGGGCGGTGATGAGCGCCTCGGCGACTGGCAGCGCCTCAGTCAAGCCCCCTTCCCCGTACAAAAGCTTCGCAGTCTCTCGACATTGGTGTCTGATGGCCGTAGCCTCGCCCTCTTGACGGATCTTGGCGCGCTGCTTCCTGGTGACGCCCTTGGTCGCCGATGACTCGGCGAGCGCGTCAGCCTTGGTGAACTGTGCCTCGGCAACAAGCACCTCCTTGTGCTGGTGCTCAGCCTTGGTGAGCTGCGCCTCGGCAACAAGCGCCTCTTTGTGCTCTTGCAGCTACGTCTTCGCGGCGCCCGCTTGCTTGCCGAGGACGATCTGGGTCGGGGAAGATGAAGCCATGGTGGGGTTCGCCTCGGCGAGTACCTCCTCGTCGTCGGTGTCGCCGTTTTGACGACGACGAGTCCCAGCCACTGCTGGGTTCCCCCCGACGATCAGGGTTGCTGACGGTGAGGGCGGCGCGTCCGCGAGCACATGGTCGCGGGCCAGATCCTCCCCCGCGTCTTCGTCTCGACGAAGAGCCCATGTGGCCGCTCGTGGATCGTTGACGACGACAGCGGTCGCAGGCGGTGAGCCCGGCGCGTCCGCGAGCGCCTCGCCCATGTCGTCGCTCGGACGACGCCCCCTCACGGCCCCTCGCCCGCTGCCTCTCTTCGACGGGGTGGACCCAGCGTTGCTCATGGCGGGAGGGAAGGGGGTCGGGAGCGGGGAAGATGCCGCGGGCGCTTCGGAATGCCGGAGGGGGAGAGGTTGGCCCCGTCGACACGGAGGCGCGGCACGGGGAGTGCGTCTGTTTCGGGCGGCGCGGCGCCGGTGGGGAGGGTGGATTCGAGGCGGTGGGGGAGAGAAGCGAATTGGAAGAGGGTTCGGGGCTTGGCTTGGGTGGTTGGTTTGGTTGCCGCAGCGACGGCGTGCGCGTGCGTGGGGGATGGTTTGGTTTCGCTTGCGAGGCTTGGAGCAGGTGGCGACAAGGGAGCGCGCTGGGCTGGCTGGAGGCTTGAAGCTTCTCTCCCATGCATTTTTTCTTTTCTCCTTTCCTCTTCATTGCTGGTGCAATCCTTTCGAATTTGAAATTCCTTTTCCACCCTACTAATTTTGCATATGCTTGCTCGTTTTTCGTCACCTCCTTGGAATTAAAATGTCACATCATTCATCACAATCGACATGTATTTGGATTGAACAATGTCACCGCTTTTCAAGTTTCTCCGTCAATGTTGGAGGGGGAAAACGGTGTTATGCTCTCGCATCTCGGTTTGCCAAAGTAATCATAGTCACACGATACGAAATGCGCAAGTTGAAACCGTGGTGGCTAAAGTGCAACAAGGAAAGGAACATAAGAAAATTCTCAAAACTGAAATGTCCCCCCTCCGCATTTTTGGCCATAATGCCACCTAGGACCAAACATTTGGCAGCACTGCAACATAGATAAGAGTATCTACAACCGGTCACAAAAATCCAATCCAATTAGACCCCTCAAACCGGCCCTATACATCTGGGCCATCCGGCGCCCCCCTATACCCCAGCTCATATATTGGGCAAATGCAAGGGGGGTGGACTCGCCCGCCACATCGGACGGGCGGGGCACGCACAGAAAGCCAACGGTCCAATTGGAGCCCATCAGGTGGAGATGGATGCCGTCCTCCCTCCGTCCCATAATATAAGAACGTTTTTGACATTAGTGTAGTGGTAAAAACGTTCTTATATTATGGAACAGAGGGAGTATATATTATCTTTGTTTTTTAACTATGCACGTGGATGAATTTCAAGTAGCATGTAGAAGTATGCATATGAGGCATATCCACACTACTATATAATGTACTATATACTCCAATTAATTGAAATATGGCTAAAGCAACGGGACACAGCTGATATTCAAATGCATCCAAGATTGGTCTTGTTTCGAAGATCTTGTCGAAAGGAGTCCGAATATGGAAAAATAAAACTAAAATCGGAATTTCAGTTTAGAAGACATCAGTTATCTAAATTATTTATTAAATGGAACGGGTTTGTTTGGGCAGAGAGGCGAGAGAGAATAGGAAGCGTCATTCCGTGTTTGCACGTTGCATGTAGTACTACCGACTTGGGTGGGACCCATCACCAAATAAAGGGATGTCAATACAGCACACAAGCAGGCAACACCGTTGACGAAGTTGATCTTGGACATTGGAAATTCTCTCTTCAGAGCAGTTCCCTGGGGTGCAACCAACAGGCACATCATGTTCCCCCGGGTCGTCAGGGTTATGGACAAGCAGGGCTCTTCGAATAACGCTCACTGCATACTCATCTTGGTCAAGTGCACAGTAAAGCTCAACGAGAAACTTGGCGATGATGATCGAACCTTTGAAAGCAGCAGCTGCTTCATGTACCATCGCTATCAGCACTCTTGACATTGCCTTAAACTATGGTCCACCAACTGTTGTAGTGTGCTTTAGTTCCACATAGCCTGCAAGCATGTGTGCTCTGGCACAGTAGCCATATGTTGCAGCTAAATTTCTTGCTTCCTCTCTAGCAGAAGCAATGTCACCAGCAACATCCTTACGTAAGATCTCCACCAGTTTACTAGGAATAAACTGATCGCACACAAATCCCATGATCTTGTGTAGCCTATCTGTAGCCTATGATCTTGCTTTGGTAATGTTGTCCTTGGGCGACGAATGGATAAGCTGGTAGGCAGTTTCAAGCCCGTCAAGCCTGTCTCTGGCGTGCTTGGTCCGCCGTTTGTTCCCGCTTTGGGTGCGCCGGCGAATATCATACCATACGTGGTGCTTTGCTGGGTCATCCGGGTCAATCATCGTAATGGCACGAACAAAGTCGGACTGGACATCAGCAATTCGGTCAGTGAACCCATTGGCATGAAGAAACACAACGGATGGAACATCCGTATCAAAGGGAAGCTTTATCTCCGGGAGGACTTCCTTCTCAAGCTCACCGAGCTTTGCAAGGCACAGCAGCTCGTTGCCTCAGGAGACAGGAGTCACGATGCAGCATGGCGCAAACCGCTTGGCTTCGCTGAAGTAGGCTACAGCCAAAACTGAGTGATACCGCGACCGGCGCAGCACGTTCGCATCTTCAGTCCTGGACCCAGTCTCGAACAGCTCTGAACTAATCTTGCTATGGAGATCTCCTTCCAGATTGAGCGCGACCGTGGACCGCGGGTGGGCGGTGACGAGCGCCTCGGCGACTGGCAGCGCCTCGGTCAAGCCCCCTTCGCCGTACAAAAGCTTCGCAGTCTCTCGACATTGGTCTCTGATGGCCGTAGCCTCGCCCTCTTGACGGATCTTGGCGCGCTGCTTCCTGGTGACGCCCTTGGTCGCCGATGACTCGGCGAGCGCGACAGCCTTGGTGAGCTGCGCCTCGGCAACAGGCACCTCCTTGTGCTCGTGCTCAGCCTTGGTGAGCTACGCCTCGGCAACAAGCACATCCTCGTGCTCTTGCGCCTGCGTCTTCGTGGCGCCCGCTTGCTTGCTGAGGACGATCTGGGTCGGGGAAGATGAAGCCATGGAGGGGTTCGCCCCGGCGAGCACCTCCTCGTCGTCGGTGTCGCCGTTTTGACGACGACGAGTCCCAGCCGCTCCTGGGTTCCCCCCGACGATCAGGGTTGCCGAAGGTGAGGGCGGCGCGTCCGCGAGCACCTGGTCGCGGGCCAGATCCTCCCCGGCGTCTTCGTCTCGACGAAGAGCCCACGCGGCCGCTCGTGGATCGTTGACGACGACAGTGGTCGCCGACGGTGAGCCCGGCGCGTCCGTGAGCGCCTCGCCCATGTCGTCGCTCGGACGATGCCCCCTCGCGGCCCCTCGCCCGCTGCCTCTCTTCGACGGGGTGGACCCAGCGTTGCTCATGGCGGGAGGAAAGGGGGTCGGGAGCGGGGAAGAAGCCGCGGGCGCTTCGGAATGCCGGAGGGGGAGAGGTTGGCCCCGTCGACGTGAAGGCGTGGCACTGTGAGAGCTTCAGTATCGGGCGGCGCGGCGCCGATGGGGAGGGTGGATTCGAGGCGGTGAGGGGACAGAAGCGAATTGGAAGAGGGTTCGGGGCTTGGCTTGGGTGGTTGGTTTGGTTGCCACGGCGACGGCGTGCGCGTGCGTGGGGGATGGTTTGGTTTCGCTTGCGAGGCTTGGAGCAGGTGGCGACAAGGGAGCGCGCTGGGCTGGCTGGAGGCTTGAAGCTTCTCTCCCATGCATTTTTTCTTTTCTCCTTTCCTCTTCATTGCTGGTGCAATCCTTTCGAATTTGAAATTCCTTTTCCACCCTACGAATTTTGAATATGCTTGCTCGTTTTTCGTCACCTCCTTGGAATTAAAATGTCACATCATTCATCACAATCGACATGTATTTGGATTAAACAATGTCACCGCTTTTCAAGTTTCTCCGTCAATGTTGGAGGGGAAAACGGTGTTATGCTCTCGCCTCTCGGTTTGCCAAAGTAATCATAGTCACACGATAGGAAATGCGCAAGTTGAAACCGTGGTGGCTAAAGTGCAACAAGGAAAGGAACATACGAAAATTCTCAAACCCGTAATGTCCACCCTCCGCATTTTTGGCCATAATGCCACCTAGGACCAAACATTTGGCAGCACTGCAACATAGATAAGAGTGTCTACAACCGGACACAAAAATCCAATCCAATTGGACCCCTCAAACCGGCCCTATACATCCGGGCCATCCGGCGCCCCCCTATACCCCAGCTCATATATTGGGCAAATACAAGCGGGGTGGACTTGCCCGCCACATCGGACGGGCGGGGCACACACAGAAAGCCAATGGTCCAATTGGAGCCCACCAGGTGGAGATGGAGGCCGTCCTCCCTCCGTCCCATAATATAAGAACGTTTTTGACATTAGTGTAGTGGTAAAAACGTTCTTATATTATGGAACAGAGGGAGTATATATTATCTTTGTTTTTTAACTATGCACGTGGATGAATTTCAGGTTGCATGTAGAAGTATGGATATGAGGCATATCCACACTACTATATAATGTACTATATACACCAATTAATTGAAATATGGCTAAAGCAACGGGACACAGCTGAGATTCAAATGCATCCAAGATTGGTCTTGTTTCGAAGATCTTGTCGAAAGGAGTTCAAATATGGAAAAATAAAACTAAAATCGGAATTTCAGTTCAGAGGACATTAGTGATCTAATTATTTATTAAATGGAACGGGTTTGTTTGGGCAGAGAGGCGAGAGAGAATAGGAAGCGTCATCCCGTGTTTGCTCGTTGCATGTAGTAGTACCGACTTGGGTGGGACCCATCACCAAATAAAGGGATGTCAACACAGCACACAGGCAAGCAGCACCGTTGACGAAGTTGTTCTTGGACATTGAAAATTCTCTCTTCAGAGCAGTTCCCTGGGGTGCAACCAACAGGCACATCATGTTCCCCCGGGTCGTCAGGGTTATGGACAAGCAGGGCTCTTCGAATAACGCTCACTGCATACTCATCTTGGTCAAGTGCATAGTAAAGCTCAGCGAGAAACTTGGCGATGATGATCGAACCTTTGAAAGCAGCAGCTGCTTCATGTACTATCGCTATCAGCTCTCTTAACATTGCCTTAAACTATGGTCCACCAACTGTTGTAGTGTGCTTTAGTTCCCCATAGCCTGCAAGCATGCGTGCTCTGGCACAGTAGCCATATGTTGCAGCTAAATTTCTTGCTTCCTCTCTAGCAGAAGCAATGTCACCAGCAACATCCTTACGTAAGATCTCCACCAGTTTATAGGAATAAACTGATCGCACACAAATCCCATGATCTTGTGTAGCCTATCTGTAGCCTCTGATATAGCTTTGGTAATGCTGTCCTTGGGCGACGAATGGATAAGCTTGTAGGCAGTTTCAAGCCCGTCAAGCATGTCTCTGGCGTGCTTGGTCCACCGTTTGTACCCGCTTTGGGTGCGCCGGCGAATATCATACCATATGTGGTGCTTTGCTGGGTCATCCGGGTCAATCATCGTACTGGCACGAACAAAGTCGGACTGGACATCAGCAATTCGGTCAGTGAACCCATTGGCATCAAGAAACAAAACGGATGGAACATCCGTGTCAAAGGGAAGCTTTATCTCCGGGAGGACTTCCTTCTCAAGCTCACCGAGCTTTGCAAGGCACAGCAGCACGTTGCCTCGGGAGACAAAAGTCACGATGCAGCGTGGCGCGAACCGCTTGGCTTCGCTGAAATAGGCTGCGGCCAAAACTGAGTGATACCACGACCAGCGCAGCACGTTCGCATCTTCAGTCCTGGACCCAGTCTCGGACAGCTCTGAGCTGATCTTGCTATGGAGATCTCCTGCCAGATTGAGCGCGACCGTGGACCGCGGGTGGGCGATGACGAGCGCCTCGGCGACTGGCAGCGCCTCGGTCAAGCCCCCTTCGTCGTACAAAAGCTTCACAGTCTCTCGACATTGGTCTCTGATAGCCGTAGCCTCGCCCTCTTGACGGATCTTGGCGCGCTGCTTCCTGGTGACGCCCTTGGTCACCGATGACTCGGCATGCGCGTCAGCCTTGGTGAGTTGCGCCTCGGCAACAAGCACCTCCTCATGCTTGTGCTCAGCCTTGGTGAGCTGCACCTCAGCAACAAGCACCTCCTCGTGCTCTTGCGCCTGCGTCTTCGCGGCGCACGCTTGCTTGCTGAGGACGATCTGGGTCGGGGAAGATGAAGCCATGGTGGGGTTCGCCTCGGCGAGCACCTCCTCGTCGTCGGTGTCGCCGTTTTGACGACGACGAGTCCCAGCCGCTCCTGGGTTCCCCCCGACGATCAGGGTTGCCGATGGTGAGGGCGGAGCATCCACGAGCACCTGGTCATGGGCCAGATCCTCCCCGCATCTTCGTCTCGACGAAGAGCCCACGCGGCCGCTCGTGTATCGTTGACGACGACAGCGGTCGCCGGCGGTGAGCCCGGCGCGTCCGCGAGCGCCTCGCCCATGTCGTCGCTCGGACGACGCCCCCTCGCGGCCCCTCGCCCGCTGCCTCTCTTTGACGGGGTGGACCCAGCGTTGCTCATGGCGGGAGGGAAGGGGGTTGGGAGCGGGGAAGATGGCGCGGGCGCTTCGGATTGCCGGAGGTGGAGAGGTTGGCCCCGTCGACACGGAGACGTGGCACGGGGAGGGCGTCTGTTTCGGGCGGCGCGGCACCGATGGGGAGGGTGGATTCGAGGCGGTGGGGGGAGAGAAGCGAATTGGAAGAGGGTTCGGGGCTTGGCTTGGGTGGTTGGTTTGGTTGCCGCGGCGACGGCGTGCGCGTGCGTGGGGGATGGTTTGGTTTCGCTTGCGAGGCTTGGAGCAGGTGGCGACAAGGGAGCGCGCTGGGCTGGCTGGAGGCTTGAAGCTTCTCTCCCATGCATTTTTTCTTTTCTCCTTTCCTCTGCATTGCTGGTGCAATTCTTTCGAATTTGAAATTCCTTTTCCACCCTACTAATTGTGAATATGCTTGCTCGTTTTTCGTCACCTCCTTGGAATTAAAATGACACATCATTCATCACAATTGACATGTATTTGGATTGAACAATGTCACCGCTTTTCAAGTTTCTTCGTCAATGTTGGAGGGGGAAAACGGTGTTATGCTCTCCCCTCTCGGTTTGCCAAAGTAATCATAGTCACACGATAGGAAATGCGCAAGTTGAAACCGTGGTGGCTAAAGTGCAACAAGGAAAGAAACATAAGAAAATTCTCAAAACTGAAATGTCCCCCCTCCGCATTTTTGGCCATAATGCCACCTAGGACCAAACATTTGGCAACACTGCAACATAGATAAGAGTATCTACAACCGGTCACGAAAATCCAATCCAATTGGACCCCTCAAACCGGCCCTATACATCCGGGCCATCCGGCGCCCCATATACCCCAGCTCATATATTGGGCAAATACAAGGGGTTGGACTCGCCCGCCACATCGGACGGGCGGGGCACACACAGAAAGCCAACAGTCCAATTGGAGCCCATCAGGTGGAGATGGAGACCGCCTCCCTCCGTCCCATAATATAAGAACGTTTTTGACATTAGTGAGGTGGTAAAAACGTTCTTATATTATGGAACAGAAGGGGTATATATTATCTTTGTTTTTTAACTATGCACGTGGATGAATTTCAGGTTGCATGTAGAAGTATGGATATGAGGCATATCCACACTACTATATACTGTACTATATACTCCAATTAATTGAAATATGGCTAAAGCAACGGGACACAGCTGAGATTCAAATGCATCCAAGATTGGTCTTGTTTCGAAGATCTTGTCGAAAGGAGTTCAAATATGGAAAAATAAAACTAAAATCGGAATTTCAGTTCTGAAGACATCCGTGATCTAAATTATTTATTAAATGGAACGGGTTTGTTTGGGCAGAGAGGCGAGAGAGAATAGGAAGCGTCATCCCGTGTTTGCACGTTGCATGTAGTACTACCGACTTGGGTGGGACCCAGCACCAAATAAAGGGATGCCAACACAGCACACAGGCAGGCAGCACCGTTGACGAAGTTGTTCTTGGACACTGGAAATTCTCTCTTCAGAGCAGTTCCCTGGGGTGCAACCAACAGGCACATCATGTTCCCCCGGGTCGTCAGGGTTATGGACAAGCAGGGCTCTTCGAATAACGCTCACTGCATACTCATCTTGGTCAAGTGCACAGTAAAGCTCAGCGAGAAACTTGGCGATGATGATCGAACCTTTGAAAGCAGCTGCTGCTTCATGTACCATCGCTATCTGCTCTCTTAACATTGCCTTAAACTATGGTCCACCAACTGTTGTAGTGTGCTTTAGTTCCACATAGCCTGCAAGCATGCGTGCTCTGGCACAGTAGCCATATGTTGCAGCTAAATTTCTTGCTTCCTCTCTAGCAGAAGCAATGTCACCAGCAACATCCTTACGTAAGATCTCCACCAGTTTACTAGGAATAAATTGATCGCACACAAATCCCATGATCTTGTGTAGCCTATCTGTAGCCTCTGATCTTGCTTCGGTAATGTTGTCCTTGGGCGACGAATGGATAAGCTGGTAGGCAGTTTCAAGCCCGTCAAGCATGTCTCTGGCGTGCTTGGTCCACCGTTTGTACCCGCTTTGGGTGCGCCGGCGAATATCATACCATATGTGGTGCTTTGCTGGGTCATCCGGGTCAATCATCGTACTGGCATGAACAAAGTCGGACTGGACATCAGCAATTCGGTCAGTGAACCCATTGGCATCAAGAAACAAAACGGATGGAACATCCATGTCAAAGGGAAGCTTTATCTCCGGGAGGACTTCCTTCTCAAGCTCACCGAGCTTTGCAAGGCACAGCAGCACGTTGCCTCGGGAGACAAAAGTCACGATGCAGCGTGGCGCGAACTGCTTGGCTTCGCTGAAGTAGGCTGCGGCCAAAACTGAGTGATACCACGACCGGCGCAGCACGTTCGCATCTTCAGTCCTGGACCCAGTCTCGAACAGCTCTGAGCTGATCTTGCTATGGAGATCTCCTGCCAGATTGAGCGCGACCGTGGACCGCGGGTGGGCGATGACGAGCGCCTCGGCAACTGGCAGCGCCTCGGTCAAGCCCCCTTCGTCGTACAAAAGCTTCACAGTCTCTCGACATTGGTCTCTGATGGCCGTAGCCTCGCCCTCTTGACGGATCTTGGCGCGCTGCTTCCTGGTGACGCCCTTGGTCGCCGATGATTCGGCATGCGCGTCAGCCTTGGTGAGCTGCGCCTCGGCAACAAGCACCTCCTCATGCTTGTGCTCAGCCTTGGTGAGCTGCACCTCGGCAACAAGCACCTCCTCGTGCTCTTGCGCCTGCGTCTTCGCGGTGCCCGCTTTCTTGCTGAGGACAATCTGGGTCGGGGAAGATGAAGCCATGGTGGGGTTCGCCTCGGCGAGCACCTCCTCGTCGTCGGTGTCGCCGTTTTGACGACGACGAGTCCCAGCCGCTCCTGGGTTCCCCCCGACGATCAGGGTTGCCGACGGAGAGGGCGGAGCATCCACGAGCACCTGGTCATGGGCCAGATCCTCCCCGCGTCTTCGTCTCGACGAAGAGCCCACGCGGCCGCTCGTGGATCGTTGACGACGACAGCGGTCGTCGGCGGTGAGCCCGGCGCGTCCGCGAGCGCCTCGCCCATGTCGTCGCTCGGACGACGCCCCCTCGCGGCCGCTCGCCCGCTGCCTCTCTTTGACGGGGTGGACCCAGCGTTGCTCATGGCGGGAGGGAAGGGGGTCGGGAGCGGGGAAGATGCCGCGGGCGCTTCGGAATGCCGGAGGGGGAGAGGTTGGCCCCGTCGACACGGAGGCGCGGCACGGGGAGGGCGTCTGTTTCGGGCGGCGCGGCGCCGGTGGGGAGGGTGGATTCGAGGCGGTGGGGGGAGAGAAGCGAATTGGAAGAGGGTTCGGGGCTTGGCTTGGGTGGTTGGTTTGGTTGCCGCGGCGACGGCGTGCGCGTGGGTGGGGGATGGTTTGGTTTCGCTTGCGAGGCTTGGAGCAGGTGGCGACAAGGGAGCGCGCTGGGCTGGCTGGAGGCTTGAAGCTTCTCTCCCATGCATTTTTTCTTTTCTCCTTTCCTCTGCATTGCTGGTGCAATCCTTTCAAATTTGAAATTCCTTTTCCACCCTACTAATTGTGAATATGCTTGCTCGTTTTTCGTCACCTCCTTGGAATTAAAATGTCACATCATTCATCACAATCGACATGTATTTGGATTGAACAATGTCACCGCTTTTCAAGTTTCTTCGTCAATGTTGGAGGGGGAAAACGGTGTTATGCTCTCGCCTCTCGGTTTGCCAAAGTAATCATAGTCACACGATAGGAAATGCGCAAGTTGAAACCGTGGTGGCTAAAGTGCAACAAGGAAAGGAACATAAGAAAATTCTCAAAACTGAAATGTCCCCCTCCGCATTTTTGGCCATAATGCCACCTAGGACCAAACATTTGGCAGCACTGCAACATAGATAAGAGTATCTACAACCGGTCACAATAATCCAATCCAATTGGACCCCTCAAACCGGCCCTATACATCTGGGCCATCCGGCGCCCCCTATACCCCAGCTCATATATTGGGCAAATACAAGGGGTTGGACTCGCCCGCCACATCGGACGGGCGGGGCACACACAGAAAGCGAACGGTTCAATTGGAGCCCATCAGGTGGAGATGGAGGCCGTCCTCCCTCCGTCCCATAATATAAGAACGTTTTTGACATTAGTGAGGTGGTAAAAACGTTCTTATATTATGGAACAGAGGGGGTATATATTATCTTTGTTTTTTAACTATGCACGTGGATGAATTTCAGGTTGCATGTAGAAGTATGGATATGAGGCATATCCACACTACTATATACTGTACTATATACTCCAATTAATTGAAATATGCCTAAAGCAACGGGACACAGCTGAGATTCAAATGCATCCAAGATTGGTCTTGTTTCTAAGATCTTGTCGAAAGGAGTTCAAATATGGAAAAATAAAACTAAAATCGGAATTTCAGTTCAGAAGACATCCGTGATCTAAATTATTTATTAAATGGAACGGGTTTGTTTGGGCACAGAGGCGAGAGAGAATAGGAAGCGTCATCCCGTGTTTGCACGTTGCATGTAGTACTACCGACTTGGGTGGGACCCATCACCAAATAAAGGGATGTCAACACAGCACACAGGCAGGCAGCACCGTTGACGAAGTTGTTCTTGGACATTGGAAATTCTCTCTTCAGAGCAGTTCCCTGGGGTGCAACCAACAGGCACATCATGTTCCCCCGGGTCGTCAGGGTTATGGACAAGCAGGGCTCTTCGAATAACGCTCACTGCATACTCATCTTGGTCAAGTGCACAGTAAAGCTCAGCGAGAAACTTGGCGATGATGATCGAACCTTTGAAAGCAGCTGCTGCTTCATGTACCATCGCTATCAGCTCTCTTAACATTGCCTTAAACTGTGGTCCACCAACTGTTGTAGTGTGCTTTAGTTCCACATAGCCTGCAAGCATGCGTGCTCTGGCACAGTATCCATATGTTGCAGCTAAATTTCTTGCTTCCTCTTTAGCAGAAGCAATGTCACCAGCAACATCCTTACGTATGATCTCCACCAGTTTACTAGGAATTAACTGATTGCACACAAATCCCATGATCTTGTGTAGCCTATCTGTAGCCTCTGATCTTGCTTTGGTAATGTTGTCCTTGGGCGACGAATGGATAAGCTGGTAGGCAGTTTCAAGCCCGTCAAGCCTGTCTTTGGCGTGCTTGGTCCGCCGTTTGTACCCGCTTTGGGTGCGCCGACGAATATCATACCATATGTGGTGCTTTGCTGGGTCATCCGGGTCAATCATCGTACTGGCACGAACAAAGTCGGACTGGACATCAGCAATTCGGTCAGTGAACCCATTGGCATGAAGAAACACAACGGATGGAACATTCATGTCAAAGGGAAGCTTTATCTCCGGGAGGACTTCCTTCTCAAGCTCACCGAGCTTTGCAAGGCACAACAGCTTGTTGCCTCGGGAGACTGGAGTCATGATGCAGCGTGGCGCGAACCGCTTGGCTTCGCTGAAGTAGGCTACGGCCAAATCTGAGTGATACCGCGACCGGCGCAGCACGTTCACATCTTCAGTCCTGGACCCAGCCTCGAACAGCTCTGAACTGATCTTGCTATGGAGATCTCCTGCCAGATTGAGCGCGATCGTGGACCGCGGGTGGGCGGTGACGAGCGCCTCGGTCAAGCCCCCTTCGCCGTACAAAAGCTTCGCAGTCTCTTGACATTGGTCTCTGATGGCCGTAGCCTCGCCCTCTTGACGGATCTTGGCGCGCTGCTTCCTGGTGACGCCCTTGGTCACCGATGACTCGGCGAGCGCGTCAGCCTTGGTGAGCTGCGCCTCGGCAACAAGCACCTCCTCGTGCTCGTGCTCAGCATTGGTGAGCTGCGCCTCGGCAACAAACACCTCCTCGTGCCCGCTTGCTTGCTGAGGACGATCTGGGTCGGGGAAGATGAAGCCATGGTGGGGTTCGCCTCGGCGAGCACCTCCTCGTCGTCGGTGTCGCCGTTTTGACGACGACGAGTCCCAGCCGCTCCTGGGTTCCCCCCGACGATCAGGGTTGCCGACGGTGAGGGCGGCGCGTCCGCGAGCACCAGGTCGCGGGCCAGATCCTCTCCCGCGTCTTCGTCTTGACGAAGAGCCCTCGCGGCCGCTCGTGGATCGTTGACGACGACAGCGGTCGCCGGCGATGAGCCCGGCGCGTCCGCGAGCGCCTCGCCCATGTCGTCGATCGGACGACGCCCCCTCGCGGCCCCTCGCCCGCTGCCTCTCTTCGACGGGGTGGACCCAGCGTTGCTCATGGCGGGAGGGAAGGGGGTCGGGAGCGGGGAAGAAGCCGCGGGCGCTTCGGAATGCCGGAGGGGGAGAGGTTGGCCCCGTCGATGCGGAGGCGCGGCACGGGGAGGGCATCGGTTTCGGGCGGCACGGCGCCGATGGGGATGGTGGATTCGAGGCGGTGGGGGAGTGAAGCGAATTGGAAGACGGTTCGGGGCTTGGCTTGGGTGGTTGGTTTGGTTGCCGTGGCGACGGCGTGCGCGTGCGTGGGGGTGGTTTGGTTTCGCTTGCGAGGCTTGGAGTTGGTGGCGACAAGGGAGCGCGCTGGGCTGGCTGGAGGCTTGAAGCTTCTCTCCCACTGCATTTTTTATTTTCTCCTTTCCTCTTCATTGCTGGTGCAATCCTTTCGAATTTGAAATTCCTTTTCCACCCTCTAATTTTGAATATGCTTGCTCGTTTTTCGTCACCTCCTTGTAATTAAAATGTCACATCATTCATCACAATCGACATGTATTTGGATTGAACAATGTCACCGCTTTTCAAGTTTCTCCGTCAATATTGGAGGGGGAAAACGGTGTTATGCTCTCGCCTCTCGGTTTGCCAAAGTAATCATAGTCACACGATAGGAAATGCGCAAGTTGAAACCATGCATGGTGGCTAAAGTGCAAAAAGGAAAGGAACATAAGAAAATTCTCAAAACTGAAATGTCCCCTCTCCGCATTTTTGGCCATAATGCCACCTAGGACCAAACATTTGGCAACACTGCAACATAGATAAGAGTATCAACAACCGGTCACGAAAATCCAATCCAATTGGACCCCTCAAACCGGCCCTATACATCCGGGCCATCCGGCACCCCCCCTATACCCCAGCTCATATATTGGGCGAATACAAGGGGGGGTGGACTCGCCCGCCACATCGGACGGGCGGGGCACACACAGAAAGCCAACGGTCCAATTGGAGCCCACCAGGTGGAGATGGAAGCCGTCCAGGCATTGCAGCTCCGAACTCTCCAGAGGGATTGAGGGTGGAGCAGGTGACAAGTACTCCCTCCGTCCCATAATATAAGAATGTTTTTGACATTAATGTACTGATAAAAATGTTTTTATATTATGAGACAGAGGGAGTATATATTATCTTTGTTATGCACGTGGATCAATTTCAGGTTGCATGTAGAAGTATGGATATGAGGCATATCCACACTACTATATATATATATATATATATATATATATATATATATATATATATATATATACTCCAATTAATTTTTTTTTGCGGGTGAAAAAACTTTCATTACTCAATCAAGGAATCCTTACAATCATCACACACTATCTCTTGAAGAGCATCCGGGCCATCCCCTAGCCATGTAATGGTCCTACCTTGCATCCTCGCAAAAGATGCTAAACACTCACTAGCTTTATTCTGGTGCCTAGTAATATGAATGACCCGAGTTTGTCTAAGGGAAAGAAGGTATTTAATCTCCTGCACAATAGGAGCATAAATAGAGCGATCAGCGCCCTCACATGAAATCATGGACACAGCCTCAAGAGAATCCAACTCCACTACCACGGGAAGCTCACTTCGGTGGATCGCCAAAGAGAGACCCTCCATACAGGCACAAAGCTCCGCCTCCAAAGCATCTCGACAGGAAAACAAGGCTCTACAAGATGAGAAGATAATGGCCCCGATATGATTCCTCAAAATCATTCCCGCACCGGCTATCTCCGAAGAGACAAAGGACCCGTCCGTATTAAGTTTATTCCATCCCATCTCCGGTGGGCACCATCTTTTCAAGACTGCCATATTTGATGATCTATCCTCTTGAGCTGTCTTTTCATAAACGATGTATGATTTGCCCTTGACCGGGTCTGCTTGGGAATTCATCCTGGCTCCAATAAGAGAATCAACATAACTCCGAAGGAATCTCACAGAAGTTTCCATAGGTGGAGCTGGCTTACAATGGGTAACCTCATTCCGGATAAACCATGACCTCCAAAATATCATCATTACCATCATCCGACCCACCTCATTCAAAGGAGCCAGGACATGAAGGAGCCATTCCTTCCCATTGTTTACTATCTTGCCAATCTCCGGGATCGCCCACACTTTAGACATTTCATGATACAAGTCCCTTCCAAACTGGCAGCTGACAAAAGGGTGATAGTTGTCTTCTTCTTCCCTCCCACAAACTGGACAGTGGCTCGTGACTTCCAGGCCAATTCTTTGCTTTCTCTGCCAAGTCGGGAGTGAGTTAGTAGCAAGCCTCCAAGCAAAATTACGTACCGACGACGGTGCCCAGCTCTTCCATATGAAGCTCCAGCATCTCCTCTGACCACCCGGCGCCGAACTCGAGGACACATCTGAACCACGATGCTCCTCCTCAAACGCCAAGGTATAAGCTGATTTGACTGTGAAAACACCATATTTACCAGGACCCCACGCTAACACATCTTCCTCCAACCTGGGAGAAGCTCTGATCATTGCTATCTCACGCACATCTGCCGCTACAAAATGCTCATTAAGGAGATCATAGTTCCACGAACCGTTGGGGTTCAACAAGTCAGAGACAAACCGGATGCGGCATCTCCCCTGCGGTGATATTGGTTTATAGGAGAAAGGACGTGGTATCCAATTATTCCGCCAAACTCGAATGCTTCTTCCATTCCCGACTCTCCACACCAGACCTTTCTTCAGTAATTCCAACCCATAACTGATAGCTTGCCAAGACGAAGAAGCATTACCCGAGAAAACTGTATCCTCCAACTTGCCCCGTGGATAGTATCTCGCCTTTAGGACTTGGGCGCACAAGATGTCCGGGTTGGTTAGTAGCCTCCATGCTTGGCGAGCTAACAAAGCCTGATTAAACATCCGGAAATCCCGGAACCCCGCGCCTCCCTTTTCCTTTGGTTGTAGCAATTTATCCCAGCCCCTCCAGTGGACTTTCCTTTTGCCTTCTGCTGCACCCCAATAGAAGTTCCTTACCATGCGTGTAAGGTCGTCACATACTGCAAATGGCACCTTGAAAACACCCATTATGTAGGTTGGCAGCGCATGCGCAACGGACTTGATTAGAACCTCTCGTCCTGGTTGTGCCAAATGACCATCCCCCCACTGCATTAGACGCTTAGTGAGGCTTGTTTGAAGGTTCTGGAACCGGCCCTTTGACATACGCCCCTCCGGGGTGGGCAATCCCAAATAGTTCTCCTCAAAATGCAGATTAGAGACATGCAAGGCATCCCTGACACCTTCCTGCACCGACACTGGACAAGCCTCTCCAAACAATATTGAGCACTTATCAAAGTTCAGAATTTGCCCCGTCGCCTTGCCAAACAATTCTAATATCTCTTTTACCTTTTCTGCCTGTGTTCTTGACGCCTCGAAGAACAGCAATGTATCATCGGCAAATAAAAGGTGCGATATGCCCGGGGCATTCCTACAGACTCTGACAGGGGTTAGATCCCCCACTGCCACCTTGCTTTTCAGTAACACTGATAGCCCATCCGCCACAAACAAAAATAGGAAGGGAGATAGAGGGTCACCTTTCCGTAGCCCACGAGACGGTGCAAACGAATCCAAAAGAGATCCTTTAAAATTCACAGAGTATCTCACCGACGTGACACAAGACATTATCCAGTCCACCCATCGTTGAGAGAATCCCATCTTTTGCATCATTTGCCTCAAGAAAACCCAATCTACCCTATCATAAGCCTTGGAAAGATCAAGCTTGTAAGCACAAAAACTCCTCGATGGATCTTTCTCTTGTTTAATGTAATGTATACATTCGAACGCCACGAGCGCATTATCAGTGATCATCCTTCCCAGAACAAAGGCACTTTGCTCCGGAGAAATAATGCCATCCAAGAGGGGCCTCAACCTATTCACCAAGCACTTCGAGATCACTTTATAAATGACATTGCACAAACTTATTGGCCTATAATCTTTTAACTTGGAAGGGATTGACACTTTAGGAATAAGTACAATAGAAGTCGAATTTACCCCTTCCGGCATTATTCCGGTATGGAAGAAATCCTTCACAGCCGCCAAAACTCCATCCTTCACCGTACTCCAGTTGCGTTGAAAGAATCTGGCTGGTAGGCCATCCGGACCCGGAGCCTTAAGAGGCCCGATTTGGAATAAGGCATCAGATATCTCCTTATCACTAAAAGGCGCGCAAAGTTTAATATTGTCCTCCTCCGTCACCCTGGATTCCAACAGACCAAGGATTGGTGAAGTATCAAGAGAGGTATCGGCTGAAAAGGTATCCTGGAAGTATTCATTTGCCATCCTGCCCATGGTCTCAAAATCTGAATGTACCACACCAATACTATCAGTTAGCTCACGAATTTTATTTTTCCTAGCCCTCCAAACAGCCTTACTCTGGAAATATTTGGTGTTTCTATCTCCTTCCTTCAGCCACATTATCCTCGATCTCTGCAGCCATAGCATCTCTTCCTCGTATAGGAGTTCATTCATCCTATCTGTAACCCTTCTAATGTCCTGCATGTCCGCGTTCATGTGCATAAGTTCTTCCAGTTGGGATCGCGACTTTGCCAGCTCTTGAGTGACGTTACCAAACTTTTTGCTCCACACCCTCAGAGTTGACATTGTTTTTGACAGGGCATCTCGCAGTTGGGCCAAGTTTTGTACATTTCCCACCGCCTCCCATGCATCTTTAATCACAATCGGAAGTGAAGAATCCCTCTCCCAAAAGAGCTCGTAGCGCCTCACCTTGGCACCGCTCGGCCCTGGGTCCGGTGACCCTTTTATAATTAGGGCCACATGATCAGAGCACGGCGAGGGGACATGCAAGACCGTAGAATACGCAAACAAATTCCTCCATGCGTTCGTGGCCACTGCTCTATCCAAACGGACCTGCACGTTTGTGTGTCCTCCCCTCTTGTTATCATATGTAAACGGTATGCCCACGAAACCTAAATCCACAAGACCGCAAATTTCCAGAGTGTCTCGAAACGCAACCATTTGTGATTCTGCTCGAGGCGTGGCTGACAGATGCTCATAGCTCCACATAGCCTCGTTAAAATCACCCACCACAAGCCACGGTAGATCATTAGAATTGTTCAGACGCTGCAGCTTCTCCCACATGAAATGCCGATTCTCCACCCTCGGCTCCCCATACACTCAAGTTAATCTCCATTGTGCTGCACCCTCCTTTACTCGCTCTAGAGCATCAATAAAATGCTCCTCTTTCTCCAATACTTCCACCACATATGACTCATGCCAAAACAAAGCGAGGCCACCACTCATCCCGTTGCAATCCACACCTGTGAACCCTTTCAAACCTATGCGACCTCGTATTCTCCTCATCTTCTCAGCTTTCTGCCTGGTCTCACACAAGAAGACTAGACTGGGGGAATGCGACCGTGAGATAGTCGCTAGCTCTCGAATTGTCCGGGGATTCCCCCCACCCCGGCAGTTCCAACTTAGCACATTCAATTGGCCTCAGCGGCCCTCCATGCCGGAGGCCACCTCGGACGCCACATCCATATCCATGCCTTCACCATCAGTCCCCTATTTCCTTCTCTTGACAATCTGCACCCTCCCTGGGGTAGTCGAAAGGCCACCATCAGCGCCCTCCGGAGTACTCCCTCCTTCTATCATAAGCACCGCACTAGACACCTTGCCGGCCAAGTTCGGCACCGATTGCCCACGCCCACTGACTGTCCCGTCCCCAGCCACAAGTCTCTTGCGTACACACCGTGGATCATCGCCCCCCAAGTTTTGATCGCGGATCACCAACGCTTTACTCCCGCTCCCCTGATGCATCCCATCTCCCTCCTGCCCCTCTGTCCGAGCTGCAGATCTGCCCCGGCCCCCCAGTCCTCCTCTACCACCCATCCCTCCCCTGTCAGCTGCACCCGCTCCTCCTCTACCTCTACCTCCAGCTACACCTCCTCCTCCACGGCCAGCCCCAGTACCACCAATAGGAGCTTCGTTATTCCAATGTAACCAATCACCCCATTCACACTCCTCCGGATCATGAACACCATCTCCACATTCTTCAACCACATGCCCCATGCAACCACAAAAGTAACAGAAGTCCGGCAGTTTCTCATAGCTAACGGGGTACCTCTTGTGTTCTTTTAGCTTGATACAAACAAATCTAACCAGGGGTTTATGAACATCCACAAAAACTCTGACCCTTAGGAAGCTAGATGGATTAATCTTCCCCTCATTAACAGCCACTATGAATGGTGGCATGCCGACCTTCTTGGCCACTTTTTCAGCCAACTCCTTCTTCCTTGTGAGACCATCAGGCAGGCCTTTGATCCTAGCCCATAAGGGATACATATCCAACGCATATTCTGCAACATTGGTGTAGCCATCATACTCCACAATAACCACCGGATCTCTACGAAATTGCCATGGCCCTCCCTCCATCACCCTCTTCCAATCCCCCAGGCAATGGCACTGGGCTAGAAAAAGATTTGGACCTTTGATATTGAAGGTTACACCTTGGGCGGAGGACCACGCGTTCCTCAGCGAGTTAAGCAAGGCCGCATGGCTAAACGGCCGCATCGTATGAACCCTAAACAAGCATAGCCACCGCACTTCTTTAATCAGTTCTTCAACCTCCCCTGAGAGATCCAAATCTTCCTCCTCCTCTCCATGAAGTTTCAGGCCTTCAAACACATCCTCCAGGGGTGGATCTTGCCCTAGATTATCCCAATCTCCTTCCTCCTCCTAGCGACTTCCCGCCGCCGCGTCCTCCTTCCTTGCTCCGACTGCATCTGCATCCGGGTTCTGGTTGATTGACGACGAGCTCCCCCCTCGGCCTCCAATTCCACCCCCCTGGTCCGCCAGATGCCATAGCCCCGCCCGGTCTCCCTTCGATCCTCCCCCAACTTCCTTCTGCAACGAATTCTCCATGAGGACAAGTACTCTAGATCCCAATCCCTAGGCCTGCAGATCGCCGGTCGGAGCCGGCCGTCGGCGGCAGGGTTTAGTGGTGGACTCTGGCGTCGCCGCCAGAGGAAAAGGTGGACTCTAAGAAAACCCTAGAGATACTCCAATTAATTGAAATATGGCTAAAGCAACGGGACACAGCTGAGATCCAAATACATCCAAGATTGGTCTTGTTTCGAAGATCTTGTCGATAGGAGTGCAAATATGGAAAAATAAAACTAAAATCTGAATTTCAGTTCAGAAGACATCAGTGATCTAAATTATTTATTAAATGGGACGGGTTTGTTTGGGCAGAGAGGCGAGCGAGAATAGGAAGCGTCATCCCGTGTTTGCACGTTGCATGTAGTAGTACCGACTTGGGTGGGACCCATCACCAAATAAAGGGCTGTTAACACAGTACACAGCACACAGGCAGGCAGCACCGTTGAGGCAGTAGGATTCTAGGGTGGGACCCGGCGTATCTGGCAGCGTGTGGTTGGCCGAGGGAGTCCCGTTAGAAATGCTTCTCTGCGCACGCGGCGACAACAAAAGGCATGCGAATCCCGCCGCCTCTGCGCCTGCGGCATACCAGCCGTGGTTACGGTGAACTGATCGTCGTGGTGGCGCATTGACGAACCTACCCTACCCCACCCTACCCTGAGTTGGTTGCGAGCACACGTACGGCGCCTCCAGAACCAGGTCAGTTGCTGCGCACCTGGGACCAGGGTCGTTGCAGTACACGGCGAGGAAATAGAGTGAAGAAAAGAAAAGGCCCCCCAGCAAAAAAAAAAAAAGGCCCAGGGCCGAAGGGGCGTGCGACGCCGGGTGAGCCGGACGGACGACGGCAATATGCCTGGCCTTCCCGGGTCACCGAGGAGAACTTACCTTTCCGTGGTCGTCAAATTGGCGGCCACGTAAGCATGCATGCGCATATGTATGCCTCCGCATTATCTTTGTGTCAACTATATGCACGTGGATGAATTTCAGGTTTGCATGTATATGTGCTAAAAACATTTTGGAACACTTTTCACTAACTTTGGAAATGTAGTTCGGCAATTCTGGAATGCATTATTTCACTGGTTTTTTTAATGCATTTTAGTAATTTTGAAATATGCATACTGTCTTTTTGATGTTGAGGAGGTGGGGTTCGCTAGCCTTTAGAGCTTCTCTAGAAGATCCCGTAAAAAGCCGCGACCCGCAAAATAACCACCAAAACACAGGTCGGCGCGGAAAGTCCTGCCCTAACTGACCCCGCAAACGCGTCCGAGCCGTAAAAAAAATTCCGGGGCGCGGCATAATTTCCGTCGCAACCTGCCAAAATGCAGCCCCCCCCCTCCCCCCGGCACGTCGGCGCCATGTATATAGCGGGAGCGGTTGGTGGGGAGGACATTTTAGGCTTTCAGCCCGCGCTTTTCCCCACCTACAACCGCCCCTGTCCCCCTTGCCCCGCCGTCGGGCCGCCGCCCACGATTCCGGCGAAAGTAGGCGGCGGGATCACGCCAAAAGGCCACCACACATCCGAGGATGCCCTCCGCCACTCCCTCATGCGTCGGCGGGCCGGAAAGTTGCAGATCGGCGACCATTCAACGCGGGCGGACGGATTTGGCTTTTCCGATCACCGGTGGCTGCTCCTAGCAATGGAATGGTCGGGGAGCACCTGATGCAGCCACGGCAAAGCCCATCCCCGCATGCAGGTACGGGTTCGTCTTGTAGCCGCCGTCGGCGGTTTCCTAGCACGGATTCGGCCGGCCGGCCGCCGGGCTCGGCGCTCGCGCGACGGCTGTCTGGCTCGCCGATGCCGCTCATACAGTGCGACGACTGCACGCGAATAGTGTTGCGGCTAACTTCGGGCACGCCGAAGCACCCCAGATGGGTGTTTTTTTAATGTGAAAACGATGGGGTATGTGTTGTTTTCATTCGACGTTGTCACCGTATTCTTCCGTTCAATTGCTATAGCTCATTTTGAACATCGTCATGTGTATAGGAAGATGAATGCTCATTTTGATTTTGGGAGGAGAATACATTGATTTATTGATAGAAAGAAACTTAATAGATGTTCGTGCACTCCTTAGTAGAATTGAAGCTAATGATGCGGCCGCATGTGCAATTAGAGAAGAAAGTAGAGGGGAAGCAATATCTACTTCTTTAGAACCAAAGAAGAAGAAGAATGAATGCAAAATTAAGAATCCGCAAATCAACAACGAATGCATGGAGAAGATATTGGTCCAACTAATGGGAGCAGTTATGGAAGTTGGATATCTTCTAAAAGGCATAATTGTGGTTCTTGTTTTTTTTGGTCTTACTAGTCTAGCAAAAATTTGGTGAAGTAATATGTAACCAATGCCGTTGAAAAAGCAAAGAAATGTATTTTCTTGTGTGAAATTGAATTGCAAATTTCGGATTTGCGGGCTGGCAGGAGCGGCGCCCGAGCAGACCCCGCAAAGCCGGGCCCATAAAAGAGCTTATTCCGCGAATATCCTTTTATACGGATCCGTTTTGCGGGGTCTGACTCTACGGCCGCCCGCGCCGGCCCGCAAAGATGTTTTTCCGTGAACTACAAATGTGTTTTGCGGGTCTGAGTTATACGGGTCTGCTAAAGATGCTCTTAGTAATTTCTCCCAGTCACGTATGACTATAGTGACATGCATTCCGCAAATCCAACCCATATTTGCTTTGCCTACGGGGAGTGCCCGGACACGCTCGGACAACTCCACCACATCAGCCAAATCCATCCAACCCCACCTACAGCCACACAACCCCGTCCAAAATCCATCCGCGTCGGAGGCCTCGCACGCCAACGCCTCGGGCAGAATGCAACCTGGTCCTTGACCGAGCCTTGCTTTGGACCAGCCGCGACCGGCCCGGACCAGACCGGACCGGACCGAGGTGGCCAGCGAGCCTCTTTCCCAGGACCGGACCAACTAGTGCCATGCTCAATTAGGCTCCGAAAGGACAGACTGGACCAGTTGCTGGGAGTGATTTAGTTATCGTTTTAGCCTCTGTTTAGCCATTGTGTACGCATCTTTCGATATTGTAAAGCAAATGGACAACAGCCCCTGTTTATGCAATGTTTTCCCCTCTGTTTTGGCCAATGTGAGCTAAATTTTGACTGTTTTTGCCTCTGTTTGGACACTACATAGGAAGAGTGATAGGAACTAAATAAGTTCTTCAGTTAACTTCAGGTTTAGTGATGCATGGTCCTGACAAGGAGATGTTCTAGGATTAACTTCGGGTCACTACATATATGAGGATGGAAAGCAAGCATATATGAGGATGGACACGAAACATATATGAGGATGGACAGCAAGCAAAAGTGGACTAAAAATACAACATATATAGTCCTACTCCTAGGTACCCTAAACCCTACAACATATACGAGATAAATCTTGAACATTTAGAATCTTTGTTTCAAAGGAGGATAGAATCGACAATAAAGAGGATGGAAAACATTTCATTTGAATCTTGGACATCAAAATTTTGATTTTGACATGAACAATAGCACAAATATCACATCCACAAACATTTCATTTGGACAGCAAGCATAACTAAATTTGGACAACAAGCATAACTAAATTGGACACCACTTCATTTGAATTTTGGACAACAAAACAATTGATTTTGACATGAACAATAGCACAAATATCACATCCACAAACATTTCATTTGGACAACAAGCATAAATAAATTTGGACATCAAGCATAACTAATTTGGACAACATTTCATTTGGACAACAAGCATAACTAAATTTGGACAACAAGCATAACTAATTTGGACAACATTTCATTTGAATATTGGACATCAAAACACTTGATTTTGATAGAAACAATAGCACAAATATCACATCCACAAACATAAGGTCTTATCATAATTGAACGTCATGATTACAAACTTGCAATGACAATTCCAAGTTCATGTCAATTGACAAGTTAATGCATCCTTGATATAACTTGCGCATCCTTGATATAACTTGCGCATCCTTGATATAACTTGCACCACAAACTAATGCATCCACCGTAGCCGGTTTTAGTGAACTCCTATATAATCATCTAATACGACACAAGTTGACAAAGTAGTTCGAGGATGAGAAGTTGGCAAGTTTATATCCAAAGTTCAATAGTACAAGTTGACATACCGAAAAGCCGTCCAGCCTGACCCACGCCCAAGGCCAGAGCTCCCCTCGCGGCCTCGCGCCGGCGGCCGAGGCTGAGCGCGGAGCTTGCACGCCCGCGTCAGAGGCCATCCCCGAGCTCACACGAGTCGGCTCCCATGCCCACGGCCACCGGGATCGCGCGCCCGAAGCTTCCATGACTACGGCCCTCGCCCCGCCCCTGAGCTCGCGCGCCCACCGCCCGAAGCTCCCATGGCCACGGCCACGAGCCCACGACAGAAGCGCGTGCGTGCGCTGTGCGCGCTAGCCGCAGCCTCGTGCGTCGTAGCCGCCACCGCCGCGTGCAGCCGCAGCTGCCGTGATGCAGGGCAGGAGCTCCCGCGCCATCGTCTCAGGCCGTACCTCGCGAGCGCGTCCGCATCCGAGGCCTTGGCCGGAGCTCGCGCGTCCTTGTGCCCGCGTCCGCATCTGAGGCCGGACGCCGCGAGCCGCTGCGTCTAGCTAGCCCGCGGCATGTGTGCTTGCTTGCTAGCCGCCGCCGCGTACTGGTCGCTGCCGTGCGTGCACGCAGCTGTGTGCACCGCTGCCGTGCGTGCACGGCCGCGTGCCGCTGCTGCCGCTCGGCCTGGCCGCGAACTGGCTGCTGCCCGCGTGCTGGGCCAGAGCCGCCGCGTGTGCTGGCCGAGGCGCTCGCGCCCGCTTCCGTGGAGCTCGCCAACACCACCGCCACTGCCAGAGTTTGCGAGCGGGAGGGCCGGCCGCCATCAAGATCCATCTGCGGTGTGCTCTGCGTGCTCTGACGAGACCGCACATTACATGCTTGTTGAAATGCTTCGAAGTGGATATCATAATTTGGGGATCATGGTTATTTGAGAGAAAAACTAGGGGTTAAAAACGGATATGCCCGTCCGGGCATGTCCACGGACGTTTGGGAAGGCATATTTGTAAATCATGGTTGTAGATGCTGAGCGGGACTTTGAATATCCGCCCCTCAAATGCCTCCGGATGCGTCCGGCACTGATCGGGCATTCCTCAAATTTTCTTCTCCACATACAAGCCTTTCATACTCATCCTCTAAATCCATACAAAAGCATGCACTATGTACTACATTCTATACTATAATTTCGTCTTTGTCGACGCTGGCTGGAGCCGCCTGCGCCAAAGCCGGGCCCGCCAGCGCCGGAGCTTGGGCCGCCTGCGCTGCCTCCATCTGTTGCCGACAGCGACGCCTGGCCTCCTCAGCCGACTCCTCATCCATCATTCATTGCTCCTCCTTTGAGAGTGGAATCCAGTTTGGCCACACGCCCATGTCCTCCTTCATCCCCGGCGCCTCCTCCTCCCCCACATCCAGCGGCGCGCCTCCTCCTCCTCCTCCTCCGCCGCCGGTTCCTGCTCCTCTCCTACTCCACCGGCTCCTGTTCCGCTTCCTCTTCCGCCTACCCGGCACCTCCTCCTCGACCTCCCGGAAATCCTCCTCCGATTTCCGAGGTAGCCTCGCTTCCCTACGGATTCGGACCTGCTCAAGGAGGAAGAGACGGTGCTGGATCATGTAGTAGTGGCGGCGTGGAGGCATGGCTAGGCTCGAGTGTCGGCGGAGGGAGAGAAAAGGCGGATGTGCTAGGGCTGGTGGACGCCGGCCGGGTTAAATGTCCGGATGTTGTCTTGGGCGGCGAGCCGGAGCGGCACCACGCGGCGTTCTCACCATGTCGACGGACGCGACGTCCGTTGAACCGCCAGGTTTTCGTGTGGTGCCACGCCATCAGGTCGGACGTGGCGGACGTGCTCGTGTGTCCCCGTATTCACCCCATATTTTTGCTAGATATGGGGGATGCCGATCAGCCTGGACTCCTCAGAGCTGTCTGAGAGTCCGTCTAGGTTAAAAAATCGTGACTGGACAGTGACTGAGGGGCCTGCCCCGGACGTATAAGACGTAGATGCTCTTATGCACGCGGCGTGGAAAGGCAGATGCACGAAAGCGGAGCAGCATGCCGACCTGGGCGTGTCCGTGTCGTGGTACACCGCCGGTTCCCGGCTGCGGAGCTAGTTGACTTCGACGTAGGGTAGCTAGGTCAGGTACGTACGGGTCGCTCAAGGGAACGCCGTCGCGTCGTCTCGGTGAGTTGAGACGGTTGTCGTTGCCATCTCCTCCCTGTCCTGTACGTACACTATCGAACCAGCTGTGAAGCTCGCGTGTTAGTGCCACATCGCAGCGCCACCGGTTCAGATTATTTGGTTACTTTAATTAACCACCTCACTTCTTTTTCTTCTTCCTTATACACCATTTATGTTTGGATATTTCTTAGACCAACCTATTCAATGCGACCACCTGGTGTGATACATCAGCTGCCTTGGGACAATCTTTATCACAGATGAATTGCACTTTTCTTCTCTGAATAACTTTCGAAAGCAAGTATTTCATTTGTGTACGGAAGAAGCCCTTGGAGCAACTCTAGCATAGTCACTATAGTCAATAACCGTCTGTATGGCGATTTTGATCAATTTTGATCAAAAAGACCGTTCTCATACTTTTTTTTTAGGTTGTGAGCCGTTGCATTGGAGCGCGCTCCAGCCAGCCGCGGGCAATTGGACATCTCCGCTCATCCTCACATGCGTCCTATCTTCTCTCCCTACCAATGACATGGATGATTTTACCGGTCCCGAAACTCATCTCAGCGAGAAACGAGCCAATTAAAGATATCTCCGCCTCCACTTTTCTCGTGCTCACCATGTCACTTCCTCGTGGCCAAACTGGATGCCACTCTCAAAGGAGGAGCAATGAATGAAGGAGGAGGAGGGAAGCCGCCCTCATTGCTGACGAGGAGGAGTGGGATCATCGTGACGCCGGATGCTATGTAGGAGGATCACACCCTTCTTGCTAAGGACGAGTAGAATCCCCGGAAAGAAGGGTTGGATTGGGATCAGAATTTCTAAATGTTTATTGTTCGTCTTGTCCCAAATTTTTCCTTTTCTTTTGATGATGATAGTGTCTTTATTCAAAATCAACAACCATTACAAGTATAATGTTTAGGATCATAGATGTAACTTCTAAAATTAAGAAGTAGAATGATACCATTCGGAGACACCTTCTCAATTATAGCAATCTTTGTAGCATAAAATACGGTCAATAAAAAGCAAAGCAACTTCGAGGATGTCGAGGCTTATGGAGGGTTTGAGCATTTTTTCTCGGGAATATGAATGGTGAGGCTCTTTTGAAGAACCCACAATATTAGTTTGCCATTCACCCAATAGCTGATCTTCATATGGGCAACTATTATTTTTTTCATTTACGAAATCAATGTTAATTAATAACCATGATAACATATGATGAAGAGTAATCCAAGTCAATATTTGAACTGTTGAATTGCTGATAGACCAGGAGACATGGTTTGATATGGCCAAGACAAGTCCAAGTCAATATGGACCTGCTGACATCGGCAAGGGTCCCACCGGTCAGCCTCACATCTTGTTTCCCCCTCTTTCCTTCTTCCTCCTCGTCTCTCTCTCCCACCCGTCGTCCTTGTCCCCGCCCGCCCCGCTCCCCAGCCGGCCCAGTCCTTCTGCCTCGTCGACGCCGCGCCCGCACGGAAGGATCGGGAGGAGTGGACGGACGGCGCCATCAGCAGCCTCGTCGACGCATACACGGACGGATTCGACCACAACGGGAGCACCCAGGCTGCCGGCCGGGCCACAGGCCGCGTGCACGCCGACGCCGTCCACGACCACAACGGGCACGAGCACAATGCTTTTGTCCGCGCGTCCGTCTTCCGGCCGGCGGCGGCCGCAGATGCTTGCAGAGCCTCCTGCGATCGCCTCCATGGCCTGCAGCTGGTGTCGGTGTGCGTGCAGAGCCTCCTGCTCTGCACCATTGGCAGCTGGTGCGTGGCGTGCGTGCTCGCTCGGCGCGCATTGCCAGCAGCGCGCTCTTCGTAAGTACGGGATCCTTTCTCGGGCCGCCAGGGCATGCCGAGGTGACATCCCACTTCCAGACGGCGGATGGAGATGAAGCGGCGGCGCTCCGGGTTGCGGGCCTCTGCTCTGGCTCGTATTTCTGTTTCCGCCCGCCTCTGCCGGCAGCCACCATGAGCACATGCTCGGGGTGGTGCCGAGAGGGACAAGGCCAAGCAGGATGCTAGTGAAGTGTATCACGCTCGCCGGCGCGCAGCTCGTGGACGAGTGCAGCGAGCTCGTTGGTGGAGCCACGCCGCCGCCCGGCAGCTGCTCGAGGAAATGCCCCAGTGTGAAGAAAATAGATATTCCGTCACCTCATTCAAGTTCACTAGCCGTTTTTCCTACGAGGAAAATGGAGATCCATTCTACTACATAACATTATTAATAGGAGAAAGTAATTCCCTAAAAAGAGAGGATGTTGTGATGGTGCCGTTCACGTGCCACACACAGCCCCCCTTCGTCTGGCTGCTGTGAGTGACGGTGCCGTTCGTGTGCCCAGGTGGATGTTGTGGAGTGCTTCTGCGTTCATCCATCCACTCGATCCCTCCCTTCAGAGCATGTTCATGTGTTCCTTCTGTTCTGGCCTGCAAGTTTCGCTTCTGCCTCGGCTGTGAGTCTGTGACCGACGCCTGCTCCTTGTGCGACGTCCTTCAGTTCCTGTGTGTTCATCGCTCGGCTCTGTCCCTCGTCGTTCCCTTACTGCTCGGCATGGTTCTTCAGGGTTTCTGACAGAGGAGTGTGTTAGTTCGAGGATCCTTTGTTTTGTGTTCGCGTCGGCGTCGGCCCGTCAGGTAAAATTGCGCTTCGCTTGCCTTGCTTTGTTTTGCTGCTGTTACGATGTGTATGTCTCCTTGGTTGTTTTTGTCGCTCCAGTGCACCTTCATTACTTGACTTCGTGCTTGTTTTGGTTAGAAATGAATGTAGGAATGGCTGCCAGTTTACAGTGCAACTTAGATGACTGTTGAGAAGTGGCTTATGTGCGCCGGTTCATCTTCCTCCTTTTCTTCATGTAGTACTCCCTCCGTCCTAAATTTCTTGTCTTAGATTTGTCTAGATAGAGAAGTATCTAACACTGAAACGTGACTAGATACATCCGTATTTAGATAATTTGAAGACAAGAATTTTGGGACAGAGGGAGTATTTATTTTCGCCTCAGTTACCATAGATTTGTTGGTACTCTTCATGGATCCTTGAGGGTTCTTGGTCTTGTAGACGAGGAGGCAAATTTTAGCATGGTCCCTCTTACCCCTTCTTTTCACATGAGAGGTAAGAAGGTAAGAGTTAATCCGACCACTAATTAATGTGATCAACGGCTCAGATCTACTACATACTCTTACCTCTCATGTGAAAAGAGGGGGTAAGATGAACCATGCTAAAACTGCTCAGACGAGGATGGATTTAGCCTAGGTGTGAGAGAGGCGTCGAGTGCTTACCTTGCTTTAGGAATCTTCAGTTTCCAATGGAAAATAGGCTATATCGCAGATGCTACAGATGAGAGGACAGTTGATCCATTTTCCTAGTGCTATAAAATTGTTAGTCATGCATGTTCTTTTTTTTAAATGTGCTAACATACAGCTTGCTCGGCAACTACTTTTATAACTTGGAATTGTAAAATATGCCCTCGCCATTAGGGGATTCTTAAAAATTGAAGTGTTTTTTTTTTTTAGAAAAGGAGCTTGAGCTCCGGTCTCTGCATCAAAATGATGCATACGGCCATCTTATTAACGAAGAATAATTCAACAAAGGTCTTACAAAATCTGAGAACAAATTGTGAAATAAAAAAAAGGCAGGATCGCCACAACCGGCCAGCACAAGGAAGATAAGCTGCTAAACACCTATCCTATTACATGACCGCCATCCAAACCGGTTGTAGATATCCCGAGCTACCATCTCCCATCGGGTAGACGCAGTAACCAAATGCTCCCTGGCCTCCGTCTGAGTGAGTAGCGACCACATACGGATAAGAGTAGTGGTTCTGAAGATGACCTGCAAGAAATTGATGTTTGCTGTATTGTTAAAGACCAAATCATTTCTACAATTCCAAATTGCCCATAGTAATGCACATATTCCCACTCGGATATGTTTTGCTACTATCGGATCAATCCCATGCAGCCAAGTCCCGAATAAATTGTGGATCGAAACAGGAGGATTGATATTGAAGGCTATTTGAACCGACCTCCATAAGATTTTGGCCATAGGACAATCAAGGAAAAGGTGTCTAATAAATTCCTCGTGATCACAAAAACTACATCTTTTAGATCCTAACCAATTCCTTCTAGCCAAATTATCTTTAGTAAGAATCACACGTTTATGAACAAACCACATAAACACCTTGATTTTTAGGGGTACCTTAACTTTCCAAACGTGCTTCGAGCTAGGAATCACACTAGTGTTAATAATATCCAGGTACATGGATTTCACTGAGAAGACCCCATTTTTCGCTAGTCTCCATTGCAGCTGGTCCGGATTGTGAGACAGTTGGACATCCATCAACCGTCTCACCAAATGTAACCAAGCCTCCCAACGATTCCCCACCAAAGTCCTACGAAACTGGATATTAAGCGGAGTGGCATTTAATATTGTAGCAACATAAGCATCTCTCCGTTGAACAATATTATATAGTGATGGATATTGGAGTGCCAGAGGAGTCTCCCCTAGCCACGTATCTTCCCAGAATCTAATGGACGTGCCATCTCCCATAATGAATTTTACTCTGTTGAAAAATGCTGATTTGACTCTCATCAGCCCCTTCCAAAAGGGTGAATCCGTCGGCCTTAGCGTTACCTGGGACAAGGTTTTTGACTGAAGGTACTTATTACGGAGAATCTGTGCCCACATTGCATCTGTGTCACTAGATAACCTGAACAACCACTTACTGAGTAAGCATCGGTTCTTCACCTCTAAGTTTTCAATCCCTAGACCTCCTTGGTCTTTCGGTCTGCAAATAATGTCCCACTTAGCTAGCCTATACTTCTTTTTGGATTCATCGCTCTGCCAAAAGAACCGAGATCGGTAAAAGTCTAGCCTTTTCCGAACACCAACCGGAACTTCGAAAAAGGACAAAAGAAACATAGGCATACTGGTTAAAACCGAATTAATAAGAATTAATCGTCCTCCGTATGACATAAGCTTTCCCTTCCAGCAGCTTAGCTTTTTTTCAAACCGATCTTCGATTATTTTCCATTCGCTGTTTGTGAGCTTTCTGTGATGGATCGGTATACCCAGATAGGTGAATGGCAAAGACCCCAAGTCACAGCCAAACAACTCTTTGTAAGCTTGTTGTTCTTCTTTAGCCCTCCCAAAGCAGAACACTTCACTCTTATGAAAATTAATTTTTAAACCCGATAATTGCTCAAACAAACATAACACTAGCTTCATGTTCCTAGCTTTTGCCAAATCATGCTCCATGAAGAGGATAGTGTCATCTGCGTACTGCAAGATGGAGGCACCCCCTTCCACTAAATGTGGCACCAGGCCATCGATCTGACCCGTCTCTTTCGCTCTACCGATGAGAATTGTCAACATGTCAATGACAATATTGAATAAGATTGGCGACATCGGATCACCTTGTCGCAAACCTTTGTGTGTTTGAAAATAATGTCCTATATCATCATTGACCCTTCACTACTAGAAAAAAGGCTATAGGTAATATCACTATTAGTGGCGCACCAGAGATGTGGTGCGCCACTACTATATAGCAGTGGCGCACCACAAACAGGTGCTCCACTAATAGTGACATTACTAGTGGCGCACCAGGTGTGGGGTGCGCCACTACTATGTTTTTGAACAGTAACCAGCCATGCCCAGCCTTACCAGTGGCGCACCAGGGCAAGGTGCGCCACTACTATTTTTGATAGTAGTGGCGCACCTTGCCCTGGTGCGCCACTGGTAAGGCTGGGCATGGTTTTATCACTCCATTTGCATTTTCCTATTCTTTTATCTCAAATCTTAAATTATCACAATGATTCAAATCTTAAATCTAAACACATAAGCCCACGTATATTGTCCTAAAAGATGTACATATATTTAATAGGAAATATTCAAATACATTAAAATGTATGTTGTTTAACAATATTTACATTCAAATGTATGTTGTTTAACAATATTTACATTCAAATACATTCAAATACTCAAATACATTCAAATATATTTAATAGAAAACTAAAAAAGAACTGACAAAAACAGTAAAGAAAAAACACAGAAAAAGGTAAAAAAATGTTTAAAGACCGGACTAGTGCAACCAATAGACATATATACATCAAAAACATTTTTTTTAAAGATTGAAAAAAATGGGAAATATTCAAATACATTAAAATGTATGTTGTTTAACAATATTTACATTCAAATGTATGTTGTTTAACAATATTTACATTCAAATACATTCAAATATTCAAATACATTCAAATATATTTAATAGAAAACTAAAAAAGAACTGACAAAAACAGTAAAGAAAAAACACAGAAAAAGGTAAAAAAATGTTTAAAGACCGGACTAGTGCAACCAATAGACATATATACATCAAAAACATTTTTTTTAAAGATTGAAAAAAATGGGGCCGCCAGGATTCGAACCCTGGCTGGCTGGGTTATGCATCAAGGGTCCAACCACTAGGCCATGGCAGTAGTTCTGTCCATAACACAGACGCGGACTCTTTTAACCTATTACTACGAGTAGTAATGGCGCACTACCAGAGATGTGCGCCATTGTTAGCGCTGCCATCCGCCTAGATCCCTCTCCTCACTCCCCGCACTTGTACTTCCTCTCCTCTTCCCCTCCCCTGTCGCCGCCACAGCCCCCCATCCCCTGCGGCGCCGCCCCCTCCGACGCCACCGCCGGCCGCTGGGTCCCGACCCCGTCTCCCCCGCCGGCGCATTTCCTCCACCAACTGCAGCGCAGCGGCGCCGGCGCATCTTCCCTCCCCGCGCCGTCCCGTCCGTGCCAGGTTTGATCCCTTCTTCCTCCCTCCTCCTCCCCTTCTCTTCCACCCACAGCCGCTGCCCCCACCCACCGACCACGCCGCCGGCCGATTCCGGCGACGCCCGCCACCGCCAAGCACACTCCCGTGCTCCCTGCGCTGCGCTACATCCTGCCCTCCGGCCAGATTCGCCCTCCAAAGCTCACCCGCAACCCCCCTCCCCTCCCCCGTGGCGTGCCTAGGGTTTCGCCCACCGCGCGGATCCACGGCGACGGCGGCCTGATGGCGCCGCCACAACCGACCCCGGCCTCGCCTTCTTCCGCCGGCGACCAGAGCCTCCCCTTGTCTCGGTCCCGGTGTGACTAGTTCTTCGATTCCAAGCAGCTCCATGGACGGGGATGACCGCGACGCCATGGAGCTTCCCTTCCCCCTGCTCGGGAAGCCTTCAAGGTCTGACCCCCACTCTCCTCTTCGATTTCTTCTTCTTCCATTGATCCAGACCCCCATGGATGACCACGAAGACCCCCTTTTCATTTGCTGCAGGCGACCTCCTCGTGTTGTGCTGCTGCTGCTGTTTGTCGTGGTTGCTTTTCCACCACCACTAGCACCAGCCGCTGCGTGGAGGAGAGGAGGCAGGCCATGAGCACGAGGGGGACGCCATGGACCTTCCTTCCCCTGCTCCGACCCTAGCTAGATCCATCTCATCTCCTTCCCTTCCCTGATGCTATTTCTGCTGCTTGGTTGTTTTCCTTGCTCACCAACGAGATGCTATTTGTCTTACGATTTGAACACAAAGATATCTTATTTCTCCTGTCCTTGTGCAGCAGGTAAGATTTCATCCGTACAGCAGAGGAGAGGAGAAGGGCTTCACTTCACAGTGATGACCAGGCAAGGTGTGCGGTGGTCGCAACCGACGGAGGGGAGGCGGTGCTGTTCGGCGTCGGCTACACAAACCGCCACCTGTGAGCTACTGCATTGTGTAGCTTGCGCTATTTGCTGCTTTAACCTCTAAGTCGTGTGTAGACTTGACCATGTGTTTGTTGGAGAAAAAACTGCATGTTTGAGCTTAATTACCTCAATTGGCTACTGTTTAATGTCAATTGGATTGCACTAAATACAGTTCGTGCTGCAGGAGAACTCAACATACCCCTGGATCCACGGTGGTGTTCGGCATCGGCTAAAACAGCCACAGTGAGCACCTCTCCTCTAGTTGCTCTGATACATGCTTACTCTATATGTATTGCACACAAATTATTATCTTAAGTTTGGAAGGATCAAGTTTTTTGTTTGCCGTGCAGTTATGTAAATATTTATTGGTTTCTCCTATTCCTGTCTAGGAACTTTGGTAGATCATGTCATAACCCCTGTTCCACTCTAAAGCCTCAACTGATTGATTTAGTTATGCACAGCTCATGGTTGCTAATGTTGCGCTGTTTGCAAGTCAAACCACCCGATTTTCATATACTGTTAATAGATTCTTATGTGTATGGATGTCAAGTGAAAGCTTTGTTTCAAATCATCTAAATTTTACTTCCCTTGATAGCAGCATTAGCCATGAGCGTGCTGCGTTTTCATGTTGTCCATTTACTAGATGACTAGTAGATAGATATCCTAATAATTTCAGTCTACTACTGCTACTGCATGTTTGAAAGATTCCCCTTGTATACATCCAAGAAGCGCATGGGCTTCGAGAAAGTTGGGCTGTTTTATTTCAAGGCATGAAATTTTTGCTTGTTAAGATAGAACAACTGTCTATTTGCTCCTTTCATGATTGTGTGCATATGTGCTGATGTAGGCTAGAGTGTTCTTGTCCTATATGTGCTTCCTTTTCAAAAGTGATAGTCTCTCTAATATAAGTACACCGAGGTACCTTATAATGTTTATATGACGAAATGTGTTATCTCGACTTGTAAATACATAATGAAGGTGTTAATTAGGACTGAACCATTGTGTAGCTTGTGCTATTTGCTGCTTTAACCTCTAAGTTGTTTGTAGACATGACCATGTGTCTGTTGGGGAAAAAGAACTACATGTTTGAGCTTAATTAGCTCAATTGGCTATTGTTTGGCGACAAGTGATTTTTCAGTAAATTATTGCTTGAGCATATTTACCTGGAGCGTTGAAATCTGTCAGTTGTCGAGCTGAATTATTTTAACTTGCTGCTCAGCCCTATTCCATGCAAAACATGCCTAACCGGTGATGGAATTGTCAATTCTCACTCTTCTTAATCTCTAGTTGACACATATTTACTATTGGAAGCTCATGCCGGTCATTATGTTACTCTTGTTTTGACTGCTTCAATCAAACATCTAGTTGTTGATCTAGAGAATGCTCCAAATTGGATGGCTGGTCTTCCTGCTACATGAAGATCTATTTTCTATTTTATAGTTCTGCACTATATGTGCTGCTCTGTTTATTCTCCGAACAAAACCTGTTGATGCCCAAGTACTTGTGCATGCATATTGCCCCTTTTGAGCAAATGATGGCTCCCTTAGAAACTACTAAAAATATTAGTTTCCTAGCCTACCGCTCCAGTGCTATAATCATCCTTCCAATCCCAACTAATTGATTGGCGCAGCCTCCTCTATACAACCTCTATCTATTAGATATTGTATAGAGAGAGGTTGCTGCGTCAATTAGTTCGGATTGTAGGTAGTAGTAACTCTTTTGCTTCTTGTGGTTCACTTCACTTATGATGCTCAGAGCCGCCCGCTGTTTCTTTTATGTATGATGATTTTGCACTCAACTGCTGATTTCGGTGACACCACCATCTAATTCATAGTGTTCTTGTTCGGGCGCGAGTGGATGGATTACTTGCCACTGGAACAACGATGGATACCACCAAACGTGCAACCGCAGCAGCAGCAACACTAATGTGGTGTGTGTAGTTTACATACATGCATACAGGTTGTGTGTAGTTTACATACATGCATACAGGTTGTGGGTTGTGGGTTGTGGGTTAGCAGGATTAGCGTGGCCGTAGCTTAGGTCAAGCATGTACCTTATGTTTTGTCTCATGTAAAAAGCTTAGGACTGTGTTTACTAAATAATTAAGTTCTTCTGACAGGGAACTATGCATCCTGAATGGCATAGACTCTTGGCTTCATGAAATGACCCATGTCTATGATTCAAGGTATCTTAGATCTTCGATGTCGGATGCAAATAATTGCTCAATTTCACTTCTCTGCAATGTTCATTCTCACATATTTCTATCATTCTTTGCAGGGATAAAGTAAAGAAAAAGAAGAAAAGATTACTCGAAGATTAGTTTTAGAATTTTCTTTTATTTCCTTGTAATTTTTCTTTTATTTGATACTTGTAAAGACATTGTAATATTCTTACTATAATAAAAATTATGATTCTATTTCATTTTTTGTTTTTAAATTATTTTTCCTTATAGGTTGTTTTCTGTAAATTTGGATTTATTTTTTGTTTTCCAAATACATTACTAGTGGCGCATTTCAGCCCTTATTAGTGGCGCACCTTCCTTTATTACTAGTGGCGCACCTATAAGGCTATTAGTGGCGCACCTAGAGGGAATACCAGTGGAGCACCTAAGGGTTAGTAGTGGCGCACCAGAGGTGCGCCATTACTATCTGGATTACTAATGGCGCACCAGAGGTGCGCCATTACTATCTGTTACTAGTGGCGTGTTAATAGTGGCGCACCTATAGTGCGCCATTAATAACGAAAACAGGTGCGCCACTAATAGGGCTTTTTCTAGTAGTGCTTATACCAACACTCCCTTTTTGTGTTAACGAATCAATCTGCTCTCTCCAAGATTGATCGAAACCTTTCATTCTCAGCGCCTGCTGCAGAAAAGGCCACTTCACCTTGTCATACGCCTTTTCGAAATCCACTTTAAAAACAACCCCATCAAGTTTTTGTGTGTGGAGTTCATGCAACGTTTCATGTAGTACCACTACGCCATCCAGAATGTTTCTGTCAGGCATGAACGCTGATTGAGACGGATGAACCACTGAATGCGCAATTTGTGTAAGTCTGTTCGTACCAACTTTTGTGAAAATCTTGAAGCTAACATTCAGCAAACAGATGGGTCTAAATTGCTCGATTCTCACAGCCTCAGTTTTCTTAGGAAGCAACGTAATCGTCCCGAAATTCAGGTGGAACACTTGTAGATGTCCCGAGAAGAAATCCTGGAACATCGGAAGCAAATCCCCTTTGATGATATGCCAGCATTTTTTGTAAAACTCCGCCGGGAAGCCATCCGGTCCCGGAGCTTTACCAATTTTCATTTGGGAGATTGCATAAAAAATCTCTTTCTCCGAGAAAGGGGCAGTCAAAATCTCGTTCTCCTCGGTAACCAGTTCAGGCACATCATGAATCCATGATTCATCCAAAGAAACAAAGTTATCATCCGAAGGCCCGAACAGTTGTTTATAGTAATTTGTGATGTAGGTCTTAAGATTATCCTGACCGACTATCGTGCCTTCATCCTGTTCTAGCTGGAAGATTTTCTTCTTTCGATGTTTGCCATTCGCAATCATGTGAAAGAACTGTGTGTTATCGTCCCCCTCGACGATCTTACGCACTTTAGCCCGCAAAGCTCATTTTAATTCCTCTTCACGGAGCAATTCTTTAAGTTTTAATTCAGCTAGTTTCTTAGTTTCCAACTCATTGGCATCTAAGATCGAGTGCTCCGCCTTGATGTCCAGGTGCTTAGTCAGAAAAAGAAGTCTTTCTTTTTCTGCCTTATAGATCCCTTCATTATGTTTAGCCCACCCCCTGAGAAACCGTCGTAGGTGTCTAACTGTAATGCCCAGGATGGAGTTATACCTCCTACGTGTCGAGGCACGACTTAAAGGCATAAATCCATCCTAGAACGATCTCAAGTTCGGTAATCTTTGCACAACTCATGTAAAAGAGGGGATTAAATTGCAAAAGGAGATAGTTGGCTTACACTCGCCACTTCACACAATACATTACATAAGCAATACATCATTCAAAACATCACAACCCGACTACGGGTGAAGATGTTTTGAATGATGTATTGCTTATGTAATGTATTGTGTGAAGTGGCGAGTGTAAGCCAACTATCTCCTTTTGCAATTTAATCCCCTCTTTTACATGAGTTGTGCAAAGATTACCGAACTTGAGATCGTTCTAGGATGGATTTATGCCTTTAAGTCGTGCCTCGACACGTAGGAGGTATAACTCCATCCTGGGCATTACACTAACCTTATTTTGCCAACGATCGATGTTGGATCGTCCTCCGACGTCTTTCGCCCACTCCCTAGCAATCAGATCCATGAACCCTTCTCTATCAAACCACGCCGTTTCAAAAGAGAAAGGACGCCTATTACCAAGATTCGTGGCTTCCCCCGAATCAACGAGTAATGGTGTGTGATCCGAGATTTCACGCGAAAGTGCTTGCACCGACACTAGAGGAAACTTCTGTTCCCACTCAACACTCGAAAGAACCCGATCTAACTTCTCAAAGGTAGGAGTAGGAAGATTATTGGCCCATGTAAATTTCCTACCCGAAAGCTCAATCTCGCGAAGGTCCAGGCTTTCAATGATAGTGTTACATAAAAACGGCCATCTGCCGTCAAAGTTATCATTATTTTTTTCATCCCGGCGCCAAATAATATTAAAATCGCCCCCAACCAAGAGAGGCAGATGCTCATTCCCACAAATACGAACTAAGTCAGCCAGAAATTCCGGTTTTAACTCCGGCTGCGCAGCCCCATATACTGCCACGAGAGCCCAATCAAAACCGTCTACCTTCGACCTGACTCGAAATTTAACGGCAAAGTCGCCCATGATGACGCTTCTTACTTCCAAAGAATCACAATTAACCCCAAGTAAAATCCCACCGGATCTTCCTCTTGGTGGTAGACAATGCCAATCAAACTCCACCCCTCCCGAGAGTGAGCGGAGAAACTGAGGGGAAAAATTGTCCCGCCCTGTCTCAGAAAGTGCTATGAAATCTAGCTTATGCTCAATCGACGCATCAGCAAGAAACCTCTTTTTACCCAAGTCTTTAAGACCTCTGCTATTCCAGAAGATGCCTTTCATATTTCATCATGAAATTTTTTAGAAGTACGAATTCTAGCGCTTCTACGCACAGCCGAAGCTGGGTAGATTTTACGCGTCCACTTACGCTTCGGTCTACCTTTATCCTCCGGTCCAACTTCCCGGTCACCATCACTACCGATGTCTCCACTCACCCTGACCCGGGCCGAACCCCCATTCTCCAGTCGTGGAGACGATGAGTCTTCCTCGTCCCCCGTTTCCAAGAAGGTAGGGTCAAGATCCGCACAGAGGCTACCAAGGCTATTTATACCCAACTTAGCGACCTCCGAGTCATTCAAAGGCTGAATAGCAGCTAAGTTTCTAAGAATATCTATAGCACGATCAGCCTCAAGATCCAAAATATCGTTAACGGAATTAGCTATCTCTTTACCGTTCCTACCCAACGAGACCCCCAGTTGAGTGGCATTATTAATAATATCATCCGAAGAGAAATGCAAAATGGAATTGGAAGTGTTAACTGACATACCAGTAGTGGTCTGAATATTATGAAGCTTAGCCACCCGCTTGGCGCATCGAAGCTGCATATCATCCATATCCGGCTGATCCTGCAAGCGACAGCTCATCCGTCGCCCTGCAGAAACTGGGTCCGGAATCCCTCCAAAAGCGATGACCTCGTCGCGAGAAACTCCGCCGGGAGCAAGGCCACCTGCCATACCTCCCGCCGAGCTCATGAGTGGAGCACCATCATGCGCCGAGATCTGAGTCCTCAGTGCAGTCATACCAGGGTTAGCCGCAACCACCACTCCAAGGGGATCCGGTCTCAAAACAAGTGGCGTCTCCACTTGGTCCGGAATGAGGTCCGCCTGTGCCTCCGGAGATCGGAGTTGGCTGCCAACAGTATCATCACGTACACAAACCATAGCCAAACTATCCTTCGGGGAAGGAAGGCCGGGGGTCACCTGCCTGGCCTCGCGCAAATCCCCCCCTCAGTCCTGAGATGTGAGCCCACCGCACTAAGTACCTCTGTCGGTCCCTCACCGTCAAATGAGTCCAAAAGCGGCGGTAGCACAGACTCCACCGGATTATCTGACTCCACCCTAGCACTCCATAGGCGGCTCGGCGCCGAATGCAACTCAAAAGTCCCGATCCGAAGAGATTTGGTAGGGGACGACGCAGCAGGTGGCCCTGGAGTCGAGCTGGTCGGCGCGTCAGACGTAGGTAGCGGCCCCTTAGCCAAATCATGCTGCGAGCCCTCAGACCTCGTATTCTGACTGCCAGCTCCTCCGCCACTCTCAGTCGTATCCATATCCACTATGTCCTCACCCTCGCCATCCGGAGCGATTGGCGTATCCTCAATCTCAAGTTCAAGCACATATGTAACTCCAGCATGAGTCCACTTGACCACGTCCGGTACATACTCCACGCTAACAACACTCACTAGTAGTCGAGCCGCGCCATGAGACCGAGTGAAAGGCATATCCACTTCCTCGGTCTTCCCAATGAGAGAACCCAAGCTCCAAGCAATCAGAAAGTTACTAATGAAATGACGTGGTGCCCCAAAAAACCGGACCCAAACCTTCTCCAACGGTGTGCCAACTGGATCTTTCTCCTTCCATTCATCAAAAGTGAGGTAAATACTGGTGCTAGGATATCTGCACATACCCCACTTGAGCATATACAGTTGATCCTCCTTTGTGGGGAAGTCAACCTTGAAGGTTTGTTCCTCCAACTTAACAAGGTCCCACTGATGATTACCTGGAACCAGATCCTGCAGTTGACGCACAATCTGAGCCTCTGTCAGACACCCATTGGCCACCTTGACCACTGCCGGAAAAGAGCTATCCTGCATCTGAACAGAGGGTGCCATATCTAGTGACTCAAAAAACATCAGCTCATGGCAACATACGCCATAAATAGTACAGACCGGCTTAGGGCCCACAAGCAACGGACAATCACTGGATGCATGCTGGGATCTGCAACAATAATCACAAAGTGTCGTGGTACACTCAGCCACAAAATGTCCAGCCTCACCGCAACGATAGCAAGGCAGCTTCTTCTTCTTAATGGCCCATTTAGAAAGTTTGTCACCATTGCGCTTATCCACAGCCCTATCAGTACCCCCATGAACTGCCGTCACCTCCGGTATACTCACCGCAGCCAAGGCCTGAACCGCATCAACCGCCGCTTGCGGGAGCACGGGAGGGGTGGCCAGAGCAGCCACAGGCGGCACGTCCTCAGTAACAGTAGCCGCGGGCGGCGTAGGCTGCCTTGGTGGGAAAGGACGTCGTC
This sequence comes from Secale cereale, assembly GCA_902687465.1. Classification (NCBI taxonomy): domain Eukaryota; kingdom Viridiplantae; phylum Streptophyta; class Magnoliopsida; order Poales; family Poaceae; genus Secale; species Secale cereale. The sequence continues at coordinate 20,678,670 of LR738710.1, read as the reverse complement.
CCCCACCTCGCCCGCCACGGAACGCACGGTGGCCCCCACGCTGCGGACGGTTAGTAGGACCACCAACACCCTCAACGAACGATCCAGGCGGCCCTTGAAAACCACGACCCTGTCCATTGCCATTGTTCCAGCCAGAGCTCCGACCTCCACCTGAAGATGACCCGCGGTGCTGCCCGTCACCGTAGGAGTTATACCCATCGTCTCCCCAAGTACCATAGCGATTAAACCGAGCGCCCCCATTGGGACAGTCCTGACCATCACCTCCGCCATAGCCATCCTGACGCATGAAACCGGCTCGCCCTCCCCCATAGACTCCACCACGGCCAGCCCCTCCACGAGCAGGGAAGGATGAAGCGCCTCGGCCCCCTGCGAAGCCCGAGCGCCCGGCGATCTGCGAGCCGCCCCGTCCGGTAGGTTGCCCACCGTTCTGCCCGCCAGGGCCATGCCCGGCACCCCGACCTGCACTCTGCAAGACTGGAGCGTCCACGGCCGCAGGAACTGCAGTAGCCTTGCCTGTTGCCTTGGCCGGCGGCGGCAAGCCCCTGCCCGACATGCCTGAGGCTCCAACGAGGGAAACACCAAGGGCTCCGCCCGTGTGGATGCGCCGCGCTCGACCAGGACCCAATTTCGCAAACGAAGCACTGACCCCACCCCTAGCCCTAGAAATCAGATGATCGAGAGGAACGTACTCGTCCGAGGCAGGAAAACGATCGACACCGATCGCTTCCTGGGCCACTTGCCCCTCCTCAGCGGTACACGGGCCGACTGGGCTCCTGTCAGGCCCATCCTGACCCAACAACGATTCCAGCCGAGCCGCACGATCTGCCCGTCGTTCCTCGAGAGTCCTCGCCGGCAGCACCGCCGCCGGCGGCCGACCTTTACTCCGGCGGTTCGCAACCACCTTCCAAGAACCAATGAAATCCCCAAGCGTGAGAGAAGGGAGACTTACCTTCGGTAACGGCCCCTTCCAAGGCCGGATCGCCGTCGGTGTCGTCCGGCGATGGACGACTCGCCGGAGTACCTCCGTCTTGTCCGCCTTGGATAGACCGCTCCACGCCTGGTCCTCCAATGGCACAATGCCATCAACGAAGCCGGCGACCTCCTCCTCGGAGTAACCAGCCCCCAAAACTTCGCAGACGTTATCGCTCGGCGTTGGGGAATGCAGCCCAGATCCGCCGTCTTCCTCGTCTGAATCGTCAGATCCCGATGCCGAGAGGGCCCAGAATCTGTTCCCTCCCCGCACTGGCGCCGGCGGGCGCATCGCCGCGGCTAGCCAGTCTCCGCCCTGGTCGCCAGTCGCCAGTCTCCGCCCTGTCGCCAGTCTCCCCCCCGTCCAAAATTGAAGTGTTTAGGCAGAGTGAATACCACACAAGGATTATTACACCTTATTGTTTGGTTAATGTCCTCTCTGTCTAGGCTAAATATGTACCCAGGTCCACCTAGCCGAGTGGCATGGCTTTTCAGCTCCTGTGTTTAGGTTAGACGACGTGTCTGCATGTCTATTAGCCAAGTGACAGATTTTTCGGCATACTTTCTTATTAGGAATAAATGGGTAGGTAGAAATATAGTAGATCTGTATTTTGATTTTCATCGCATTTTAGATACTCTTCTCTATTAGCCAAGTGACAGATTTTTCGGCATACTTTCTTATTAGGAATAAATGGGTAGGTAGAAATATAGTAGATCTGTATTTTCATCGCATTTTAGATACTCTTCTCATACATTATTTCTCTGTTTATCCCGTTTTTAGGTTCTCCCTTGACGCAGACTGTTTCATAAATCTTGTATATATGGACGTATGGTACTCACTCAGATAGGCTTGTCTGAAATTGCTGCCACCTTTTTGTCTGGGATGATATACAGCTTCCGTACAAAATGCGCTATTTGTCTTGGTACTGTATGAAGAGCCTATTTGTATTGCTGAATTACATGGTGAGGTTTTTGTTCTCTTTGCATGATATTCTGAGGAGTGCTTGGTTGCTATTTGTGTTAGATGATATCTACTCCCTCTGTTCCTAAATATTTGTCTTTCTAAAAATTTCAACAAGTGACTACATACAAAGCAAAATGAGTGAATCTACACTCTGAAATATGTCTACATACATCCGTATGTTGTAGTTCATTTGAAATGCTAGAAAGACAAATACTCCCTCCGTCCGAAAATACTTGTCATCAAAACGGACAAAAATGTATGTATCTAAAACTAAAATACATCTAGATACATCCCTTTTTCTTCATTTTGATGACAAGTATTTCCGGACGGAGGGAGTATTTGGGAACGGAGGGAGTAGCTAGTATGAATGCTTGGTTTTGTAACTTCTCAGGCAGGAGCAGGATCTTGGTCTCCTTCTGACCTTGTTATTTTGTTGTTGGGATTATATATGGGATATCAAGGGCTGTTTCGTAGTATAGTTCATCTTCTAAGTGAGAATGGGTTGTTGCTTTGTTTGTTGCCATCTTATTGTTTAAGATCCTGTCGTCAGTGTGCATAAATAAGAGTATCGTGCCTTTTCCATTCCAGGATTTTTACTGTATTGGCAGCCTTCTGTTGCATCAAAGGCGTACTACTGCCTGTCGAAGAACCATATAACTCATTGCTCCACATGACCCCAGAAAATAGCTTCACCGCCAGCATTTTAGTCAGTGGAGAGTTCTCAGACAGGTTCTTCATCAACCTTGTTACCTCTGTTGTTCGCCATCGTTATGGACGCCCTTGCTGCCTGCTTCGCTTTGGCTGAGTCTGCTGGTCTTCTCACCCCCTTCCACCTCCAATGGATGAACTTCAACATGTTTCTATATGCTGATAATGTTTTTATGTTCCTCAAACCTGATCTGATGAAGGCGACAGTGGCTAAAGAGGTGCTGCAACTTTTTCGCATGGCCGCTGGACTTCAGACCAACCTTGCCAAGAGCTCATGTATTCCGATCAGATGTGAAGATTTGGACCTTACCGTTGTCATGATAAGCTTGAGTTGCTCGTTGAGCACCTTCCCCTGCACTTATTTAAGCATGCCGCTGTCTGACTCACGGCTAAAGAGAAGCCACTATCAACCTATCTTTGACAAGTTCTCAAAGGCGCTTTCCTGATGGAAATTTACAATGTCGGTAGCTGGAAGATTAACTCTGGGGAAGTCTGTGATCAGCGCCTTGCCCACCACCTTCAAGATGATTGCCGTGCACCTCCCCAAGTAATTTGCGCAGAAAACCATCATGATTGAAAGAGATTTCCAATGGGCGGGCAAAGAAAAGACTAATGGAGGCAAAATGGTTGGTTAATTGGCTCTGTCTGCTCCCCTCCAACCTTGGAGTGGAGGTCATGGAATCCATAATCTGAAGTTCCAGATAAATGCCTTGAGGGTGTGATGGCTTTGGCAACAATGGGATGCCATCTCTAAGCCCTGGAATGACCTGCTGCTACCTGTTGATGATCAAGTCTAACAGCTGTCTGAAGTTTCCATCTCGATCCAGATCGGCGACGAACATAACACCAACTTTTGGCATGACCCTTGGCTCTTCCCACATCACTCCGGTCAGCGATGCCTGAGCTCTTTGCTCATTGTACTATGAGTGCAACTTATCCGTCAAGCTAGCCTTGCTAGAAATCCGCATGATCCTGCACCTTAAGCAATCTCTGTCTCTCCTGTGGCAGTTCAGCGATTCGCCGAGATTTGGAGCAAAGTTCAGTCTATATACTTATGCCCCTAATAACAGAGATAAGAGTTTTGCTTCGGTACCCCCTCCCCGGGAAAAGTTTACAGATAAAATTACCTGGAAATGGACTACTGATGGCTTTTATTCCGTCAATTCTGCATACCTTGCCTAGTGAGTTCACTCTGACCTGAACCTGCTGTTTGGAACTCTAATGCCCCTCTCAAATGCCAGTTCTTCACCTGGTTAAGTGATTCTCAACAAATGCCTCACCGTGGACAACGTACAGAAGAGAGGATGGCCCAATGACCCTATTTGTCAGCTCTGCTACTTGCATTCGGAAACCTCCACCTTCTGGCTCACTGCTCCTATGTGCATCGTCTGTAGTTCGGCGATCTAGAGTAAGGTAAATGTCACTGTGACCATGCCGGTGTCATCTGCCCCCCTCTCTACTGCAATGGTGGCGAGTGAACACAACAACGCTGGACAAGAATGCTGTACGCAAATGGAACTCCCGTGTCTCTCTGATTTGTTGGATGTTTTGGAAGAGTAAATAACATAAAACTACTACTTTACAGGCTAGGATTCCAAAAAACTACCGAATATTTTTTCTCTGATAACTACCAACTCAGGGTCAGCTGTTTCAAAAACCCAAATTCCTTGTTGCTAACATTTTAAACCGGTTTATGACAGGTCGGGCCCGCTCCTACACAATCCGTTTGTTGACCGTTTTGTTTGATGATTAACTTATTGTGGGACCCACATGTAAGATGTTTCTTCTACCTCCTACCTTTTCTTTTCTCCTCTCTCTCTCTTTCTTCTCTCCTCCTTGCCCAAGCTCCAGCACCTCCACCACGCGCCGCGCCCAGGAGCAAGGGCCGCCGCGAGCCGCGCCCAGGAGCAAGGCCCGCCGCAAGCCGCGAGCATCGGGAGCCGCGGACAGGAGCAAGGAGAGGGCCGCAACACGCCATGGCCAGGGTTCAGGCTGACGCGCCTAGGAGCAAGGAGATGGCCGCCGCGCTCCATGGCCAGGGTTCAGGCCGACGCGCCCAGGAGCACGCGCTGCCGCGAGCTGGGCGCCATGGCCAGGGGCTCGGGCTCGGGCCGCCGCGCCCACGAAGAGGGAGGAGAGAGAGAGAGAGAGGCTGCTCGGCTGGGACTTCATGGCGGCTCTAGGCGCAGCTTGCCGGCAGGAGGAGGCAGCGGCCGAAGGGAGCTCTGCGCCCGGAGTAAAATGCATCATAAGTCCTAAAACTTTTAGAGGTGTGTCAGTTTAGTCCTATAACTTTGAAACTGCACTTTTTGATCCTAAAACTATTGGAGGTGTGTCAGTTTAGTCCTATAACTTCAAAACTGCAGTTTTAGGTCCTAAAACAATTGCATGTGTGTCAGTTTAGTCCTATAACTCCGAAACTGCAGCCATCAATGGCATCATGGCTTGAGCTCCAGCGAGGAAAGTTGACCGGTCATCTTAGCCTCAACCCGCAGTAGCAGACTGACATGTCGCACAACGTCCAATTGCTATCCACCTATGGTTGTTGCTGTGGCTGCGTCACGCTCGCCCACCTTTGCGTCAGCTTCGCAGTTTCCGCACACTCCTCCGCATCGTTCGACAACAACGCCAATTCCCACTTGTGGTCATGTTCGTGCCTAAACAACAACTTGCAAGACGAGCTCTACGGGAAGAGTGTAGGGCAACGATGATGCCATGCGAGACATAGAGGGGGGATGGTGGGATGGCGTCTTCCATCCCGATTGGCTCGGGATCTTCCGGCGGCCGCGTCGAGGGAGAGGGATGTCGTCCTCCATGTAGACTGGATCAGGGTCTCCCCGTTGGCCGCGCCAAACCTCTCAGCAAGATTGCCCTATAGCTCATGACCATGCAGGTGGTGTGTGTGTGCAGGTTGCAACACACACAACACCATGGAAGTGTATGGACCAGTTTTGGGAAGTAAACACATATAAAGGAATCATTTGAAAAAAAAGCACCATAGATGCTGGCCATGCAAGCTTAACAAACTTACTTAGTTTTGGGATCCAAAATTGTAGTTTTGAAGTTATAGAACTAAACTGACATACCTCCAATAGTTTTGTGAACCAAAACTGCAGTTTTGAAGTTATAGGACTAAACTGACACACCTGCAATAGATTTAGGACAAAAAACTGCAGTTTCAAAGTTATAGGACTAAACTGGCACGCCAACAATAGTGGACCTATGATGCATTTTACTCATGCGCCCGCTTAGTGCCGTCCAAGTCGAGCTTGAGCAGCGAATCAACCTGTGGTTGAGATGGTTAGGTGGACAGTGGTATCCCCAACCCACCAGGGTTCAAATCCTGGTGCTCGCATTATTCCTGGATTTATTTCAGGATTTCCGACGATGCGCTTTCAGTGGGAGGAGATGTTCCCGTCGATGTCGAGGCGCTTACGGTGGATTTCCGACGATGCGCTTTCAGTGGGAGGAGACGCTCAGTCTCTCGGAGGTGCTCATAGGGATAGGGTGTGCGTGTGTGCGTTCATAGGGGTGAGTGTATGCGCCTGTATATGAGCGCTTGCGTCTGTACTGATTCCCCCAAAAAAATCAAGCTTGAGCACGGGAGGCGCAGCTCCTCTCGAGCTTGAGCACGGGAGGGACCGATTGCTTTTTCTTTAAGTCTGCGGGGACCTGATTGCTTTTTTTCAAATTTTACAGATTTTACGGGGACCCGATTGCTTTACTATTTTTTTATTTAATTATGACAAAGAGACACTGACATGTGGGCCCTACATGTCAGTTAGCAGTCAAACAAACGGTCAGACAATCAATTTTCTTATATGTGGACCCCAGCTGTCATAATCACGATCAACAGCAAAGCATTGGACGATTAGGGTTTTTTGAAACAGCCGATCCCTGAGTTGGTAGTTATCAAATAAAAAAATATTCGGTAGTTTTTAAAACCCTAGCCTGTAAAGTAGTAGTTTAATGCTATTTACTCTGCTTTGAAAGGATATAAATGACCGTATCTTCAACAACTGTGCCATTCTCATCAAAGCCATCATCAAGCGCATCCTGTACCTTGCCGGCGACTGGGTTGCTGCTGCTCGCACTCTAATCAAATGCCTAAAGCAAATACCACGCGAGCCGGATTATCTGTGCTGCCCGAGCAGGATGCTGTAGCTGTAAGAGCATCTCTAGTAGAACCCTCAAACCCTTAAATCCAAAATCAGTTTTAAGGATTGAGAATTGGTCATTTTTGACACTTTTAAGGGTTGAAAAATAGAGGCAAAGACTAGAACCCTCAAACCCAACCCTTATAACGGAATCGGATAATGGGAACACAAAGTGCAGGGTCAAAAGGCAACAATAAAGCAGAGTAAAATAGCCTAGTTTTGAACACTATGAACATGCACGCGGAGGAACAGAGGATACAAAAATGACTTCAGCCGCGGAGGAGCTCGCGCTCGCGCTGCCTGGACGAGGCCGTCTCGCCGCGGAGGAGCTCGCCGCGGAGGAGCTCGCGCTCGCGCTTGCGGAGGAGCTCGGGCGGCAGGCGCGGCGGCGGGCGGGGGCGCGGCGACGGCGGCCGCGGCAGGCGCGGCGGCGGGCGGGGGCGCGGCGACGGCGGCCGGAGCAGGCGCGGCGGCGGGCGGGGGCGGGGCGGGGTGACGGCGGCCGCGGCAGGCGCGGCGGCGGGTGGGGATGCGGCGGCCGGGCCGCAGAGGGGCGGCGGGGCCGGGGCCGGGGCGACGGGGCGGCGGGGCGGCGGCCGGAGCGCGGGGGGCGGCGGGCTGGCGGCGGCCGCTGCGGATTCCTCCCGCGCGCGCGAACCAACTTCCTCCCGCGCGATGTGGGAAAAGGAGTGCGGGTTGGGGGGAGTTTTTCCTCCCAACCCTCACTTCTACAGGCTGGGAGGAGGTTTGAGGGTTCGACCTCTAATTTTTTTTTTTACGGATTTGAGGGTTTAGAGGTTCTAGTATACGGGTTTTTTTGGACGAAAACTGTAAAAAAGCGGTTATTTTTAGAGATTTGAGGGTTTGAGGGCTCTACTAAACTTGCTCTAACACTCTCTTCTTCCTTGGTTCCGTTGTTTAGACCTCCATGAGCCAGACCCTTGCTCTGTTGTTTTCTTTAGTTCAGTTTTGTACTTTCCCTCCTATTGGAATGAAATCAGCACTGACTACATTCGTAAAAGAAGAAGGATAGGAACGAGTAACGGTTCGAAAAAGATAATATAACTACAGTGATCTTTCGTCCAAAAGATCAGAATGACCAAAGTATCTGAAATAACCATGGAATGCATACATTTTGCTCACTTAGTTTCCAGCTCGGCACAAAGTTGATCTCATGTCGACTTGCTGAATTTTGGCCATTACTATGGTCTTGTCGGACATTTTGGACAAGATTGCATATCATAATTGACATATGTCTATAGTTTTTTTTTTTGGAAAGGAGGATGACCTTCGGTCTCTGTATCTGGACGATGCATACGGCCACTTTATTGATTATTCTCACAAGACCTTACAAAGTCATACAACAGTAAGACTAAAGCCGCCGTCTAAGCAATAAAGTGTCGCTACACCTATCCAGTTGATGAAGGGCGCAGATAGCCTGGGCCTAATACCAAACAGACATCGCAGCTAAGCCTAACATCTAAGACCTGAGACCCCAACCTAGCCACTTGCTGGGTCTGAGGCACACACTGGTCCGGTGAGCTCTCAGAGGCCGCCGCCGCCAACTGCCACCGCTCCATCTTCAGAACTGTACTGATGCATCAACCTTGCTCGGTCCAGCTATCGTTGATGCCACCACGGCGCCCAACGACACCTCCTCCCTACGCGCAAACAGCTGAACACGTCGCGGTCGCTACTGATACACCGCAGCGCCATGCTGCCAAGTACCACCAGCCGACACAGCTTGAAGTCCTAGGAGGATCTATCGTGCGTAGCACCTGCCGACCAGGCATGACAAAGCGTAGCACCTTTCGGTCAGGCATGACTTGACATCTCCACCGAAGCTCCATGCAAGACGAAGCTGCTCCACCTCCTGCCTCTGACTTCCAGTGCTACTCCACAAACGATGCTCCCAAGAGAGAAACGACACCGCAGTGTCGCCATTGTCCGATTTGGAACACCAGATCCTAGGGTTTCCCCCGGAGTAGCACGAGTGGGTCGACAGTAGTTACACGACGATGCCTTCATCATGGTAACGGCGTAGAACGCCGCCATCGCCTGCCGTCGGCTCGGTTTTTACCGGCAACCATGTCTCCCCAACTCGCAGCCGGGACAAGATGATGGATCTCGAGATCCGATCACCAAGCTTCTGGCCGGCCACCGCCGACGAAGAAGATGACCACTACCACTGGCTACACCGGCCAGAATAGATCTGTCATGGGTGCCGCCAAGCAGTCCACCAGGCCCTCGACGCCACTGCCGATCTAAAGCGTATTCATATGCTCAAGCACTTGGTGGAGACTTCCTGAACCGCACGTATGTATTTTGATGGCAAATGTTGTTGTATTGCAGGGCATATACCTGGACGACAACAGGAAGCCCATTGTGCTACAGCACGTGAGGCTGGGCAGCGCATCGCCAGACACACAAACACATGACGTTCTCGGTGATATCAAGGTATAATTAATCTTCTATCTTCCTTTTCTTACTAACAGAGTCCTCCCTCTGCCCTTGTTTGGTGAGGTTGGAAAGTTCCAACTGTGCAAAGTGCAATTCATGTTTGGTTTCAGGAAAACTGTTAAACTTCCAGCTGTACATTTTAAATATGGATTAGTTATTTGTATTTTCCTCAAACTAGAAACAAGTGTCAAGACTAGGATGTGGTCAGGTACCAGCTTGGCCATTATCATTTTTTCAGTACCATCGCTGAAAGGTGCGCAAGTATGTGAAAGTATTCCATCTACCATTGAATCTAGAAATGCCCATAGTTGTTGTGGATGCGGTTGCACCTGTGGACTACATGGCGATCTGCAACGTTCCAGTTTCATAGTAAAAAAACAAACGGAATCGATAACTTCCGAACGTCAGGTTTCTGACGTTTCGCCCCGAACGCCTTCTTCATCGTTGGATTTTCAGCACGCATCGTACAGTAGAGGACACGGCCACATCAGCGAAACGAGGTCGTTCGGGAAAACCGGATTTGGTCGCGAACGCCCGACCACTCTCCCACTCCTCTGTTCCTTATCCACGCCCATGACCTACCTCTCCTCACTATCCCAGCATCCCCGTCCTCGCTCCTCCAGATAGCCGCGTCCGCGACGAGGCGGCCATGCGCTGGCGGCGAGGCGGAGTGCGCCGTATCCGTGAGGCGGGCGGTGGCGTCCTATTCCTCACCGATGATTTTGGCCGGAGCTGCGTCGACCTCCACGAGACCCGTCGATTCGCTGGAAGGGCGGGCTCGGGGAGCACGCGGCGGCGGCTGGGGCGTATATGAGCAGTAGCTGTAGCTTTTTTTTTCGAAAAGGAGGAAACCTCCGGCCTCTGCATCTTGAGATGCACACAATCCTTTTATTAAACGGACGCGGTTCAAACATGCAGTCTTAAGTTGAGAGAAGTAAAAGGATCAGACGCCATATTTGGCTTAAAATGAAAAAAAATGGCCACAACCGGCCTCTTCAGACTAAACAGTCTACCCACTTAACCTAAGTGTGGAGCGCCATCCAAACCGGTTGTAGGTATCCCGTGCGACCGTCTCCCATCGGTTGCACCCAAAAGCCATATGCTCCCTGCGATCCGCAGGACTGAGTAATGACTACGTACGGATCCATGTGGATGCCCTGAAGATAACCTGCAAAAAGTTTGTTAAAGTTTGTCTGTTAAAAGCAACATCATTTCTACAGTTTCATATAGCCCAAAGAAAAGGCATACTCCTACTCGAATATGTGCCGCTATCTTGGGATCAATTCCGCGCAGCCAATTCCAAAAAGATGTTGGAGCGATAAGGGTGGAGCAATATTAAATGCCACATGAAGTGTTCTGTGCTCCACAGAAGCTTAGTAAGAGGACAAAGGATAAACAGATGTTTTATTGATTCTTCCTCATCACAGAAACAACATCTCTTGCTGCCTGTCCAATTACGCTTAGCTAAGTTATCTTTCGTTAAAATCACTCCCTTATGCACAAACCACATAAACACTTTAATCTTTAGGGGCACTTTAATTTTCCATATATGAATCGACCTCGGAATGGGTCCGGTGTTGATCAAGTCTGTATACATAGACTTCACCGTGAATGCTCCAGACACGGACAGCTTCCATCTAATGGAGTCCATCTCTGCAGAAAGATTTACTTGCATTAACCTGCGCACCAAATTGAGCCAACGCTCCCAGCGTTGGCCCACTAAAGCTCTCTGGAACTCAATATTCAAGGGGACCGTGCTCAAAACTGTATGAACAGAGCTCTCTTTGCGTTGGACTATGTTGTATAGAGAAGGATATTGCACTGCAAGAGGAGTATCTCCTAGCCAGGTATCCTCCCAAAATCGTGTGCTCTGTCCGTTGCCTACAATGAACTTGCACCTACCAAAAAAAGCCATTTTGACCCGCATCAGCCCCTTCCAAAAGGGCGAATCGTTTGGCCACTTAACCTTGGCATATGCTTTTTCGAAATCCACTTTGAAGACCACTCCATCAAGTTTCTTGGAGTGAATTTCATGAAGTGTTTCATGCAAAACGACCACTCCCTCAAGGATATGGCGTCCCGGCATAAAAGCAGTTTGTGAAGGCTGAACCACGGAGTGGGCAATCTGCGTTAGGCGATTCGTACCCACCTTAGTGAAAATTTTGAAACTCACATTGAGTAAACAAATAGGTCTGAACTGCTCAATGCGAGTCGCATCAGCCTTCTTCGGCAGCAATGTGATTGTGCCAAAGTTTAATTTAAAAAGCTGTAAATGGCCATTGAATAGATCATGGAACATAGGCATCAGGTCCCCTTTAATGAAATGCCAACATTTCTTATAGAATTCGACAGGGAAACCATCAGGCCCCGGTGCTTTGTTATTTTTCATTTGGGATATGGCTTCCAACACTTCTGTGTCTGTAAAAGGAGCCATCAGGATGTCATTCTCATCGTCACCCAGTTGGGGAATGTCATGCACTAAATTCTCATCAAGCGAGACGAAGTTGTCATCTGGTGCGCTAAATAGCTTTTTGTAGAAATCCGAAATACACATCTTAAGGTTTTTCTGGCCCACAATCGTGCCCTCATCTTGTTCAAACTGAAATATACGTTTTTTCCGATGTTTACCATTGCAATCAAGTGGAAAAATTGTGTATTATTATCACCTTCAACCACCGATCGCACCTTCGCTCTAAGTGCCCACTTGAGTTCCTCTTCTCTAAGAAGTTTCGCCAGATTGACCTCAGCCTCCCTCTTGGCAACTCGGTCATCAGCACCGAGAGGAGAACTCTCCGCCTTAATGTCGAGTTTATTGATGATATCGAGCAAACTTTCCTTTTGCTGCCTATATACATCACTATTGTGTTTAGCCCAACCCCTTAGAAACTGACGTAGATGTCTAATCTTAAATTGCCATTTGTCAATGTTAGACTGCCCTCTACATTCAGACTTCCACTCTCGCTCGACGAGCTCCATAAAGCCCTCTCTCTCTCAAACCAAGCGGTTTCGAAAGAGAATATGTCCTTGTTCCCTCGGTGAGCCGCCTCACCCGAGTCTAGAAGCAGAGGGGTATGATCCGAAAGACCTCTTTGTAACGCTTGTATTGTTACAAGAGGGAATTTTTGTTCCCAATCAATGCTAGTAAGAACTCTGTCCAACTTCTCATATGTGGGATTCTCTAAGTTATTAGCCCATGTGAATTGCCGACTTGTGAGATCTATTTCCCGCAGATCCATATTCTCAATAATAGCATTAAACATGAAAAACCATCTAGCATCGAAATTATCATTATTCTTCTCTTCTCTTCGCCTAATGATATTAAAATCACCGCCAACCAAAGTTGGCAGCGTCTCTCCACCGCAAATCCTCACTAACTCAGCCAGGAAATCAGGTTTGAGCTCCGGCTGTGCCACACCATAGACAGCCACGAGTGCCCACCTAAACCCGTCAACTTTCGATCTCACATGAAATTTGACGCCAAACTCTCCCATGAATACGTTTACCACCTCAAGCGTATCACACTTTACCCCTAAAAGAATCCCTCCGGATCTCCCGCGAGGTGGTAGACAGTGCCAATCAAAATCTATTCCTCCAGAAACTGTACCAAGAAACTGAGATGTGAAATTATCACGTCCTGTCTCGAGCAACGCAATAAAGTCAAGCTTATGCTCCTTGGACGCATCCGCTAGAAACCTACACTTAGAGAGGTGCGCAATACCTCTGGTATTCCAAAAAATCCCTTTCATAGATCATCATGGAATTTGCGTTTGACCCTGATCCTAGCGCTCCTGCGCACTGCCGACATGTCGTACACCTTTTTTCGACGTATGCGCTTGGGATCATCGATTGTGCTTACACAGTCCGCATGACCGTGCTCATCTCTGAGACTCTCTACCGGACCAGCAGAAGCCGCATACTGCTCAGCTTCCACGTCTCCACTTATCCGGAGCCCTCTCGTATGAACTGGAAGAGCCGCATGCTCCTCCAATTCCATAGGATCATGTTCTAGGCCACCTAATGGTGTCAAATCTTCACACAAAGCTTCGAGCTTACCCACACCAAGCTCATTGATCTCACTATCCTCCATCGGTTTCACCGCAGCTAAATTCCTAAGCATGATAATAGCTCTATCCGCCTCCCGATCAAGTAGTTCATTAATTGAGCATGCTACTTGGCGCTCATTTTCACCCAAAGACACACTCAATTTCTCTGCACGCTCTGCTATCTCGTATTCAGAAAAATGTAGAACAGAAACATTAGTATTAACAGACATACCTGTAGATGACTCGATGTCGCGGATCCGGGCCGCCCGCATGGCACGCCCCATCTGTAGGTCATCAGCATCCGGTTGAGCCTGAATGCGTTGGCTCGTTCGCCTTTCGCTAGACTCTGGTATCCCACCAAAAGCCACCATCTCCTCAACCGACGGACTCATCGTCCGGCCTCCAGAACGAGTAGCCATCCGCCCCTCGGATGCCATGAACGTAGGTGGCGAGCTGTCCACCTGTGCTTCCTGAACTTCCACGTGACTCAGAGGCCCACCCGAAGTAAGAACCTCCCCAGGTGCCAAAGACCTCCTCTGAGGTGAGCTCACCTGAACTGCCGAGAGTGTAGCGCGCTCCCCATCGGGGAGTCTGGAGCCAATACCTCCTGTGTTGGGCTCTGGCTCTGCCGAGAAATCTGTCTACTCATACTATTGCCTCCACCATCAGACCCAGGAGATAACGGCGGCAGCTCATGTTCGGATAGGTCATCATTCTCCATCCTATCACTCCAAAGCCGCCCAGGTGCGGATGTCGCACATGACCGGCGACCCTGGAGCCCTGCCATGGGCGTCGAAGAGGCTGTAGACTTGCCCACGGGGGCCTCGAGTGTCTGACTCGGCCCTCCAGAAGAAGAATGCTGTCCCGCCTGATCATGATCCATGAGATCATCCTGTTTACTGTCTCCATCATCCGCACCACCATCCATACCTGAGGCTGTAGTGGCATCCTGGAGCAAAGGTGCTCCCTCAATCTCAATCCTCAGATCATAACTCATTCCATCATACACCCAACCCAGCAGGCCCGGAATAGCATCAACATCAAGCACTCCCACCCGCAACCAAGCAATACCATGCATACGTGTAAAGGGCATATCAACCTCCAGAGTCTTCCCAATAAGAGAGCCAACACTCCAAGTCTCAAGAAAATCGTTAAGCAATTCCGGCGGAAGTCCATAAAATCTGACCCAAATCTGAATAAGAGGCATTCCAACCGGCTCATTCCGCTTCCACTCATCAAACTCAAGTACACAAGAGCTCCCTGGAACCTTACACATACCAAATTGATTGATTCTGTCAAGGTCAAATTTGGTAGGATAATCAACTTTATAAACCTGGTCATCAATCCGGACAAGTGACCACTGAAATGTGTTTGAAACCAGCCTACGAAGTTGCAAAATAATTTGCTCTCGGAGAGAGTGCCTTTGGTCACACGAATCATACCAGTCCTAGCATTCTCGAGCCGTGGTCTGCACGATTTCATCGTAGGTGTCTCAAAGAACATAAGCTTTGGTTCACAGACTCCATAGATAGTCACCACCGGCTTAGGAGCCGAAAGCAGTGGACACTCTGTCTCATGTTTTGGGCGCAAACACACATCACATAGCTCAGTTGAACATCCAACTGCGTAGTGCCCAGGTTCACCACATCGGAAGCAATACAGTTTCTCTCGCTTGCGCTGACCCTTGGATGTAGCCTCCGTTTCCCTTTTCTCAACCTGGCTATCCACCGCCGCCTCCACATCCGGCGTAACCGTAGTCACAAGATCCCGGACCATCGCCACCGCAGCTTGGGGGAGCTCCTGGTCACTTTGAGCCTCTGTTGCAACCACCGAAGTAGAGGGGGCAGGGAGCTTTCCTTCCCATGCCGTCTCTACCGCAGCCTGGGGTTGGTCTCGCCGCGGTGGTATGTCTTGGCGAGGAGCGCGGCCTCCAGTTCGGCCAAACCTGCCCGCCCCACCCCGACCACCGCGACCTCCAAAACCTCCCCGACGTGGCACATACCGCTGGTTACCCGCCGGCCCAAGCACAAAACCACCAAAGGGGGCGCGGAAGTCTCGGCCCCTGTCTCTCCCCGCCCGCCACCGCCGGTGACCCCTCCATATCCATCTTCCACAAATCTGCGCTGCTGGCCTCCATGGTGACCTCCTCCACCATGAACCGCACCTCTTCCACCACTGGAAGAACGACCAAAACCAGCCCCACCGCCGCGCGCCATGTCGCCGCGTGCCTGGAATCCGCCTCGTCCACCATTAGCCGGAGCGCCCGCAGGCCTTCCCGCTCCTTGATCCTGCCTCTCTGCCGGTGCGCTAGGCGGCGCCGGCTGCGCCGGCGCCGGTGGATTAGAGTATCCATTCCCTGCCATGAGGACCGAAGCAAAGGATGAACGCAAGATCGACAACGCCCCCTGGCGTACTCGGAGCGCTCGACCTTTCCCAGCACTACGAAAGCATGGCGCAGCCCTCGACGTCCGAACCCTAATCCCCTCCATGTTGGGCTGGACCGCGGCCTTAGACGCCCCCTCAGCCCGATGAGCCGCATGCTCAGGCAAGAATTCTGGCTGGGCCGCATGCCCACTGCCCCGATTTGTCTCCGAATCAACCGGCCCAACTTGGCCCAACAGAGAATTCAAACGAGCCTCCCTTGTCTCCCGGATCGAGATCTGCACTCCGGTTGCCGTCGAACTCTCCGGCCGCCGCCCAGCCTTCTGGCGTCGCCGTACCTGCGTCCAAACCCCAGGAATCAGAAAATCGCCTAAGGTTAAAGCAGGCAAACTCACCTTGGGAACCGGTCCCTGCCATGGCCGGGGCGCCGTCCGCAACGTCCGCCGATGAATGAGCCACCGGACGACCTGAGCGTGATCTCCCGGCCCCAAACCTTCTCGCGCCGGATCAGAGGCCGCAACCATCTCTTCCACCACTCTCTGGAGATCGTCTTCTTTGTATCCTTGATCAAGAAGATCACAGCACAAACTCGCCACCGAATCCACCGAGTCCGGCGACCGCGGCGATTCCGGCTGGATCCGCGCCTCCAGCGTCCCCTCATCGTCCTCGCCATCTTCGCCTTCTTCTCCATCCTCCACAAGAGCCCAGAACCGGCCCCCCACTCGCCGATCGGTCGGCCATGGACGGCCGCCCTCCGCCATCGCCGCTAGACTAGAGAGGGCCTATCGAGGCCGCCCTCTCTAGACTCCCAGCAGTAGCTGTAGCTGCGCTACTGCGCCGTGCCATCTCGGTTCCTGTCCAGCCGGCGTGCCGCGCGCCCGGCAGCACCGCTGCCACGCCGTGGCCATCTCCTCTCCTCTACTCCTCTTTCCTCTCACTAATCCTCCAACTCTCTCACCTTCTCTCTCGTATATGCACACCACCATGGGCGCCGCCTTGTTGCTCCGGTCTAGCGTGTCCCGACACCGTCCCTTTCCGGGACGGGAACGCTGCCTCTGGCTAGCTCTCCTCCGGATCCGCCGTCCCCGCGCCCGTCCCAGATGCTGCAGCGGGCTGTTAGAACTTAGAAGTGGATCGAGGGAAGCAGCATCTCATAGTTTTCCATGTCTGTGGCAGCAGAGTAGGACCTGATATATGTGTTCGGTTCAGCTTTTCAGGTTAGTTTTGGTGCGTGGTTGTTGGCTGAATCTCCTTTCGTTTGTGAAAAATGCAATGTGAGAATGAATGAGCAATCGAAACTTGGATTGGATGTGCGTTCTACAGCGCTTATTTGTTGTCCAGACTCCGTTTCTAATGTTTCATTCAATAGCCATCAAATGAAATTAAGCCTGAAAGATGAACTTGACGGTATATACATCCAGTGTGTGTAAAACTTCAGGAGTGAACATGCAGAGGACTATGACATTTTTAGTACTGCAGTTGTTCTTTTTGCCTGGAGGGGCGGAAATATGATCCTGCCATACTAGGATTCCATTATTTGCCTTTGTTTTCTCATGATTATTTCCCTGTTCTAAACATGTGTTTGCCATGGCAACCAAGGACAATTTGCCACCAAACTAGACTAGTAATCGTGCACGTGCAAATAAACGTATCTAAAATAAAATTGATCCTTATTCAGTTTTCACACTGGTATAAATGTGAACATATAATTTTAGTGATCTAAAACGTCTTATATTTGTTTACAGAGGGAGTATCTTTTATTCAAAATTGTTGCTACTGTAGAGATCTTATTTGAAGATGAAACCATTCAAATATATTCAAACAAGTTTTTTAAGGGAATATATTCACATCGTTCACAGCAAACATCAATAGAAAAAACTCTATATTAATATTTGAAACGACTTAAATAACTAACACTATGCATTGGAAAACTGGAAACATGCCCATGCTTATATGATTGACTTAATTACAATTCCATGCATGATTTGATTCCATTGTTTGATACTCCATCCAACTCTAACTCTTCTCTATAACTGAAAATCAACCAAGCAAAACAGAAAAGAGAAACAAACTATAAGAACATGAGTAAACCTTATCTCACTTCGACGCAAATGATGGATGATTGTGGGCGGCCAGCCGCTGATTATGTAAAATTACCTAGAAGGTTCAGCTCTGATGGTTCTGCAAGCATCCTGTCTGGATACAATAGTTCTAGGGACAAACCTGAAAACTTTATTAGATGCCCCTGATGCATTGTAAGACCTTGTAGTGTTAGCTCGAACAGCCCAACTGTATGGACATGTACATCAGGTATCGACATGAAAACATGGACAAAGATTCTATATATTTTTCTAGGTGAAAAATAAATTTCAGTTAGTAGTTGCCGCAAGTACATATGTGTTGAAACATTCGACATACAGTATTGTATATCAATAGTAAAAGTGCATATTATAACATTGTACAAATAGTAAGATATTTGCTCAAGATAACACATCGATTCACAAAACCAAGTCCCAAAAAGGTAGATCATCCTTCTGCATATTTGCACGGCAACACAATATAGTCAGACATATGAAAAACTTATCTGCATGTCAAAATCATACGATTGGAATCCATTAATCTTTAGAAATATATACTTGTTTTATCTAATTCAATCATCAAAAGCATATTGGTCCAGGAATAGGAGTTAATCTGAAGCATGTGTCTTGTTCTTAACTTCTCTTTGGCTGCTCTCTTCTCCTTCTGGTTGATCTGTTGAGTTCCTTTTCCAGAAGCACATTCAATAGAAGGAAAAAAATACTTTGAAGAAGAACCGTATTTTGATATTAAAAAAACAGCACAAATAAAGTACAGGCAAGATTTAATAGCTCCCGATGTTTCGAGCCATTTATGCAACTCAGAAATACCACAAAATATAACCAGGACTGAATAATTGCACAAGGAAAAGAGTAGTAAGTGTCCAGTAAATACAACTTGGCATACGATCAAGCTTACGAACTAATGAAGAGATTGAAAGGAAGTATTGCTACATGCATATATAATGAACATATAGTGAAGACATGTCACAAAGCACAGGTCAGTGAGACATACTCCTTTTCCAGGTTCCTTATGATCACATTTAGCACAACATCGATGTTAATAAGCTCATACGCAGCCTTGGGATCAAGCCCCTGGATTATAAGAGAACAGACATTTGACACTTTAGTAAAATGATGCTTCATGAACAGCTACATGCATATGTACCAGTCTGAAAGTGACACCTCCAGATTGCAAAAGTTTGTGACCTCTTGAGTTACAAATTTACAAGCACAAGAATGAAGAAAATATAAAGGGAAAGAAGAGAAGAATGCACCTGTGTCTGCGTGACTACTGTAGCAATTAGCAGTGTAATCATGCATCAGCAAGTCTTCTGAAAACCTCTCCGATTACAGTAGGTGGTCAAGGCCCGGTTTAATGAAATGTCTCCAAAGTGGCAAAGCTAGGAGATAGTACATTTGTAGTGAGAAAATAATTACAGAAACAGTCTTTAGAAATGCATGCTACAATTCAGAGTAGTTGTTTCAAGAAACCAAACAACAACCCCATTAAAAAATGCCAACTACAAATTGAGTAGCGGGCTTCAGAATTCTCGGAAGTCAAAATTGATTCATGCAATCTGTACACACTTGAAACCTACATCCCGTAGTCCGTGAACAGTTGAAGAAACTTGATATATGCAATCTGTACACACTTGAAGCAGTCAAGCAGCAAACAGAAAACTGAATATGAAGCTTGCAATGGTTTACGAAAAGGAAAATCACATGAGTATGAGGTACACCGAACTGAAAACTGAACATGAAGCAGGCCCATCTCAAGATGGCAACGGGGCCCCGAAACCCGCGTCCCCGCGGGTTTTTACCCTATTAGGGGACGGGGATGGGCACCTTTTCATCCCCGTGGGGCTGTTATCGGGCACATTATACAACCCGACACATTTCGTGGGTTTACACCCGTTTCAATAGTCCCCGAACCCGAAACCCGGCAAACCCGTCTAAATACACATTGAGCACAAGTGGTAGAGTTCTAAGTGACCACCGTAGTCGTCTTACCCCCGAAATCTTAGAGGCATTGATGTGTTCATCTTTTTTGCCGACATGTGATCATCTTTGTTGCTGAAATGTGGTATCATATTGCTGAAATACACTCTATATAGGTGTTGAACCATCTACTATTGTTTTTTGTTGAAATTTGTTCAAGTTATGCTGCTAAAATATGATTGTTTTGATGCTGAAATGTTATTCTTTGTTGCCACTATGTTTGTTTAAATATTTTGATTTACCCTTGGGTTCCCCGAAACCCGATGGGTTTAGGGGACGGGCGAAAAACTAGCCCCGTGCATAGTGATGGGGACGGGGACGGGTTTACGATTTTCTCGTGGGGATGGGTTTGGGAAGGCAAAACCCGATGGGTTTCGTCCCCATTGCCATCTTGACCGCCCATCTATGGTGTTTCATGGAACTAGATTTCCTTCGCTACTCTTCGTCTTGCATGTTCTTGCAAAAAATATAGAGTATGAGGATACACCGAAGTGGTGGCTTGATGTTAGGTGTTAAGGTAAAAAAAAAAACTGATCAAAGTTCGCCCGTGTGGTGGCGAGGGCCCCAATGTGGCGGTGGTGACGGCCCGCTCTTGCATCCGTGGGGCAGCAGCCGACCCACGCTCGTGTCCGTGTGGCAGATTCGAAGGAGCAGCCGGGCGATCCGCGCTCACATCCGTGAGGCAGAAGAGGAGAGCAGCCTGCGGCGGCGGCGGCGATCCGCTCGCGTCCGTGGGGAAGCCGGGACGTTGGCCGGGCGCAGCCGTTCGTGTGGCAGAAAAGGAGGAGCGGTGGGCAGCAATGGTGACGGAGCGAAGGTGAAGGAGATCGGCGCTAGCAGAGGAGGAGTGGTGGGCGAGACGGCGCTAGCAGAAGAGGAGCGCTGGCAGATGAGGAGCAGCGAGCGGCGGGGGCAGAAGGCGTGCAGGTAGTTTCTATTTTTGTTGAGGTGTGGCGTGCGGTTAGTTTGATGATGATGAGCGGTACGGGGATTAGATCGGTTGGTTAGTGGCTTGTTGCGTCGAACACAGAGATGTTTTAGACCCTTGGATCAGCTAGATCAACGGTTCTAGTTATTTGGATCTGCCCATCTCTTCCTTTATAGGGGTAGTAGATAAATGTA
Organism: Secale cereale; assembly: GCA_902687465.1. Lineage (NCBI taxonomy): Eukaryota > Viridiplantae > Streptophyta > Magnoliopsida > Poales > Poaceae > Secale > Secale cereale. The sequence goes on along the minus strand of LR738710.1, from coordinate 20,657,789 downwards.
GTTATAGTTTATGAATATGTGTTGTGTTTTTGCCATGGCAACTTAATATGTACTGGCTTGGTAAATTTTGGAACCATAGTCGCATGGCAAATGTAGGATTGCTCTTATCTAAAACACGGCAAATTGTATAACATGGCAAATTTTGAAAGTTTCTCCAACATGTGCAAACTCTGAATTCTGGGCATTTTATTTGTCTTCAAGGCTGATTTTTTTGCCCTGCTGATTGAGTAATTCGTTAAGTAAGCAGCAGTATGCATTACATGCTTCGGTGATTTTGCTAACTTCCTCACTGAAGTTGATGCACGGTTCTTAATTCTTATATATATGATGCAAATGTGAGAGATTCTACATGGCAATTTTAGTGTGGAAGATGGTAATTTAGATAATTGAAATTTCAGTATGCAATCAAATTCAGATAGTTCATTTTCACATGGCAATTTTTGAATTTCATTTCTGTGCAAGCTGTGGAAGATGAACCCGCTAGGATTTTTATGTGTCATGGGAACATGACAATTTGTAGTAGTCTGAACAGCAATGTTGAATTCACTTTTTACATGGCAATTTTACTTGTTTCACTTTGTGTGCAAGCTGTGGAAGATGAATCCCTTTATGATTTTTATGTATCATGGCAATTTATGTTCACGAAAGAGCACCATTTTTCAGTTTTAAAGTAGTGAAGGCATATCTTTGAAGATTATCTCAGATGCAGTGGCTAGACAAGCATACAAAACATACTGGTACATATTGCGCTGAAGCCCTACATATATTTTGAACTTCAGCACTCTGCCCCAAAACTGGGTCAAAAGCTGGTCAGAATCGATTACACCCTAGCTCGATCAAATGAGATTTAGTGGTATGGTATTCAATATCGATTACACTCTAGGTAGCAAGATGGTCCGACTAAACATAAAAAATGGGAATAAATTTATCTTTGCGAAAGATTCTTGATTTGCAAAGATGACAAAGGAGATACATTTGTCGACGTTGTCCTTGGTGTAATCCACTAATCCCTTCGCCACCTCCTCTGAAGCTTCAATGAAGTACCAGCATCATCAATGACTTATACTCCATCCATCTCAAAATAAGTGACTTACTTTATACTCCATCCAACGGTGATGCCTGAGGGCGCCGTTCCCCTCCTTGGAGGCGTCGGTATGGACTGATATCCTCACTTCACCTTCCCCTAGGTCTCTCGGGCGAAGGCCCTAACTTTGTTGGGTGGCGGCGGTGCTCACGGCGACGTTCCCTTCTTAAAGGCGCCGCTTTGGGAACCTTGGGGTGGGTGGCGCTTGTGGGTGGTGGTCGACGGCGGTGGTGCGGCCCTATCCTAGCATGGATTTACGTCCGTTGCTTGGAGATGGACTCACGTAGGTGGAGGTCGTCGGCTGGCGTCGTGGTGGTGTCAATGGCGGAGGACCTGCAAGGCTCATGTAGGTGAAGGTCGTCGTTTGGCATCGTGGTGGCGTCGATGGCGAAGGACCTGCCAAGGTTGTCACCTCAATCTGCTCTGAAGATGGACCAATGGAAGATGGCGACGACGACACATGTGAGTCCGACGGACCGGTTTGAGCCCCGGACCCGGCAGATGGCTCGGTCGGGGCCTCCGGCTTTAGATATTAGGCTTATGTGAGAGGTCTGGATATGTGGCCCAGCTTGCACCCCTTCATCATTTGGATAGGAGTAGCGGCAGATGTTGCCAAGATGACGGATTCAGGCATATTGTTGTTCTACTTTGTATGGTCCTCGAGAATAATCAATAAAATGGCCGCATGCATCTACCAGATGCAGAGGCCGAGGGTCATCCTCCTTTTCTAAAAAAAAAAATAAACATAAGAATAAATGGCCTACTCATGTTTAAGACATTGTTCATCCTTTTAGCATTGACTTTATACTTCAGGATATGAATCAAGTTTTCATGTCTTACCATCGCTCTTTGTTGCAAGGATATGAGCTCTGACAAACCTGTTTACTTATTGTTTTCGGCTTATGAAAGTTCAGCTTATTGTTGTGTTCAGCTTTGCAAAGTTTATAATGTCCCTGAGCTTCAAAGTTCTCAGGCTTCTCTGCCCTTTGAAGGGTCACGGTATCACCAGATATTTTCCCACGGTGGCATTTGCCCGAGGGCATTTCTATTTTGGACTCCCTCATATCGCCATGAAATTGTTTAGGAGTACCTTCCGAATATGCACATAGGAACTATGGCTGACAAATGATATTGCGCTGACGCCCTATATATATTTTGAACTTCAGCAATCTGCCTCAAAACTGGGTCAAAAGCCGAAGAGAATCGATTACGCCCTACGTAGCAAGACAATCCGACTAAACATGAAAAATGAGAATAAATTTATCTTTGTGAAAGATTCTTAATTTGCAAAGATGGCAAAGGAGATGCATTTGCTGACATCAATCGCAAGTTCGCCAAGATGGCTTTCTACATTCTTGTTGCTTTCTGGTGTCCTAGCCAGCAGGGTGTGTAAGGGAATGACCCGATTATGAACTGCTTGTAACCTTTAAATCTTTCAAATGACAGGCCAATCCTCTGTGCAATCCAAAAAGATAATCTTTTTATATGGATGGAATCCAAAGATACCCATGTATCCATCGCCACGACCGACACACCTCTCACCCTTGTGAAGAATGTTATCATTTTCAAAGTCCCATTCAAACTTTTCTTCCACTGGCAGCAGCTGTATCGGATCCATCTCGCTCGACGGTGCGACGCTGCGGACCACTTCCTCAGGCAATAGCTGTGCCACATCCATCTTCGTCGGGAATTTGTGAAGTGGAGGGAAGATAGGCTAAGGGACTGTGGATGAGAGGCGGCGAGGGCTGAATTTTGGGAGCGTACGAGATGTGTCCCAATAACATGGCAGGGTCCAGCTCATACACGCGGTGTGCATCCTCTTATTGTTTGTCCCGGTAACATGGCACGGTCACGACGATCCCGACGCGGAGCTCCTGGATGTGCCGCAGCGCCGGGGTGGCGAGGAAGGAGGCCGTTAGGTCATAGGTGTCGTTTCTCTGCTTGGGCGTGTAATAGTAATGGTCACCATTGTAGTCATCTGCGCTGGTCCTGGCCACAAGCACCGAGAGCTTCTTGATGGGGCATCGCCCGGTGGCGCCGAGGGCTGCGCGGGTGACGGACCGTCGCACACAGGACATGGTGAGGTTGAGGGGCACGACGGCCAGCGTCATGCCGCAAAAAGATGAAGGTGGACGGGTGACCCATACATGCTGAATCCGTCCAGAGATGGGGCGCGGGGGCATGACCCCCAGAACCAGCGACGACCACACGAAGGCAGCCAGTCGGTACCCCCACGGGTCGGGGAGGCAGGGGTCGGCCGAGAGGCGCGCGGGCATCAAGGAGGTGGGGGGGAGACTTAGATTGAGCTGCCAACATGGACAAACTCGTGAGCCAGAGACCGCCATGGATTTGTAGAGCGTAGAAGTGGAGGAAAAGTTGCACGGGGGCTATGCCCGCCGATGTCAGCCGTCGGTAGGCTTTGCCTGGCGACGTCAGCCTACGGCGGCAAGGAGAGGTGATGGACCTCGGCGGCCGGCAGCGGCCGAACTAGGTTCTGGTTGAGTCACCTCTAGGAGACGAGACGGGAGAGACGGAGTCAGGTCATTGAGCGGGCATAACAGAGATGCTAATTAGTTCATGATTTTGTGCTTTGTCACTTGACAGTTAAGGAGTACATTTTCCCGCAAAAAAAAAAAGTTAAGGAGTAGATTGCATAAAAGAATATTGAACCAACAGTCCCCATTAAATTTATGTCGTCATCACACGGGCTCTTTGACGGGCACGGCGTGTGTCGCGCCTCCGCCTGCTAGTGTGTTCGTAAAGTGTACATGATAACCCATGTGCACCATTGTCACTCAGGATGAACCTCTACGTTTGTAGCGCAAAAGAAGAGAATACAAATTTCTATAAAAGCGACATTTATTTGGAAGGAGAGACAATCATTCTTACAATACTTAAGAGTTAAGACTTGTTCTTTAGATTATGTTGCACGTCATCATCCATTTCCCTTTTCTCTTTCTGCATCGCCTCTACAGCAGAATTTCACTCCATCTGTTTACTTTGTTCCAATGCCTTTGCTATCCATCTCTCTACCGTCCAACCTATGTGGGTGAAAAACCACTGCTTTCCATCATCGACTTCCAGGACCTCCAGGGCCATGCAGTTCTCCGCAAAAAACTTTGCAAGGCAAACCTCAAAGATACTCGCTTGCATCAACTCAAACTCCAACCTCACATTTTTCAGATGACTCCCCAAGCAACCAGTCAAGCTCGGGAGCTCCGGGAGAACTAATGCGGAACCAAAGTCGCCGTCGAACATGAGAGGACCCATCTCCTTTGAGTCGCGGTTCTCAAACAAGTACATAGACACGTCAAAATCGTGCAAAGGTACATTAGCAGCAGGAGGATGTGGCAAAATCCGAATCCGCAGGTTATGGATCACCGGGAAGCATTGGAGCAGGTCGGCCATGGCGTCAGCTGCGTCATCTATGGGGCAAGTGTTACAGGATTTACAGGGCACTTCGAACTCCAGCCGTTCCACACGGTGCAGCGTGACATGGACGCCGGCGATGCCTATGATTTCCGGCACCTTCAATCTGAGAACCCTGGCTTGCCGAAGGCAGCGGAGAAGGCTCCCGTATGCGGCTGACCAGTCACTGACACCGTACGTCATCCGCCCGAGGTTCAGATCGGCCTGTTCCAGCTCCGAGGCCGGTGATCTCATGGAGAAGTCCACAAGGAGTCCATCATACCTAAGGGTGCGCAGGCGTGGCGTGTCGAGCTCGATCCGTTTGATAGTCGGCTCACCATCGTCCGGCAGCATGAGTGTGAGTGTGGCGATGCTCGGGCAGCGCAGCACGAAAATCTCGCAGCCGATGTCATCGTCATCAGCGCTGCGGCGGAAGTAGGTATGGCTTTCAATGTGCAGGCTGTCAAGGCTCGGCGCGGCACGGATGATGTCCTCGAGGTCCGTCGTCGTCGACGAGCACTTGCAGAGCCGCAACGTGGCGAGTCGAGGGAAGGCGGTAGTGCCAGGTGGCGACTGGAGATGGCAGCGGGCGAGGTCGAGGACCCTGAGGGTGTGTCCCGGTAACATGGCAGGGTCCAGCTTGTACACGCTGTGCGCGTCCTCTTGTTTGTTCCGCCGTGTGACGGGCACGGGCACGGCGTCCTTGTTGAACTCGATCCCTGCACGGAGCTCCTGGATATGCCGCAGCGCCGGGGTGGCGAGGAGGGAGGTCGTCAGGTCATAGGTGTCGCTGCTCCGCATGGGCGCGTAATAGTAATGGTCACCCTTGTAGTCATCTGCCGACAAGCAGGGAGAGCTTCCTGACGGGGCAACGGCCGGTGGCGCCGAGGGCTGCGCGGGCGTCGCGGAGCAGCCGGTCCTTGACGTGGTAGTAGGCGATGGTGCGGCGGTAGTAGCTGGTGTCGAGGTTGACGGCGTCCGTGCGCAGCCAGATCGGGCGCCATCGCCGAGAGAGGGCGGCGGTGCGGGCGGCCTCCCTGGTGGGGAGGAAGGAGATGACGCTGGCGAGCAGGTCGTCGGGGAGGCCGGAGAGGCGATCTGTGGCGGCCATCGCGTACGTCGTGTGAGGGGTTAGATCCTAAATTATCTCGGCGGCTACGAGTTGCAACACAACCGGACTTTTCTCAGGTCAAAACTGGATCGTTTTTTTTTTCTACGGATGGATTGGATGAAAGTTTGCAGCACCCATGAGTTTTTTTTTCGAGAATACCTAACAGACCCCATGAGTTTTCTTTAGGATTCTAAATCTCAGTTGATTGATTCAGACTTAACCAAGTCTTAATCGATGCTATATTTATGAGATTTTACGTTGAGATCCATGAAATTTTTTCTGTTTAGTTTTCTTTTTTCTTTCTTACAATATTATGTAATTTGATTTAGACTTAGTTAAGTCTCAGTCAACTGAGAGTCTGAGACCTAGAAGCCACACTATGGGAGAAATCTTTCCTAGCGAACGCGAAGAAATGACATCGAAAACAGATAAATTCATGTTGTTTGTAAGACTTTTGTCATGCTCTTAAGTAAAAATTATTGGATCCTAGGGAACCATCACAAGTACGGCCGGCCAAAAGAAGGAGAATGTCGTGTCGTCCAGCGGAGCTTAGAAGAAGGTGACTCGGAGCCTAATGAAGGTGAATCACGTAGACAGTTGACTCCTTTTCAATAGAAAGGAATAGCCAAACCTACCCGATTGGTTGGTCAATCTGAATGATCCTATCGGACGGGAAAGCGGAGACGGACGACCATGGTCCGACCTTACGAGAACCGTAGGTTTACTAATCAATGAAGCCCCTCAACCTACAATGTTTTCTTACAAATTCAACCAAGCCTAACCAAACCCCATGCTCATGACATGTTCTTGATATTGATTGAGTTGAAGGGAGTTAGAGACTACCACGAAATCCTTCCATATATAGTCACCCCGGTGACCTTCGTCACCAAAACGTCATGACAGTTTCCAAGACCCCTCGTATAATCTGCAGTGGGGATCAGTCGGAGCACGGAGGAATGCCGACCACTACATAAGCCACGTCTGGCTAAGGCGAGCAGCAAGTGGAGGAGAGTATTTTGAAGTACAAGAATGTTGGGGGTGGGACGCTAGTACTTAAACTAGGGTTGCTTCTTAGCGCCAATCTTGCGTTTTTCAGCAGTTAGTTGCAGCGCCCCTTCCCTCCTCTCATTTTGGAAAGATTTTGCAGTATTTTCTTGTGATGCCCTAGTCGAGAGAGTACGAAACATGGATGTAAAAGATTGAGTGGGATGGTTATAGTAAGGGGTGAACCAAGTGCTTGCGCGAAGAAGCGAATCAATCAGAATGGAGACAAGGAAAGGAGGAGAGGCGAAACTCAAAAAAATAAAAGGGAAAAGGGAACTCGGCCGACTATCATGAGCGAAGCGAGGGAATTCCTTTTGATTGGATCCTTTAGGAGAGAGACAGAAGGTAATATGAAATAGAATCAGATATTTGACGATCAAGTATTAGCTAGCAAGTGTATGCACTCAGACTTTGATGACTCCCTAGTGGCCAGGAAGCGTTAGCTTCACCCATTGAACGTCTCATTTGAAAAAACGTGCAGTACGAATAAGTAATAAAACTATATAAATGCTAATAACAAAATTATGACTAAACTTCACAAAAATGAATGGCTTACACTTTAGAAGAAAAACATTTGTCTTTTCCCCTTTAGAAATCGATTCTGCGTAAGAATTACAATGAATAACTTGAGTCAAAGGATAAATGTGAAATATATTACATAATTATTTTTGTGTTTTAGATGGAAAACACTAGCTAATTTATCAAAACTTCAGGATATGCCAGCGCAATTTATCAGATGGCTAACTACAAGAAAGTCCTTCGTGAGCCGGCCCTAACCCAGCTTTCAATCTCCTTTTTCAACCTAGTCTGCACTTCAAAACGCTCCCTGCTGAACACGACACATAACCTTTCTAGAATAGTCGCATTGCGGAACAAGAGACGAGGCAACAACCTTTGCGTCTCGTTCCCCTCGTAGTGGACCATGTTAATCTCCTTCATCCTCAATTGCAGGCACGTCGTCGAGAAGCTCGCCTCATCAAGAACCACCACGACAACATCGGTGCCCCTTTGAATATGCTGTTGCTCCTTGGCAGCCATGTACAATGACAGGACATCTAAGTTTGGTGCATGTTGTAGGATGTCGTGCACGATAGCCACAAACGCATGACTCTCGACACGTCCCTGCAGCACAAGTCGCGTCATCCAAGTGAATGGCGGGAGCATATCCGCCGGCGCGAAACACGCGGTGTGCAGGCCTCCATGGTGCAGGTGGATGAACTTTGACGCTGAGAAACTCCATAGGAGCCGCCGGAACAAGTCGTGGTCATTCGCACTCTTGGACACTGATGTGCAAAGTTTGATGATGCATGACGGGATCCCCTGTGGTGGCGACTCGGAAGGCACGTCGCCACGATATTGTAGGGATGCCATCTCCGAGGCATCGACGTGGATGGACTTGATGTTGTGGCAGCAGGTGAGAGCAAAGCGGCGGAGGCGTGTGTGTAGTACGAAGAAAGTCCTGAGGGTGGAAATGCTCTCACTTCTTCCTATCGGTCCTGACCCCTCGTAGGAGCCGACTTGCTACTCCTATGATTCCGATTCGGACGACGACGAGCCGGAGAACTGCGCCGGCGTGGAAGAGACCTTGGACGATGATTGGATGACCAAGAACCTGTGGCGGATGTACATCCCTTGCATGGATTATACCCTGAGACGGATCAGCATTGAGAAGTACAGCGGGAATGCATTCGACAGGGTACTTGCAGAGTTGCTGCTGAACAAAGCAGCGGCGTTGGAGGAGTTCTCGGTGAAATTATCGGCTCCACTGTCACGACACAGGGAGGAGATTGCAATGAAGTTCAGATCCTGGCTATGCAATCCCTATGCCGTAGTAACTTGTACGTAGACAGCACCTCCTCGATGACATCCTCCAACAATTTATGTGGTCAACTCCTTCGTCTCCATGGTAGCATCGATTTTTATTCTTTTGTCTTTGTTCATCTGGACGAGAACTAAGTTATTGAACGTCTAAGAGCAGCGCCCCAAAAATGCCTCACGCACTAACAACCATCGTTTTTGTGTGTCGGAGAAAAAACTAGCGCTTCAGCAGACGTTGTAGTATAAAGCACGCATAAAAACTTTAACCCACGGGTGTGCGCCCGGGCCACACAACTGCAAATTTAGGGCGCCAGATTGTGTGTGCGTGCTGCTGTAGGTGGGGCCGCCGCATTGGGCGCCGTGTTTTTTTGCATCAAGAAAACCTCTCGCGCGCAAAAACGCTGGTTTGATGCTGCAAAAGTTTTTTAGCGCGCCGTGCTACCACCCGCATGTTGGGGATGTTCTAAGATAAAAGCGTCCCCTATTGGTCGTCCCATTTCTTCTTACTCCGGGCCTTTTCCTTTGGAAATGTTATCTAGCGACCATTCGCCAGGGGACCAATCTAGCAAATGTCCTTCATGCCATCCGATCCGGCGACACGGATATTACCGCAAACCGGTGTCAGCTCAGCTCTCTAGGCCATGTGCACCCACCATTTGAACTAAAGCGGGGTTTGTGAACAATTGCGCCCATACACCTTTATGTATTAGAGTTAAATTATTTTAAAATTCGTTTATTCATTTGAAAAAAATGAAAAGAAAAAAACACTTTTGATAGAAGTGAAACCCCTACTCCAAGAGGTATTTTTCCAAATTTTCCATGTGCATTTTTATTATAGGTAGCATGGCAATTTCGTTGTGTTCCAAAACCTGGCATTTTTTTGTCTTCCAAAACATGACATTTTTACTTTCTAATATGACATTTTTATTATTAAGAGCATGGCTTTTGAATAGTCAATAACATGGTATTTTTATTAATAAAAGGATGTAATTTTTTTATTAAGAGCATGACATTTGAATAATTAATAGCATGCCATTTTTATTAGAGAGAATTCCTTATTTGACCCTTTCTTAAAATCTAGTACTTCCCTTTTTAGCCCTAACAAAAACATCTTCCCTTTTTGACACACAAATTTTATTTTGTTCCCTCGACGACATTTGCGTCTGTTTTGGCCACCAACATCATCAAGGGCAACCTGAAAAGTCTCTCTTACCCCTGCTTTAGCTCATTGGTAAAAAAAATGCCATGACCAAATTTCCCTCCCTGGTCCCAACCCATAGTCGATGATGCTGCTGCAGATGGCGGAGCGGACGGATCCTCGGCCTAGGTGTTTATTTTAGATCGATGAAACAAATCCACCAAGCTGGTATGAATACGTGCAAAGCTAGCCTCAAACAAGCACACTTGCAGCTTAATTGATTCTTGTGCGCGCTTGATTTATTTCCTTACAGTAACACATGCACGTACATGTACACGTGAACGCCTGGATCGATTACAGAACACGAAAGAAAACTGGATCGATTGCATTTACATGAATTGTCTCTTGATGGAGTCGCAGGGCTTTCTCGGCCAGAGTCAGTCCGGGCAAACCGCTGGTCTCCGGCCGCGCGCGTGGCTGGCTGTCGTTGTTCCCGGCTACCGGGCCGTGTGCGTCCTGTCCGGCTGCTCGTGGTGAGCAGTACGCGTTCTCGTCTTCTTAGTCTGCGTGTCGTGTGCATGGTGTATAGCTGTCGGTGTGTGCTGTGCAGGGCCGGCCCTGAGGGGGGCAGGGGGGCGGCCGCCCCGGGCCCCCACATGCCAAGGGCCCCCATCCAGGGTATGTAGGTTCTGTGTATAGCATGCTACTAGGTAAGCCCATGTCAGAAAAAAAAATAGTCAAAGGCGTGGCCTTTCAGCCTTCAAGCACACGGCCAAACGCACGATCGCAAGCATCCTTCATCCTTCACGTGGAAAAAAAAGACAACGATCTATTGTCCCTTCACGGCTTGACCTAAAAAAAAAGTGATCGTGATTTTCCAACCTCCCAGCCCTAGGCCGCCGACGCCGGCACGCAGTACTGCAGGTCTGCCGCCTGGCTCTTGCTAATTCCTAATTCCTTTCTCCTAATCTCCTTCCTAATTCAGTCCACCGCTGATTTCAGTTAGGCCTTGTTTGGCACTGGTGTTTTTCCACCCCCAAGGCACTTGGGGATTGGAGGGGATTTGGTGATCCCCTCCCCTCCACCAAATCCCCTCAGTTCCCCAGCAATCCCCCACCCCCATAATTCCCTGCGTTTGGTACAACAACAATATAGCACAATGACAACAGCTGAACAACATGCCGACAAGAAGGTGAAAAATAAAAATCGAATCTTTTAGCATCCGGTCGGCTGGGACAGCAGCAACAATGTAGCACAAATCAAAATGGGTACCGCGGTAGCAATAATAGTTTAACACAACCTTGACATAAATCTGCCACAAAGATAATTGGACAATCAAAAAAGAAATGTGATCTTTGTGGATCATCACAACAACTTAATTTTGCATGACTTGGATTCCATGTCTCATCACATCCATGACATAATTTTGCAAAAAATGATAATGTATCACAGAGTACTTGACCACTTATGCAATCGCTCAGGACCAATTATGTTTTTGCAGATCAAACAAGACAGAGAATTATTACAGACCAAGAAAGGATGAGAACGATGTTGTAGTGAAGATGAATTGTTCTTTCGATGTCATGATCATCCAGTATTTGAGTGGCCAAAAGTATCTGGTCTTTGCTTCCTTTGGTGCCTGAGAGCCTGATGAAACAAAAAAGAGTTGAACATGCTTTTTATATACTTGAAACAACAATCAGGAAAGCATGTTAATATGAGGCTATGCTTAGTAATAATAACTGTCACAAAGTAATTGTTTATGAACTGTACAAGAGCAACAATTTTCTGAACACATTGTTATTGTGCCAATTTCTGAACAGGGAAAAAAACATGTCATGGAGTCTGTTTATTATACTAACAATTCACAGGGAACTTCTTTTACCTCTATTTAACGAGAAGATGAGAAAAGCTTTGATTGACTTCCTCTGTCGCAGTTTCGGTATGTGCAACACTAGAAATCTGTGATGGCTCAGTAGTGGATGTCAAGTTATAACGGCCCTGAACAATGTGCACTACAACAAGAACGAAATTATCAACCAAGTAACTATACTCTGTAACTAATTGAGATGTATGGGTGCCGCTGAACTAACCATCATAGAGATCTCCTAATAAGTTGAAGAGAGGAAAAGGTTTGGACTTGAATTTATTTATCCTTGAACCAAATGACTGCACAAAAAAACAAGGGGTTGATAGAAGTTAAACAACTACCGGTAGAGAGTTAATAAAATGATATAACTAGTCCAATACTAAAATTAGGAGGAAAGCACTTACAATCGTCATCTCATCCCAAAGATGTTCATCAGCTTGTATCATGCACCTAATTTCATCCCAATCAACTCCACTTTGTTTACGTGCCTCCTTTAGCATTTTATAGTCTCTCTTCAATTCCTTTTCCTTATCTTGAACTTGGGACTTTGAGAATTTGACATAAGTATGTCTAGCATGGAATACTTCAACCATCGTATTCCAAATTTCACCATTCCATCCATTCCACCCTCGGTGATAAGGAGTATTGTGCTGAAGAAGTATCTCCACCAAAGCCTTTTCAAGTTCTAGATTCCACTGGGCTCTGGATTTCAGATCTAAGGACATAGAAGAAGGATTACAGTTTTAAATTTGATTGAAAACAACCAGTTTGTATCATACAAAAAGAAGAAAGACGAGCAAAAGATAATGTATTGTTGGTCAGTATACAAGTTTGCATATAAGCATGTGATCTCAATAGACAAGTTATAAAACTCAAAAGTCAAAGTCTGACAGATAGATGAAACATATAAATACTACATACGACTTCTCTATGATCCACAATTTTGTGCAACCAAATATCTAATATATGGACTGTCTTGAACTAATAAAGACATATTGTAACAATAGGATATGAGAATACAATTTGGAGAATCCCTTTTGGTAATCTTTCGCGAATCCAGTTTTGCTCCAAGTGCAACTTTCCTTCCCCTTGCAGCTTGCACCAAGTTAAATTCGCTACTTGCATCCATATATATTTTCCTAATGGACATCGAATTATATGAATCGAGAGACATGAATCAACAAAGTGACAATGCAAAGGAAGCAAGATTAAACAGAGGTAAAAGAATTGATGTATATTAGGGAAATGCTACTGATCTTAACACATGTTATTCGGGCTTATGAATTATGTCAGCAATAAATAGTACTACTCTGTCCCATAATGTAGTATGGAATTTAGATGTATAAGATGTCACTTAGCAGTATGGACAAAAAGCAAGAAGCAGCCGAATCTATTATATGTACCGAAAACGCAGATAATAATACAGCTGTTTTTGAACTTGCAACACTCTGGACAAGCAATAACATTTACAGTCCATCTTAGTAGTTTGCAGTGTGATCTTATATCTACACAGAACTTGATCGCTAGCTACCTTAGCACGAATTGAGCGAAGCGCGGATATATGAAAAATATACAAGATCTCCTGCAGATACATATTTATTATAAATAGTCATCACCGGCGTCTAGATAAGTACACATGACCAAACAATATTGGAGAAACATTCAGGTTTAGTGTAAAGAAAAATGTAGATCGATCATATTTGGATGGCCTGAAACAGTATAGTTTGGATGGCCCGAAACAGTATGGTCTGGTCTGAAACAGTATAGTTTGGATGGCCCATATTATGAAACAGAAATGGCCATAGCTATCAGGATAAAAGTAGGTTATGACACGGCTATAGAAAATGTGTTTGCACTCAACAACGGTATGTATGATCTACAGAACCACAATCAGTGGACACCATTTCAGTTCAAAGCAAGCAGAATAATTTCTCTGAAACATCTAATGATCCTGATCAGGTACAATGCATAGCAGCTACCATCTCTCAACCTATATGACATATTCACATTTTACTTAAAATTCAACAAAGGAAGGAATCACCTCTCTAATCAAAGCTATAAGTACATCTTCCCAAGCAAGCATATCAGCAAGAAAAATATAGTAACCATATTATACGAGGCCATCAAGGAATCATGTTCTTCATCTAGTGCACACCTGACAGCCTACACTTTCACATCCAGTGCATAACAGCTACCATCTCTCAACCTATAGTAACTATCTTAGCCTACAAGCCGCAGATCAAATCTTGTAATCCTGTAAGATGTTCCAGTAAGCAAATGACATCTTCATAACACCAAGTAAGCATAATAGCAAGAAATTCGTCCAAGCAAGCATGCCAATGGTTAAAGCAACCCTAGACAAAGGGGATGAGGTGGAACCAGTCCTTACCGGCGAAAAGGCCAGACTACCGGAAGGATATGGAGTTATTGACGTCGGAGGCGGCAGGGGCTGAGCCGGCGAGTACGGCGGCGGCAATGACGTGGAGGAAGACGGCGGCAGGACCGGCGGATGGTCTGGCTCGGCTTGGACGGAGTCGACGAAGGGCGGAGGGCGGAGGGCGGAGTGGCCGGACGGAGGACGACGGAGGGCGGAGGGCGAAGGGCGGACGGCGGAGGGGTGGAGGGCGGAGGGTGCGGCGCCGTCACGGCCGGGGGGAAATTTCTCGAGGGGAGGCTCGCGTCTGCTCTCACACCGGTATTAAGGGTTTCCCCGTGTAATTTTGGGGATGGGCCGGCCCAATACCGGGGTACCGAACGGGCTGTGGGGAATTTCGGGGATTTCTATACCGGACCGGGAAAATACCCTTTAAAACGTGCAGATACTCTAGTGCCGAACGAGGCCTTAGGGGGGCCATCTTCACGCTTGGTCAATTGTTCTCCGAATCTAGGCCCTGCAAACAGCACACGGACTGATGCTATCATGGATTCGACCATCAAAATCAGGTATATTATATTTGCGATTTACGGTTCCTTTATGTGTATGTGGTACCGTTCAATAATCGATGCAAAAATTACTTTTTCAGAATTGTGTGCTAGTATGCCACCGAGAAACAAGGCATATGCATCGTTTTGCAATAAAAGGAAAAGGAAGAAGGCGGCTGATAAATTTGGTACAATCATAGAGTGTTGCACAAAATTTGTTGAAACACATTCTCTTTATAGTTTATCTGATGTTGAGGTATATGATCTTATTTCTGAGTTGAATATTATGAGATCCACTTTGCTAAATGGCGTACTGTTTGTTATGGAGATTTTTGGGCATGTTATAGAAGTTGATTGTTATCCGAATATCTTCATTGTTTATCACATCTTATTTACTGTGTCTGTGACGATCGTATCGGCTGAAAGAAAATTTTCAAAGCTGGAATTGTTGAAGAATTATTTAAAGTCAACAATGACTCGAGAGAGGTTAAATGGTTTGGCTACATTATGCATCGAGAAGAAATTATTGGATGAGATTGACAACGACCCCATCATAAAGTGACTTTGCATCGAGAAATGTTGGAAGACGTTTTTAAGGTAATATGTATAAATTACTAATTTTCAATGCATTGGAGTGTTATTAATAATTTTTCACATGTACATATATATTTATTTTTATTACTACGATGTGTTTATAAAGGGCCCCAATTTTTAGTTTCGCCCCGGGCCCCCAAAATCTCAGGACTGGCCCTGGTGCTGTGTACTGTACAAGTTCTAAACCTGTGTTAGTTACTCCCTCTGTAAAATAATATAAGAACATTTACATCATTAAAATAGTGATCTAAATGCTCTTATATTAATTTACGGAGGGAGTAGAAAATTTAGTAGTATGTGTAATACTTTGGAACGTGACAAAATAAACAACATCAGTGAACATCTTTAAAAAAATCGGTGAACTGACTGTAATTACTTAGATATCCGTTACAGTCGCATAGTGCACTAGGGGCAAAATGGTCTTTTCATTTCAGACTTAACACTGTTAGTGACAAAACTAGACGGAAATGTCATTGAGGGAAGGAAATAAAGTTTGAGTGTCAAAAAGGGAAGAAAATTTTATTCTAGGCCAAAAAGGGAAGCATATTTTAAGAAAGGGCCAAATAAGGAATTCTCTCTTTTTATCATGGCCACTGCTACGAATCAGTCGGATGATTTCTTAGAGAAATCCTACTATTGGCCATTGGATTACAACAACATCGTGCTAGCAGTAGACGCGCGACTGCTTCAACGCAACGCAGCTGCACCCTCGCAAAAGCTCCACAGCAGCTTTCATGGCGCACTGTCGTCGTCCGACGAACCTCCAACGCAGCACCGATGAAGTCCGGCGAAGCTCCATTGCAGCACCGACGGAGCTCCAAAGTAGCACTGGTGCGTCCGATGAAGCTCCATTGCAGCTTCGACGAGGCTTCATTGCAGCGCCGGCTATGCTTTCGATGGTCCGACGTTGCTCCATTGCAACACCAGCGGTGCCCCGAACAACTTCAAGGCAACATCACCGGAGTTGCAGCGCCCCCGCTGGCCACTCTTCATTGTCACCGTCGCAGCACCGCGCACTCCATTGCATCTCCCGACGGTGCTCGCCGCATCGAGCCCGCCTTGCAGCACAGGTTAGCCCCCTCCCCTCTCCCCCTTGCATCGACTGGCAGTGGACTACCTCTCGCATTAAATGTGGGGGCATGTGTCTTCATATCTCGTTGCCCCGATTGAATGCATGTTTTGTCTTAACATCGCAGACTTTTACAGGCACAACACTTTTACCGTGACACGTTGCAGAGGAAATGTCCCTCGCACGGTAAAAGGGGTGGTGAATCACCTTGGGTGCCGCCTAACCCTGTGGAGGTGTGTGCTCTGGTTGACAACTCGCCCTGCTAGACAGCAACATGCATGTACTTAGCCCCGCCGTTGTAGCCCTGCACTTGACACTGACAGCCTCTGGTTGGTCGTTCATGGGGCGAAAGCCGTTTGCAGGGTGATATCGATGAGGGAGCAGCGGAGGGGCAGAGCTTTTCCTGGGTAATCTTGGCACTGGCATTGTCAGTGTTGCCAGAGGACTCTTCCTCAAGTGTGATGGTCTAGTCCGTGAGAGTCTTGACAAAGACCTGCATACCACCATGTTGCCGGTGGTACTTTGGAAGTATGGATTCCTTCTGGACTTTAACGCCCTAGACACATCCGCCGGTGGTCGTTACTCATGGCGGGATCTAGACTGACCACACAGATCAATATTAATCTTTTCTGCGTACTTTTTCCTCACTCGTACGCAATCGGGAGCAACTTTTTGCTCGGTCACCCATTCTGAAATTACTCCAAGCCGAGCATGCTTAACTTTGGAGTTCTTTCTGAATGAGCTCCCGAAAAAGAAGGAATTCCTTATTAATATGAGTAGTCTACCATCACTACAGGAAACAGGAGATTTGCCGTCAATAATTTCTTTGCCGTCAGCATTTCGTCGGGGCAGACGGCAAAGAAAGGGTTTGCCGTCATCAGTAGACGGCAAAGAAAAAGTAACGGAAAAATAGACTTTGACGTCTGCCTTTTATATTACGGACGGCAAAGAGAAACACATAAATACACACGTCAAAGATCTTTGCGGTCTGCCTTTTTTTATTATAGATGGCAAATGGCTCACTTTGCTTCTCTAATATAAAATACAGACGGCAAAGAACTTTGCCGTCTATGGTTCTGTTAACAAACGTCAAAGTGTGATACTTTGCCGTCTATTAATAGAACCACAGACGGCAAAGAGAAAACACAAGTCCACGGATCGATCACGCGGATCGCTGACATGGCTGAATCTCCTCCGCACATCCCCACGAGGCAAAACCAACTGGCCCCACGTCCCACACCCTCTCTCCACCTTATCCTCCTGACACCCCCACGCCCCACCACTATTCCCTCTCGTACGTCTCTCTCCCTCTCGATCTGGAGAACACCAGCACCCGTCGCCACCTCTCCTCCCGGCCTCTGCCTTGTCGGCCACGACCTTGCTCACCGTCCACGACCCCATCGCCCACGCCGCCCCCCGGCCCCCGGTACCTCGGCCGATCTCGGTGCCAGTCCCGCGTCGTCCCCACCAGCCGCTAGCCTCGGCCCCGTCCCCCGTCGCCCCTGCCGGCCTTCGGGCTCGGCCCCGTCCTCCATCTCCCGGCCTACCCCCGGACGCGCGGGCGGCGAGCATGGCGCGCGGCGGCGGCTCACTCCACCGTTGTTTGCTCAGCGCAAAGAACACATTTTTTGCCGTCTGTTATTTTTGCGGCACACGGCAAAACTGTATTGACTGACAGCAAAATCTTTGCCGTCATCTCGACAAAAGACTGATGACAAAGTATTCTTTGCCGATTTATCTTTGTCGTCCGAGTTTGTCGTCTGCTTCCTGACGGCAAAGTCTTTGCCGTCTGGATTTGGGTCTTTGTCGTCTGTGATCCACAGACGGCAAATTACCTGTTTCCTGTAGTGCATCCCTAATAAGCCAGGCTATCACATACACTCCCACTCAGAGGAACCAATGTCCTCGTCAGGCCATAGGAACGTTCCGTCTGGCACATACGTATGTGCTTCCAGTTCGGCACATGTGCCATGCCGTGTGCCACGACGGGTCACAAACGTCATGAACAACATGACCGTGCACTCGTCCGCAAACATCCGTGTAACCACGAGGGTCGGCTCCGGTACCAAATTGTAATGCCCCGGACACACCCGCATGTGGTCGTTACTCCTCGCGGGATCTAGACTGGCCACACAGATCAATACTAGTCTTTTCTGTGGACTTTGTCCTCACTCGTACGCACCCGGGAGCAACTTCCCGGTCGGTCACCCATCCTGAAATTACTCCAAGCTGAGCACGCTTAACTTTGGAGTTCTTTTCGAATGGGCTCCAGGGAATGAAGAAATTCCTTATTAATATGAGTAGTCTACCATCCCTAATAAGCCAGGCTATCACATGGATGTTGTAGTCAGCAAGGTCGCGGTCATCCTTGAGATGCGTGCTAGCAGCAAGGTAATCGCCCCTTCCTTTGAGGTAGGTTTCCTCTCTCTTGAATCCTGACGAAGATCTCCATACCAAACCCCGAGCCAAACCAGCGGCAGTCATGTAAGTAATTCAGAACTGTAAACCACCACCAGCTTGAATTTGTAACTCATCTTCATCATGACTCCTTTGCAGGCAGCCACACTCCTTGGGCGCCGACCTGGCGAACGACCCGACAAGGGTCTTGCCAGTCTCTCTTGACGC
This sequence comes from Secale cereale, assembly GCA_902687465.1. Taxonomy (NCBI): domain Eukaryota; kingdom Viridiplantae; phylum Streptophyta; class Magnoliopsida; order Poales; family Poaceae; genus Secale; species Secale cereale. The sequence continues at coordinate 20,639,106 of LR738710.1, read as the reverse complement.
CACCCCTAGTTCTAGCATGGGGCCTTGATAGCGATGACGATCTCACAGGCGTCAACTCCTCCTTCCCAGAAGTTCGCCGCTGTCTTCGCAGCAACGACTGAGGAAGGTAACACTAAGGAGGGTGTCGAGCCCACGGAAAACAACCTACCTGTGCCCAATCTTGGTATGCGCGCCCGAACGTCCACATATCCGCCCACATATGAACTAGGTATGGCAGTTGCCGATTAGTTTGAACGTTTGGGCTACGTTTGTGGCGCCTTGTTGGGTGATATGTTTTCTATCCAGACAGCGTCCGAACATGACGTTCGGGTGCTTGGGTTGTATATGAGGTGTCTGTGTAGAGCTCTAGGGCTAAGTTCTTTTGGCCAATTCTCTCAGAATCTTGAGAATGCTAACTGGTTTCAAGATTTTGGGAGAAGCCGAGGGGAGGCCCGATTTTTAAGATTATGGGAGAATCGGCCAAAAGAACTAGGCCTAGTTGTTCTTCTCAAAATTAAACGGTTGTTAGAGAATCTCTAATAGAAGATGCATGTGCAAAAATAACTATCTTTTGCATCTCCGTTGCCCAAAAACACTGCTCCAACAGATGATGTAGCTATAAAAAAGTTTAGATCTCCGGGAACTATAACACCTCACGGTGCAAATTTGCATCTCAAACTCCAAGGGATGTAAAAACGCGTCCGCCCGTCAACCGCCCAGCTGCCACTTCCTTCCCCTTCCGCGCTGAAAGGATCGATATGGTTGACTAGAGGGGGGGGGGTGAATAGGCAACTAACAATTTTTAGCTTTCTTGACCAAATTAAACTTAGCAACAAAATAGGTTGTCTAGATGTGCAACTACGTTGGCAACCTATATGATGAAACAAATACAAGCACACAAGCAAGCACAAGGAGTTAACACAATAAAGCTTGCACAAGTAAAGGTAAGAGATAACCAAGAGTGGAACCGGTGGAGACGAGGATGCGTTACCGAAGTTCCTTCCCTTTGAGGGGAAGTACGTCTCCGCTGGAGCGGTGTGGAGGCACAATGCTCCCTAAGAAGCCACTAGGGCCACCGTATTCTCCTCACGCCCTCACACAATGCGAGATGCCGTGATTCCACTATTGGTGCCCTTGAAGGCGACGACCGATCCTTTACAAACAAGGTTGGGGCTATCTCCACAACTTAATTGGAGGCTCCCAACGAAACCACGAAGCTTCACCACAATGGAATATGGCTTCGAGGTGACCTCAACCGTCTAGGATGCTCAAACACCCAAGAGTAACAAGATCCGCAAGGGATTAGTGGGGGAATCAAATTTCTCTTGGTGGAAGTGTAGATCTGGGCCTTCTCAACTAATCCTAGAAAATCAACAAGTTTGATTGGCTAGGGAGAGAGATCAAACGAAAATAAGCTTTTGGAGCAACAATGGAGCTTGGGGGAGAAGAGGTAAGCCTTCTTAGGAAGAAGACCCCTTTATATAGAGGAGGGGATAAGTGAACCGTTATCCCCTTATCTGCCCACACAGAGCGGTACTACTGCTGGGTGGAGCGGTACTACCGCAGGTCGTAGTGGTACTACCGCGGCCCCAGTGGTACTACCACGCAGTGGAAAAGATGAGGCTTAGAAGAGGGGAGCGGTAGTAGCCGCGGTGGTGGCAGCGGTACTACCGCCTATAAGCGGTACTACCGCTGCTACTAACGTAAAACCCGACACAAGAACAGAGCTCCTCGAATCGACACGGTAGCGGAACCACACTGGAATGGTACTGCTGCATATGCCCCAAGCGGTACTACCACTTGGTGGTCATAGGCGGTACTACCGCCCCGGCGGCGGTACTACCGCTCCCATCAACAAAACCTTCATTTGAAAGATGCGGAGCGCTACAAGACCAAAAAGGAGCTGAGGGTGCCGAAAAGAAGTGTACGTGATGATTCCACCTTGGCCTTTCCAATGTGGACACCCTCTTGATAGTACGGTGTCTCCTACGACTCAAGTCCACCAAAACAAAAACTGAGGAAGACGACATGTCTTCTGCTTAAAGCTTCGATGGGAGATAATCATCTCGTGCCAATGGATTAATCTCTGAAATACTTAGCACACACGATTAGTCCACAAATGCATTGTCATCAATCACCAAAACCACATAGGAAGGGACACACCCTTTCAATCTCCCCCTTTTTGGTGGATTGATGCCAACACGGGATTTTCACAAAATATATTAACAATAAGAGTAAGAAAACCCCAAAGACTACAAAATATAGACAGGCTCCCCCTAGATGTGTGCATTTAAATGAGTTGCCTTTGGAATGCAAAGCATACTAATACGTCTCCAACATATCTATAATTTTTTATTGTTCCATGCTATTATATATTCTGTTTTGGATGTTTAATGGGCTTTATTATACACTTTTATATTATTTTTGGGACTAACCTACTAAACAAAGGCCCAATGCAGATTGCTGTTTTTTTTGCATATTTCAGGGTTTCGCAGAAAAAGAATATCAAACGGAGTCCAAACGGAATGAAACCTTCGGGAGAGTTACTTTTGGAACCGTATCTTCACAGAAGACTTGGAGTACACGCGAGAGAACAAAGGAGTCCGCCACGAGGGTCCAGGGCGCCCCCACCCTCATGGGCCCCCTATGGATCCCCCGATGCCCTCCTTCCTCCTACATATATCCATATGAAGGAAATATGCCCTAGAGGCAATAATAAAGTTATTATTTATTTCCTTATATTGTGATAAATGTTTATTATTCATGCTAGAATTGTATTAACTGGAAACTTCGTACATGTGTTAATACATAGACAAAACAAAGTGTCCCTAGTATGCCTCTACTAGACTAGCTCATTGATCAAAGATGGTTATGTTTCCTAGCCATAAACATGAGTTGTAATTTGATCAATGGGATCACATCATTAGGAGAATGATGTGATGGACAAGACCCATCCGTTTGCTTAGCACTCTGATCATTTAGTTTTACTGTTATTGCTTTCTTCATGACTTATACATGTTCCTATGACTATGAGATTATGCAACTCCCTAATATCGGAGGAACACCTTGTGTGCTATCAAACGTCACGACGTAACTGGGTGATTATAAAGATGCTCTACAGGTGTCTTCGAAGGTGTTCGTGGTGTTGGCATAGACCAAGAATTGGATTTGTCACTCCGAGTGTCAGAGAGGTATCTCTGGGCCCTCTCGGTAATACACATCATAATAAGCCTTGCAAGCAAATGACTAATGAGTTAGTCATGAGATGATGTATTACAGAACGAGTAAAGAGACTTGCCGGTAACGAGATTGAACTAGGTATTGAGATACCGACGATCGAATCTCGGGCAAGTAACGTACCGATGACAAAGGGAACAACGTATGTTGTTATGCAGTTTGACCGATAAAGATCTTCGTAGAATATGTAGGAGCCAATATGAGCATCCAGGTTCCGCCATTGGTTATTGACCAGAGATGTGTCTCGGTCATGTTTACATAGTTCTCGAACCCATAGGGTCCGCACGCTTAACGTTTGATGACGATCAATATTATGAGTTTATGAGTTTCGATGTACCGAAGGTAGTTTGGAGTCCCGGATGAGATCGGGGACATGACGAGGAGTCTTGAAATGGTCGAGATGTAAAAATCGATATATTGGACGACTATATTCGAACATCGGAAAGGTTCCGAGTGATTCGGGTATTTTTCGGAGTACCAGAGAGTTACGGGAATTCGCCAGGGAAGTATTGGGCCATAGTGGGCCTTAGTGGAGGTAGAGAGGGCTGGCCAGGGCTGGGCCGCGCGCCCCTCCCCCTTGGTCCGAATTGGACAAGGAAAGGATGGGCGGGGGGCGGCGTCCCTTTCCTTCTCCCTCTCCCTCTCCTTCCTTCCCCCTCTCCCTCTTGGTGGACTCCTACTAGGAATAGGATTCTAGTAGGATTGGCCCTCCTAGGGCGCGCCATAGGGCCTTGCCCCTTGCTCCTTTATATACGACGGCAGGGGGCACCTCTAGACACACAAGTTGATCAGTTGATCTCTCCCAACCGTGTGCGGTGCCCCTCTTCACAGAAACACACCTCGGTCAAATTGTTGCAGGGCTTAGGCGAAGCCTTGCGCTAGTAGCTTCATCATCTTCGTCACCACGCCGTCGTGCTGACGAAACTCTCCTGCGGAGCTCTACTGGATGAAGAGATCATGGGATGTCATCAAGCTGAACGTGTGATGAACGCGGAGGCTCCGTACGTTCGATGCTAGATCGGTTGGATCGCGAAGAAGTTTGACTACATCAACCGCGTCACTAGACGCTTCCGCTCCCGGTCTATGAGGGTACATAGACACACTCTCCCCTCTCATTGCTATGCTTCTAGTAGATAGATCTTGCGTGATCGTAGGATTTTTTTTGAAATACTATGTTCCCCAACAGTGGCATCATGAGCCAGGTCTATGCGTAGATGATATGCACGAGTAGAACACAATGAGTTGTGGGCGATAATAGTCATACTACTTACCAGCATGTCATACTTTGTTTCGGCGGTATTGTGAGATGAAGCGGCCCGGACCGACATTACGCGTACGCTTACGCGAGACTAGTTTCACCGTTACGAGCACTCGTTGCGTAAAGGTGACTGGCGGGTGTCGGTCTCTCTCATTTTAGCTGAATCAAGTGTGGCTACTATTGGAAATATGCCCTAGAGGCAATAATAAAAGTATTATTATTATATTTCCTTGTTCATGATAATTGTCTGTTATTCATGCTTGAATTGTATTGTACGGAAACAGCGATACATGTGTGAATATATAGACCACAATGTGTCCCTGGTAAGCCTCTAGTTACCAGCTCGTTGATCAACAGATGGTCACGGTTTCCTGACCATGGACATAGGATGTCAGTGATAACGGGATCACATCATTAGGAGAATGATGTGATGGACAAGACCCAATCCTGAGCATAGCACGAGATCGTATAGTTCGTAATGCATAAGCTTTTTGGTGTCAAGTATTTATTCCTTAGAACATGAGGTTGTACAACTCCCAGATGCCGTAGGAATACTTTGGGTGTGCCAAACATCACAACGTAACTGGGTGGCTATAAAGGTACGCAACGGGTATCTCCGAAAGTGTCTGTTGAGTTGGTACGAACCGAGACTTGGATGTTGTCACTCCGTACGACGGAGAGGTACCTCTGGGCCCACTCGGTAAGACATCATCATAATGAGCTCAAGGTGATTAAGGAGTTAGTCACGGGATGATGGATTACAGATCGAGTAAAGAGACTTGCCATGACGAGATTGAACAAGGTATCGGGAATACCGACGATCGAATCTCGGGCAAGTACCGTACCGATGGACAAAGGGAATAACATACGAGATTGAGTGAATCCTTGACACAGTGGTTCATCCGATGAAGATCATCGAGGAACACGTGGGAACAAACATGGGTATCCAGATCCCGCTGTTGGTTATTGACCGGAGAGTCGTCTCGGTCATGTCTGCGTGTCTCCCGAACCCGTAGGGTCTACACACTTAAGGTTCGGTAACGCTAGGGTCGTAGAGACACATGCACGTGGAAACCCGAATGTTGTTCGGAGTCGCAGATGAGATCCCGGACGTGACGATGAGTTCTGGAATGGTCCGGAGGTAAAGAACGATATATAGGAAGTCCAGTTTCGGCCATCGGGTGAACTCCGGGGGTCACCGGGAGTGTCCCGGGACCACCGGAGGGGTCCCGAGGGTCCACCGGGTGGGGCCACCCATCCCGGTGGGGCCCCTAGGCCGCAAGGGGAAGGGGGCCAGCCCCTGGTGGGCTGGCGCACCCATATGGGCCCCCTCCATGCGCCTAGGGTTGAAACCCTAGGGGGAGGGGGCGCCCCCTATGCCTTGGGGGGCAAGTTTCCCCCCTAGGCCGCCGCCCCCCTGGAGATTAGATCTCCCAGGGCCGGCGCCCCCCTGGCCCCTATATATAGTGGGGGGGGGGGGGGAGAGGGCAGCTGCATCCCAAGCCTCTGGCGCCTCTCCCCCCTCCCGTCACACATCCTACTCCTCCGCAGGGCGCCGCAAAGCCCTACAGGATTTCCCGCTGCATCCACCACCACGCCGTTGTGCTGCTGGATCTCCGACGACCTCTCCTCCCCCCTTGCTGGATCAAGAAGGAGGTGACGTTGCTGTACCGGACGTGTGTTGAACGCGGAGGTGCCGTCCGTTCGGCGCTAGGATCATCGGTGACGAAGAACGCAAAGAGTATGACTACTTCATCCACGTTCCTTCGAACGCTTCCGCACGCGATCTACAAAAGGGTATGTAGATGCACTCTAATATGCTCGTTGCTAGATGACTCCTTAGATTGATCTTGGTGAAAGCATAGAAAATTTTGAATTCTGCTACGTTCCCCAACAGTGGCATCTGAGCTAGGTCTTTGCGTAGCATCTTGCACGAGTAGAACACAAACGAGTTGTGAGCGTTGAGTTTGCTCAATTTTCTTACCGTTACTAGTGTAATCTTGATTCGGCGGCATCGTGGGATGAAGCGGACCGGACCGACCTTACACGTACGCTTACGTGAGACTGATTCCACCGACAGACATGCACTAGATGCATAAGGTGGCTGGCGGGTGTCTGTCTCTCCCACTTTAGTCGGATCAGATTTGATGAACATGGTCCTTATGAAGGGTAAATAGAAATTGACAAATCACGTTGTGGTTTTGGCGTAGGTAAGAAATGTTCTTGCTAGAAAACCTATAGAAGCCACGTAAAAACTTGCAACAACAATTAGAGGTCGTCTAACTTGTTCTTGCAGCATGTGCTATGTGATATGGTATGGCCAAGAAGATGTGATGAATGATATATGTGATGTATGAGATTGATCATGTTCTTGTAATAGGGAATCACGACTTGCATGTCGATGAATTTGACAACCGGCAGGAGCCATAGGAGTTGTCTTAATTATTGTATGACCTGCGTGTCACTGAATAACGCCATGTAATTACTTTACTTTATTGCTAAACGTTAGCCATAGTAGTAGAAGTAATAGTTGGCGTGACAACTTCATGAAGACACAATGATGGAGATCATGGTGTCGAGCCGGTGACAAAGATGATAATGGTGCCCCGAAGATGGAGATCGAAGGAGCAAGATGATATTGGCCATATCATGTCACTTTAATTGATTGCATGTGATGTTTATCATGTTTATGCATCTTGTTTACTTAGAACGACGGTAGTAAATAAGATGATCTCTCACTAAAAATTTCAAGAATTGTGTTCCCCCTAACTGCGCACCGTTGCTAAGGATCGTTGTTCCGAAGCACCACGTGATGATCGGGTGTGATATGCTCTAACGTTCGCATACGACGGGTGTAAGCCAGATTTATACACGCAATACACTTAGGGTTCACTTGACGAGCCTAGCATGTACAGACATGGCCTCGGAACACGGTAGACCGAAAGGTCGAACATGAGTCGTATAGAAGATACGATCAACATGAAGATGTTCACCGTTGATGACTAGTCCGTCTCACATGATGATCGGACACGGGCTAGTCGATTCGGATCATGTATCACTTAGATGACTAGAGAGATGTCAATCTGAGTGGGAGTTCATTAAAATTTGATTAAGATGGACTTAATTATCATGAACTTAGTCTAAATTCTTTACAATATGTCTTGTAGATCAAATGGCCCACGCTCATGTCACCCTCAACTTCAACGCGTTCCTATAGAAATCCAAGCTGAAAGACGATGGTAGCAACTATACGGACTGGGTCCGTAACCTGAGGATCATCCTCATAGCTGCCAAGAAAACTTATGTCCTAGATGCACCGCTAGGTGACGCTCCCGCCCCGGCAAACCAAGATGTTATGAACGCTTGGCAGTCGCGTTGTGATGATTACTCCCTGGTTCAGTGCGGCATGCTCTACACCTTAGAATCGGGGCTCCAAAAGCGTTTTGAGCACCACGGGGCATATGAGATGTTCCAAGAGCTGAAAATGGTGTTCCAAGCTCATGCCCGAGTCGAGAGATATGACGTCTCTGACGCATTCTACAGCTGTAAGATGGAGGAAAACAGTTCTGTCAGTGAGCACATCCTCAAGATTTCTGGGTTGCACAACCGCTTGTCTCAGTTGGGAATGAATCTCCCAGACGAAGCGGTCGTTGACAGAATCCTCCAGTCGCTCCCACCAAGCTACAAGAGCTTCGTGTTGAACTTCAATATGCAGGGGATGGAGAAGTCCATTCCCGAGGTGTATTCAATGCTGAAATCAGCGGAGGTGGATATCAAGAAAGAACATCAAGTGTTGATGGTCAATAAAACCACTAAGTTCAAGAAGGGCAAGGGTAAGAAGAACTTCAAGAAGGACGGCAAGGGAGTTGCCGCGCCCGGTAAGCCTGTTGCCGGGAAGAAGCCAAAGTATGGACCCAAGCCTGAGACAGAGTGCTTTTATTGCAAGGGAACGGGTCACTGGAAGCGGAACTGCCCCAAATACTTAGCGGACAAGAAGACCGGCAACGTCAAAGGTATATGTGATATACATGTTATTGATGTGTACCTTACCAGCGCTCGTAGTAGCTCCTGGGTATTCGATACCGGTGCAGTTGCTCATATTTGTAACTCTAAGCAGGAGTTGTGGAATAAGCGGAGACTGGCGAAGGACGAGGTGACGATGCGCGTCGGGAATGGTTCCAAGGTCGATGTGATCGCCGTCGGCACGCTGCCTCTACATCTACCTCGGGGTTAGTTTTAAACCTTAATAATTTTTATTTAGTACCAGCTTTGAGCATGAACATTGTATCTGGATCTCGTCTTATGCGAGATGGCTACTCATTTAAATCTGAGAATAATGGTTGTTCTATTTATTTGAGAGATATGTTTTATGGTCATGCCCCACTGGTCAATGGTTTATTTTTGATGAATCTCGATCGTGATGATACACATATTCATAGTGTGAATGCCAAAAGATGTAAAGTTGATAATGATAGTCCCACATACTTGTGGCACTGCCGCCTTTGTCATATTGGTGTCAAACGTATGAAGAAGCTTCATGCTGATGGACTTCTGGAGTCTCTTGATTATGAATCATTTGACACGTGCGAACCATGCCTCTTGGGCAAGATGACCAAGACTCCGTTCTCCGGAACAATGGAGCGAGCAACCAACTTATTGGAAATCATACATACCGATGTGTGCGGTCCAATGAGCGTTGAGGCTCGCGGAGGCTATCGTTATGTTCTCACCCTCACAGATGCCTTGAGTAGATATGGGTATATCTACTTGATGAAGCACAAGTCTGAGACCTTTGAAAAGTTCAAGGAATTTCAGAATGAGGTTGAGAATCAACGAGACAAGAAAATAAAGTTCTTACGATCGGATCGTGGGGGTGAATATTTGAGTCATGAATTTGGCACGCACCTTAGGAACTGTGGAATTGTTTCACAATTGACACCGCCCGGAACACCTCAGCGTAACGGTGTGTCCGAACGTCGAAATCGTACTCCGTTGGACATGGTGCGATCTATGATGTCCCTCACCGATTTACCGCTATATTTTTGGGGATATGCTTTAGAGACTGCCGCATTCACTTTAAATAGGGCTCCATCGAAATCTGTTGAGACGACACCGTATGAACTTTGGTTTGGCAAGAAACCGAAGCTGTCGTTTCTGAAAGTTTGGGGTTGCGATGCTTATGTCAAGAAACTTCAACCTGAAAAGCTCGAACCCAAATCGGAAAAATGCGTCTTCATAGGATACCCAAAGGAAACGATTGGGTACACCTTCTACCACAGATCCGAAGGCAAAGTCTTTGTTGCCAAGAATGGATCCTTTCTGGAGAAAGAGTTTCTCTCGAAAGAAGTGAGTGGGAGGAAAGTAGAACTTGATGAGGTGATAGTCACCCCTCCTGAACCGGGAAGTAGCGCAGCGCAGGAAATTGTTCCTGAGGTGCCTGCACCGACAAGGGAGGAAGTTAATGATGATGATCATGAAAATACAGATCAAGTTACTATTGAACTTCGAAGGTCCACAAGGGCACGTTCCGCACCAGAGTGGTACGGCAACCCTGTCATGGAAATCATGTTGTTAGACAATGGTGAGCCTTCGAACTATGAAGAAGCGATGGCGGGCCCGGATTCCAATAAATGGCTTGGAGCCATGAAATCCGAGATAGAGTCCATGTATGAAAACAAAGTATGGACTTTGGTGGACTTGCCTGATGATAGGCACGCCATCGAAAATAAATGGATATTTAAGAAGAAGACAGACGCGGATGGTAATGTGACCATCTATAAGGCTCGGCTTGTCGCTAAAGGTTATCGACAAGTTCAAGGGATTGACTACGACGAGACTTTCTCTCCCATAGCGATGCTGAAGTCAGTCAGAATCATGTTAGCTATTGCCGCATTCTATGATTATGAGATATGGCAAATGGACGTCAAAACGGCATTCCTGAATGGCTTCCTCAAGGAAGAGTTGTATATGATGCAGCCGGAAGGTTTTGTCGATCCAGAGAATGCTAACAAAGTATGCAAGCTCCAGCGCTCGATCTACGGGCTGGTGCAAGAATCTCGTAGTTGGAATATTCGCTTTAATGATGTGATCAAAGCGTTTGGCTTTATACAGACTTATGGAGAAGCATGTATCTACAAGAAAGTGAGTGGGAGCTCTGTAGCATTTCTCATATTATATGTAGATGACATATTGCTGATGGGAAATGATGTAGAATTCTTGGAAAGTGTAAAGGCCTACTTGGATAAGAGTTTTGCAATGAAGGACCTTGGAGAAGCAGCTTACATATTAGGCATCAAAATCTATAGAGATAGATCAAGACGCCTCATCGGTCTTTCACAAAGTACATACCTTGACAAGATATTGAAGAAGTTCAATATGGATCAGTCCAAGAAGGGGTTCTTGCCTGTTTTGCAAGGTATGAGACTGAGCAAGGCTCAGTCGCCGACCACGGCAGAAGATAGAGAAAAGATGAGTGTCATTCCCTATGCCTCGGCCATAGGTTCTATCATGTATGCCATGCTGTGTACTAGACCTGATGTGAACCTTGCCATAAGTTTGGTAGGGAGGTACCAAAGTGATCCCGGTATGGAACACTGGACAGCGGTCAAGAACATCCTAAAGTACCTAAAGAGGACTAAGGATATGTTTCTCGTTTATGGAGGTGACGAAGAGCTCGTCGTAAAGGGTTACGTCGATGCTAGCTTCGACACAGATCTGGATGACTCGAAGTCACAAACCGGATACGTGTATATTTTGAATGGTGGAGCAGTCAGCTGGTGCAGTTGCAAGCAGAACGTCGTGGCACATTCTACATGTGAAGCGGAGTACATAGCTGCTTGCGAAGCAGCACAAGAAGGAGTCTAGATGAAGGAGTTCATCACCGACCTAGGAGTCATTCCAAGCGCGTCAAGCCCGATGACTCTCTTCTATGACAACACTGGAGCTATTGCCATTACCAAGGAGCCCAGGTTTCACAAGAAGACCAAATACATCAAGAGCCGTTTCAACTCCATCCGGAATTATGTTCAAGATGGAGACATAGATATTTGTAAAGTGCATTCGGATCTGAATGTTGCAGACCCGTTGACTAAACCTCTTCCACGGGCAAAACATGATCAACACCAGAACTCTATGGGTGTTCGATTCATCACAATGTAACTAGATTATTGACTCTAGTGCAAGTGGGAGACTGTTGGAAATATGCCCTAGAGGCAATAATAAAAGTATTATTATTATATTTCCTTGCTCATGATAATTGTCTGTTATTCATGCTTGAATTGTATTGTACGGAAACAGCGATACATGTGTGAATATATAGACCACAATGTGTCCCTGGTAAGCCTCTAGTTACCAGCTCGTTGATCATAAGATGGTCACGGTTTCCTGACCATGGACATAGGATGTCAGTGATAACGGGATCACATCATTAGGAGAATGATGTGATGGACAAGACCCAATCCTGAGCATAGCACGAGATCGTATAGTTCGTAATGCATAAGCTTTTCGGTGTCAAGTATTTATTCCTTAGACCATGAGGTTGTACAACTCCCGGATGCCTTAGGAATACTTTGGGTGTGCCAAACGTCACAACGTAACTGGGTGGCTATAAAGGTACGCAACGGGTATCTCCGAAAGTGTCTGTTGAGTTGGTACGAACCGAGACTGGGATGTTGTCACTCCGTACGACGGAGAGGTACCTCTGGGCCCACTCGATAAGAAATCATCATAATGAGCTCAAGGTGACTAAGGAGTTAGTCACGGGATGATGGATTACGGATCGAGTAAAGAGACTTGCCATGACGAGATTGAACAAGGTATCGGGAATACCGACGATCGAATCTCGGGCAAGTACCGTACCGATGGACAAAGGGAATAACATACGGGATTGAGTGAATCCTTGACACAGTGGTTCATCCGATGAAGATCATCGAGGAACACGTGGGAACCAACATGGGTATCCAGATCCCGCTGTTGGTTATTGACCGGAGAGTCGTCTCGGTCATGTTTGCGTGTCTCCCGAACCCATAGGGTCTACACACTTAAGGTTCGGTAACGCTAGGGTCGTAGAGATACATGCACGTGGAAACCCGAATGTTGTTCGGAGTCCCGGATGAGATCCCGGATGTGACGAGGAGTTCCGGAATGGTCCGGAGGTAAAGAATGATATGTAGGAAGTCCAGTTTCGGCCATCGGGTGAACTCCGGGGGTCACAGGGAGTGTCCCGGGACCACCGGAGGGGTCCCGAGGGTCCACCGGGTGGGGCCACCCATCTCGGTGGGGCCCCTAGGCCGCAAGGGGAAGGGGCCATCCCCTGGTGGGCTGGCGCACCCATATGGCCCCCTCCATGTGCCTAGGGTTGAAACCCTAGGGGGAGGGGCGCCCCCTATGCCTTGGGGGGCAAGTTTCCCCCCTAGGCCGCCGCCCCCCTGGAGATTAGATCTCCCAGGGCCGGCGCCCCCCTGGCCCCTATATATAGTGGGGGGGAGAGGGAAGCCGCACCCCAAGCCTCTGGCGCCTCTCCCCCCTCCCGTCACACATTCTACTCCTCCGCAGGGCGCCGCGAAGCCCTGCAGGATTTCCCGCTGCATCTACCACCACGCCGTCATGCTGATGGATCTCCGACGACCTCTCCTCCCCCTTGCTGGATCAAGAAGGAGGTGACCTTGATGTACCGGACGTGTGTTGAACGCGGAGGTGCCGTCCGTTCGGCACTAGGATCATCGGTGCCGAAGAACGCGAAGAGTACGGCTACTTCATCCACGTTCATTCGAACGCTTCCGCACGCGATCTACAAAAGGGTATGTAGATGCACTCTAATATGCTCGTTGCTAGATGACTCCTTAGATTGATGTTGGTGAAAGCGTAGAAAATTTTGAATTCTGCTACGTTCCCCAACAGCTACGCCCGGTCCTTGTGAAGGTTAAAACATCACATACTTGACGAAAAATATATTTGATATACAGATTATTGATGTGTATTTTACTAGTGTTCATTGCAACCCCTGGGTATTTGATACCAGTTCAGTTGCTAAATTTAGTAACTAAAAACGAGAGTTGCAGAATGAAAAGAGACTAGTTAAAGGTGAAGTGACGATGTGTGTTGGAAGTGGTTCCAAGATTGATATGATCATCATCGCACACTCCTTATACTTTCGGGATTCGTGTAGAACCTAAATAAATATTATTTGGCATTTGCGTTGAGCATGAATATGATTTGATCATGTTTGTTGCAATACGGTTACTCATTTAAAGTCATAGAATAATTGTTATTCTGTTTACATGAATAAAGCCTTCGATGGTCATACACCCAATGATAATAGTTTGTTGGATCTCGATCGTAGTGATACACATATTCATAATATTGAAGCCAAAGTTAATAATGATAGTGCAACTTATTTATGGCACTGCCGTTTAGGTCATATTGGTGTAAAGCGCATGAAGAAACTCCATAGTGATGGACTTTTGGAATCTCTTGATTATGACTCACTTGGTGCTTGCGAACCATGCCTCATGGGCAAGATGACTACAACTCTGTTCTCCGGAACAATGGAGTGAGCAACAAATTTGTTGGAAATCATACATACTGATGTATGTGGACCGATGAGTGTTGAAGCTCGTGGTGGGTATCATTATTTTCTGACCTTCACTGATGATTTGAGCAGATATGGGTATATCTACTTGATGAAGCACAAGTCTGAAACATTTGAAAAGTTCAAAGAATTTTGGAATGAAGTAGAGAATCATCGTAACAAGAAAATAAAGTTTCTACGATCTGATGGTGGAGGTGAATATTTGAGTTACGAGTTTGGTCTTCATTTAAAACAATGTGGAATAGTTTCAGAACTCACGCCACCCGGAACACCACAGTGTAATGGTGTGTCCGAACGTCGTAACCATACTTTATTAGATATGGTGCGGTCTATGATGTCTCTTACCCATTTACCACTATCATTTTGGGGTTATCCTTTAGAGAGAGCTGCATTCACGTAAAATAGGGCACCATCTAAATCCATTGAGACGACGCCTTATGAACTATGGTTTGGCAAGAAACCAAAGTTGTCGTTTCTTAAAGTTTGGGGCTGCGATGCTTATGTGAAAAAGCTTCAACCTGATAAGCTCGAACCCAAGTCGGAGAAATGTGTCTTCATAGGATTCCCAAAGGAGACTGTTGGGTACACCTTCTATCACAAATCCGAAGGCAAGATATTCGTTGCTAAGAATGGATCCTTTCTAGAAAAGGAGTTTCTCTCAAAAGAAGTGAGTGGGAGGAAAGTAGAACTTGATGAGGTAATTGTACCTTCTCCCTAATTGGAAAGTAGTACATCACAGAAACTAGTTCCAGTGATTCCTACATCAATTAGTGAGGAAGCTAATGATGATGATCATGAAACTTCGGACCAAGTTACTGCTGAACTTCGTAGATCAACCAGAGTACGTTCCGTGCCAGAGTGGTACGGCAACCCAGTTCTGGAAGTCATGTTACTAGACCATGATGAACCTACGAACTATGAGGTAGCGATGATGAGCCCAAATTCCGCAAAATGGCTTGAGGCCATAAAATCTAAGATGGGATCCATGTATGAGAACAAAGTATGGACTTTGGTTGACTTGCCCGATGATCGGCAAGCCATTGAAAATAAATGGATCTTCAAGAGGAAGACCGACGCCGACGGTAATTTTACTGTCCACAAAGCTCGACTTGTTGCAAAAGGTTTTCGACAAGTTCAAGGAGTTGACTACGACGAGACTTTCTCACCCGTAGCGATGCTTAAGTCTCTCCGAGTCATGTTAGCAATTACCACATTTTATTAAATCTGGCAAA
This sequence comes from Secale cereale, assembly GCA_902687465.1. NCBI lineage: Eukaryota > Viridiplantae > Streptophyta > Magnoliopsida > Poales > Poaceae > Secale > Secale cereale. Next base: position 20,623,811 of record LR738710.1, on the reverse strand, counting down.
TGGATAACAAAACTGCATTCTTTAATGGTTTATTAAAGAAGAGTTGTATATGATGCAGCCAGAAGGTTTTGTCAATCCTAAAGGTGCTAACAAAATATGCAAGCTCCAGCAATCCATCTATGGACTGGTGCAAGCATCTCAGAGTTGGAATATACGCTTTGATAAGTTGATCAAAGCATATAGTTTTATACAGATTTGCGGTGAAGCCTGTATTTACAAGAAAGTGAGTGGGAGCACTACAGCCTTTCTGATTAGAAATGATGTAGAATTTTCTGGAAAGCATAAATGAGTGTTTGAAAGGAGTTTTTTCAAAGAAAAACCTCGGTAAAGCTACTTACATATTGAGCATCAAGATCTATAGAGATAGATCAAGACACTTGATAAGTTTTTTCAATGAGCATATACCTTGACAAGATTTTGAAGTAGTTCAAAAATTTAACAGTCAAAGAAAGAGTTCTTGCCTGTGTTGCAGGTTATGAAGTTGAGTAAGATTCAATGCCCGACCACTGCAGAAGATAGAATGAAAGTCATTCCCTATGCCTCAGCCATAGGTTCTGTAAAGTATGCCATGTTATATACCAACCTATTGTATGCCCTGCCCTGATTTGGCAAGGGAGTACAATTTTGATCTAGGAGTAGATCACTGGACAGCGGTCAAAATTGTCCTTAGTTATTAGATGACTAAGGAAATGTTTCTTGATTATGGAGGTGATAAAGAGTTCGTCGTATAGAGTTATGCCGATGCAAGCTTTGACACTAATCCAGATGACTCTAAGTATCAATCTGGATGCGTATTAAAAGTGGGAGCAATTAGCTAGAGTACCTCCATGCAGAGCATTGTAGACATAGAAATTTGCAAAATACATACATATCTAAATGTAACAGACCTGCTGACTAAACTTCTCTCACGAAGCAAAACATGATCACACCTTAGTACTCTTTGGGTGTTAATCACATGACGATGTGAACTAGATTGTTGACTCTACTAAACCCTTTGGGTATTGGTCGCATGGCGATGAGAACTATGGGTGTTAGTCACATGGTGATGTGAACTATTGGTGTTAATCACATGGTGATGTGATCTAGATTATTGACTCTAGTGCAAGTGGGAGACTGAAGGAAATATGCCCTAGAGGCAATAATAAAGTTATTATTTATTTCCTTATATCATGATAAATGTTTATTATTCATGCTAGAATTGTATTAACTGGAAACTTCGTACATGTGTGAATACATAGACAAAACAGAGTGTCCCTAGTATGCCTATACGAGACTAGCTCATTGATCAAAGATGGTTATGTTTACTAGCCATAGACATGAGTTGTGATTTGTTCAACGGGATCACATCATTAGGAGAATGATGTGATGGACAAGACCCATCCGTTAGCTTAGCACTATGATCGTTTAGTTTTACTGCTATTTCTTTCTTCATGACTTATACATGTTCCTATGACTATGAGATTATGCAACTCCCGAATACCGGAGGACCACCTTGTGTGCTATCAAATGTCACAACGTAACTGGGTGATTATAAAGATGCTCTATAGGTGTCTCCGAAGGTGTTTGTGGTGTTGGCATAGATCAAGAATTTGATTTGTCACTCCGAGTGTCAGAGAGGTATCTCTGGGCCCTCTAGGTAATACACATCATAATAAGCCTTGCAAGATAATGACTAATGAGTTAGTCACGAGATGATGTATTACGGAACGAGTAAATAGACTTGCCGGTAACGAGATTGAACTAGGTATTGAGATATCGACGATCGAATCTCAGGCAAGTATCATACCGATGACAAAGGGAACAACGTATGTTGTTATGCGGTTTGACCGATAAAGATCTTCGTACAATATGTAGGAGCCAATATGAGCATCCAGGTTCTGCTATTGGTTATTGACCGGAGATGTGTCTCAGTCATGTCTACATAGTTCTCGAACCCGTAGGGTCCGCACGCTTAACATTTGATGACAATTAGTATTATGAGTTTATGTGTTTTGATGTACCGAAGGTAGTTCGGAGTTCCGGATGAGATTGGGGACATGACGAGGAGTCTCGAAATGGTCGAGACGTAAAGATCGATATATTGGAAGACTATATTCGGACTTCGGAAAGGTTCCGAGTGATTCAGGTATTTTTTGGAGTACCGGAGAGTTTCGGGAATTTGCTAGGGAAGTATTCGGCCATAGTGGGCCTTAGTGGAGATAGAGAGGGCCGGCCAGGGCTGGGCCGCGCCCCTCCCCCTTAGTCCGAATTGGACAAGGAAAGGAGGGGGGGGGGGTGCGCCCCTTTCCTTCTCCCTCCCCATCTCCTTCCTCCCCCCCTCTCCCTCTTGGTGGACTCCTACTAGGAATAGGATTGGAATCCTATTCCTAGCAGGATTGTCCCTCCTAGGGCGCGCCATAGGGGCCGGCCGGCCTACCCCCTTGTTCCTTTATATACGGGGGCAGGGCGCACCTCTAGAAACACAAGTTGATCAGTTGATCTCTCCCAACCGTGTGCAGTGCCCCTCTTCACAGAAATACACCTCGGTCAAATCGTTGCAGTGCTTAGGCGAAGCCCTGCGCCGGTAGCTTCATCATCTTCGTCACCACGCTGTCGTGCTGACGAAACTCTCCCGCGGAGCTCTACTAGATCAAGAGCTCGTGGGACGTCATCAAGCTGAACGTGTGCTGAACGCGGAGGCTCCGTACATTTGGTGCTTGATCGGTTGGATCGCGAAGAAGTTCGACTACATCAACCGCGTCACTAGACGCTTCCGCTCCCGGTCTACGAGGGTACATAGACACACTCTCCCCTCTTGTTGCTATGCTTCTAGTAGATAGATCTTGCGTGATCGTAGGATTTTTTTTGAAATACTACGTTCCCCAACAATGGCATCATGAGCCAGGTCTATGCATAGATGATATGCACGAGTAGAACACAATGAGTTGTGGGCGATAATAGTCATACTGCTTACCGGCATGTCATACTTTGTTTCGGTGGTATTGTGAGGTGAAGCGGCCCGGACCGACATTACGCGTACGCTTACACGAGACTGGTTTCACCGTTACGAGCAGTCGTTGCTTAAAGGTGACTGGCGGGTGTCGGTCTCTCTCACTTTAGCTAAATCAAGTGTGGCTACGCCCAGTCCTTGTGAAGGTTAAAACATCACATACTTGACGAAAAATCGTTGTGGTTTTTGTATGCGTAGGTAAGAACGGTTCTTGCTAAGCCCGTAGCAGCCACGTAAAACTTGCAACAACAAAGTAGAGGACGTCTAACTTGTTTTTGCAGGGCATGCTGTGATGTGATATGGTCAAGACATGATAAGTTATACATTATTGTATGAGATGATCATATTTTGTAAAGTTATCGGCAACTGGCAGGAGCCATATGGTTGTTGCTTTATTGTATGAAATACAATCGCCATGTAATTGCTTTAGTTTATCACTAAGAGGTAGCGATAGTCGTGGAAGCAATAGTTGGCGAGACGACAACGATGCTACAATGGAGATCAAGGTGTCGCGCTGGTGACGATGGTGATCATGACGGTGCCTTCGAGATGGAGATCAAAAGCACAAGATGATGATGGCCATATCATGTCACATATTTTGAATGCATGTGATGTTTATCTTATTATGCTTCTTATTTTGCTTAGTACGGCGATAGCATTATAAGATGACCCCTTACAAAAATTTCAAGGTACAAGTGTTCTCCCTGAGTATGCACCGTTGCGAAAGTTTGTCGTGCCGAGACACCACGTGATGATCAGGTGTGATAAGCTCTACGTTCAAATAAAATGGGTGTAAGACAGTTTTGCACATGCAGAATACTCGGGTTAAACTTGACGAGACTAGCATGTACAGACATGGCCTCGGAACACTGGAGACCGAAAGGTCGAGCGTGAATCATATATTAGATATGATGAACATAAGATGTTCACCATTGAAAACTACTCCATCTCACGTGATGATCGGACATGGTTTAGTTGATTTGGATCACGTGATCATTTAGATGATTAGAGGGATGTCTATCTAATTGGGAGTTCTTTAGTAATATGATTAATTGAACTTTAATTTATCATGAACTTAGTCCTGATAGTATTTGCAAATTATGTTGTAGATCAATAGCTCGCGTTATAGCTCCCCTATGTTTTTTGATATGTTCCTAGAGAAAACTAAGTTGAAATATGTTAGTAGCAATGACGCGGACTTGTTCCGTGATCTGAGGATTTTCCTCATTGCTGCACAGAAGTAGTATGTCCTTGATGCACCGCTAGGTGACATATCTATTGCAGGAGCAGATGTAGACGTTATGAACATTTGACAAGCTCGGTATGATGACTACTTGATAGTTTAGTGCGCCATGCTTTACGGCTTATAACCGGGACTTCAAAAACGTTTTGAACTCCACGAAGCATATGAGATGTTCCAAGAGTTGAAATTAGTATTTCATACTCGTGCCTGTGTCTAGAGGTATAAGACCTCTGATAGTACTTTGCCTACAAGATGGAGGAGAATAGCTCAACCAGTGAGCATGTGCTCAAATTGTCTGGGCACTTCAATTACTTGAATCAAGTGGGAGTTAATCTTCCAGATAAGATAGTAATTGACAAAGTTCTCTAGTCACTATCACCAACTTAGTAGAACTTCGTGATGAACTATAATATGCAAGGGATGCCGAAAGTAATTCCCGAGCTCTTCGCGATGCTGAAATCGGCGAAGGTATAAATCAAGAAAGAGCATCAAGTGTTGATGGTTAACAATACCACTTGTTTCAAGTAAAGGGCAAAGGGATAGAAGGGGAACTTCAAGAAGAATAACAAGCAAGTTGTCACTCCCGTGAAGAAACCCAAAGCTAAACTCAAGCCTGAAACTAAGTGCTTCTACTACAAAGGAAATGGTCACTGGAAGTGGAACTGCCCTAGATACTTGGCGGATAAGAAGGATGGAAAAGTGAACAAATGTATATTTGATATACAGATTATTGATGTGTATTTTACTAGTGTTCATAGCAACCCTTGGGTATTTGATACCAGTTCAGTTGCTAAAATTAGTAACTCGAAACGAGAGTTGCAGAATGAAAAGAGACTAGTTAAAGGTGAAGTGACGATGTGTGTTGGAAGTGGTTCCAAGATTGATATGATCATCATCGCACACTCCCTATACTTTCGGGATTAGTGCAGAACCTAAATAAATGTTATTTGACATTTGCGTTGAGCATGAATATGATTTGATCATGTTTGTTGCAATACATTTACTCATTTAAAGTCATAGAATAATTGTTAGTCTGTTTACATGAATAAAGCCTTTGATGGTCATACACCCAATGAAAATACTTTGTTGGATCTTGATCGTAGTGATACACATATTCATAATATTGAAGCCAAAGTTAATAATGATAGTGCAACTTATTTGTGGCACTGCCGTTTAGGTCATATTGGTGTAAAGCGCATGAAGAAACTCCATAGTGATGGACTTTTGGAATCGCTTGATTATGAATCACTTGGTGCTTGCGAACCATGCCTCATGGGCAAGACGACTAAAACTCTGTTCTCCGGAACAATGGAGCGAGCAACAGATTTGTTGGAGATCATACATATTGATGTATGTGGACCGATGACTGTTGAAGCTCGCGGCGGGTATCACAATTTTCTGACCTTCATTGATGATTTGAGCAGATATGGGTATATCTACTTGATGAAGCACAAGCCTGAAACATTTGAAAAGTTCAAAGAATTTCAGAATGAAGTAGAGAATCATCGTAGCAAGAAAATAAAGTTTCTATGATTTGATCGTGGAGGTGAATATTTGAGTTACGAGTTTGGTCTTCATTTAAAACAATGTGGAATAGTTTCAGAACTCACGCCACCCGGAACACCACAGCGTAATGGTGTGTCCGAACGTCGTAACCATACTTTATTAGATATGGGGCGGTCTATGATGTCTCTTACCGATTTACCACTATCATTTTGGGGTTATCCTTTAGAGACAGCTGCATTCACGTAAAATAGGGCACCATCTAAATTCGTTGAGACGACGCCTTATGAACTATGGTTTGGCAAGAAACTAAAGTTGTCGTTTCTTAAAGTTTGGGGCTGCGATGCTTATGTGAAAAAGCTTCAACTTGATAAGCTCGAACCCAAGTCGGAGAAATGTGTCTTCATAGGATTCCCAAAGGAGACTGTTGGGTACACCTTCTATCACAGATCCGAAGGCAAGATATTCTAGAAAAGGAGTTTCTCTCAAAAGAAGTGAGTGGGAGGAAAGTAGAACTTGATGATGTAATTGTACTTTCTCTCAAATTGGAAAGTAGTACATCACAGAAACTAGTTCCAGTGATTCCTACATCAATTAGTGAGGAAGCTAATGATGATGATCATGAAACTTCGGATCAAGTTACTGCTGAACTTCGTAGATCAACCAGAGTACGTTCCGCGCCAGAGTGGTACGGCAACCCAGTTCTGGAAGTCATGTTACTAGACCATGATGAACCTACGAACTATGAGGAATCGATGATGAGCCCAGATTCCGCAAAATGGCTTGAGGCCTTAAAATCTAAGATGGGATCCATGTATGAGAACAAAGTATGGACTTTGGTTGACTTGCCCGATGATCGGCAAGCCATTGAAAATAAATGGATCTTCAAGAGGAAGACCGACGCCGACGGTAATGTTACTGTCCACAAAGCTCGACTTGTTGCTAAATGTTTTCGACAAGTTCAAGGAGTTGACTACGATGATACTTTCTCACCCGTAGCGATTCTTAAGTCTGTCCGAATCATGTTAGCAATTGCCACATTTTATGAAATTTGGCAAATGGATAACAAAACTGCATTCTTTAATGGTTTATTAAAGAAGAGTTGTATATGATGCAGCCAGAAGGTTTTGTCAATCCTAAAGGTGCTAACAAAATATGCAAGCTCCAGCAATCCATCTATGGACTGGTGCAAGCATCTCAGAGTTGGAATATACACTTTGATAAGTTGATCAAAGCATATAGTTTTATACAGAGTTGCGGTGACGCCTGTATTTACAAGAAAGTGAGTGGGAGCACTACAGCCTTTCTGATAAGTATATGTGAATGACATATTATCGATCAGAAATGATGTAAAATTTTCTGGAAAGCATAAAGGAGTGTTTGAGAGGAGTTTTTCCAAAGAAAAACCTCAGTAAAGCTGCTTACATATTGAGCATCAAGATCTATAGAGATAGATCAAGACGCTTGATAAGTTTTTTCAATGAGCACATACCTTGACAAGATTTTGAAGTAGTTCAAAAATTTAACAGTCAAAGAAAGAGTTCTTGCCTGTGTTGCAGGTTATGAAGTTGAGTAAGACTCAATGCCCGACCACTGCAGAAGATAGAATGAAAGTCATTCCCTATGCCTCAGCCATAGGTTCTATAAAGTATGCCATGCTGTATACCAACCTATTGTATGCCCTGCCCTGAGTTTGGCAAGGGAGTACAATTTTGATCTAGGAGTAGATCACTGGACAGCGGTCAAAATTGTCCTTAGTTACTAGATGACTAAGGAAATGTTTCTCGATTATGGAGGTGATAAAGAGTTCGTCGTATAGAGTTATGCCAATGCAAGCTTTGACACTAATCCAGATGACTCTAAGTATCAATCTGGATGCGTATTAAAAGTGGGAGCAATTAGCTAGAGTAGCTCCATGCAGAGCATTGTAGACATAGAAATTTGCAAAATACATACAGATCTGAATGTAACAGACCCGCTGACTAAACTTCTCTCACGAAGCAAAACATGATCACACCTTAGTAATCTTTGGGTGTTAATCACTTGGAGATGTGAACTAGAGTGTTGACTCTACTAAACCCTTTGGGTATTGGTCGCATGTCGATGAGAACTATGGGTGTTAGTCACATGGTGATGTGAACTATTGGTGTTAATCACATGGTGAAGTGATCTAGATTATTGAATCTAGTGCAAGTGGGAGACTGAAGGAAATATGCCCTAGAGGCAATAATAAAGTTATTATTTATTTCCTTATATCATGATAAATGTTTATTATTCATGCTAGAATTGTATTAATTGGAAACTTCGTACATGTGTGAATACATAGACAAAACAGAGTGTCCCTAGTATGCCTCTACAAGACTAGCTCATTGATCAAAGATGGTTATGTTTCCTAGCCATAGACATGAGTTGTCATTTGATCAACGGGATCACATCATTAGGAGAATGATGTGATGGACAAGACCCATCCGTTAGCTTAGCACTATGATCGTTTAGTTTTACTACTATTTCTTTCTTCATGACTTATACATGTTCCTATCACTATGAGATTATGCAACTCCCGAATACCGGAGGACCACCTTGTGTGCTATCAAATGTCACAACGTAACTGGGTGATTATAAAGATGCTCTACAGGTGTCTCCGAAGGTGTTCGTGGTGTTGGCATAGATCAAGAATAGGATTTGTCACTCCGAGTGTCGGAGAGGTATCTCTGGGCCCTCTAGGTAATACACATCATAATAAGCCTTGCAAGCAAATGACTAATGAGTTAGTCATGAGACGATGTATTACAGAATGAGTAAATAGACTTGTCGGTAACGAGATTGAACTAGGTATTGAGATACCGACGATCGAATCTCGGGCAAGTATCATACCGATGACATAGGGAACAACGTATGTTGTTATGCGGTTTGACCGATAAAGATCTTCGTAGAATATGTAGGGGCCAATATGAGCATCTAGGTTCTTCTATTGGTTATTGACCGGAGATGTTTCTCAGTCATGTCTACATAATTCTCGAACCAGTAGGGTCCGCACGCTTAACTTTTGATGACAATCGGTATTATGAGTTTATAACTTTTGATGTACCGAAGGTAGTTCGGAGTCCCGGATGAGATCGGGGACATGATGAGGAGTCTCGAAATGGTCGAGACGTAAAGATCGATATATTGGAAGACTATATTCGGGCATCGGAAAGGTTCCGAGTAATTCAGGTATTTTTCGGAGTACCGGAGAGTTACGGGAATTTGCCAGGGAAGTATTGGGCCATAGTGGGCCTTAGTGGAGATAGAGAGGGCCGGCCAGGGCTGGGCCCTGCGCCCCTCCCCCTTAGTCCGAATTGGACAAGGAAAGGAGGGGGGGGGCGCCCCTTTCATTCTCCCTCCCCCTCTCCTTCCTTCCCCCCTCTCCCTCTTGGTGGACTCCTACTAGGAATAGGATTGGAATCCTATTCCTAGTAGGATTGTCCCTCCTAGGGCGCGCCATAGGGGCCGGCCGGCCTCCCCCTTGCTCCTTTATATACGGGGGCAGGGGGGCACCTCTAGACACACAAGTTGATCAGTTGATCTCTCCCAACCGTGTGCGGTGCCCCTCTCCGCAGAAACACACCTTAGTCATATGTTGCAGTGCTTAGGCGAAGCCCTGTGCCGATAGCTTCATCATCTTCATCACCACGCCATCGTGCTGACGAAACTCTCATGCGAAGCTCTACTGGATCAAGAGCTCGTGGGATGTCATGAAGCGGAACGTGTGCTGAACACGGAGGCTCCGTATGTTCGGTGCTTGATCGGTTGGATCGCGAAGAAGTTCGACTACATCAACCGCGTCACTAGACGCTTCCGCTCCCGGTCTACGAGGGTACGTAGACACTCTCTCCCCTCTCGTTGCTATGCTTCTACTAGATAGATCTTGCGTGATCGTAGGATTTTTTTTTGAAATACTACATTCCCCAACACCATATACCCTGAAAACATCGAGGCAACAGAGAAAATCCTAATTCCACCGCCGCAAACTTTTGTTCCCACGAGATCCCATCTTGGGGCCTGTTCCGGAGCTCCGCCGGAGGGGTGATCTACCACAGAGTGCTTCTACATCAACACAATAGCCTCACCAATGAGTTGTGAGTAGTTTACCACAGACCTTCGGGTCCATAGTTATTAGCTAGATGGCTTCTTCTCTCTTTTTGGATCTCAATACAAAGTTCTCCTCGATCTTTGAGGAGATCTATTCGATGTAGTCTTTTTGCGGTGTATTTGTCGAGATCCGATGAATTGTGGGTTTATGATCAAGATTATCTATGAACAATATTTGATTCTTTTCTGAAATATTTTATGTATGATTATAATATCCTTGCAAGTCTCTTCAAATTATTGGTTTGGTTTGGCCTACTAGATCTATAGTTCTTGCAATGGGAGACGTTCTTGGCTTTGGGTTCAATCTTGCGGTGTCATTTCCCAGTGACAGCAGGGGCAGCAAGGCACGTATTGTATTGTTACCATCGAGGATAAAAAGATGGGGTTTATATCATATTGCTTGAGTTTATCCCTCTACATCATGTCATTTTGCTTAAAGCACTACTCTGTTCTTATGAACTTAATACTCTAGATGCATGCTGGATAGCGGTCGATGTGTGGAGTAATTGTAGTAGATGCAGAATCAAGTCGGTCTACTTGTCATGGACGTGATGCATATATATAATGATCATGCCTAGATATTCTCATAACTATGCGCTTTTCTATCAATTGCTCGACTGTAATTTGTTCACCCACCGTAGAATTCTGCTATCATGAGAGAAGCCACTAGTGAAACCTATGGCCCCCATGTCTATTCTCAACATATTAATCTTCCATCTACTTTACTTTGCTTTATTTACTTTCTGTTCTTATACCAAAAAATACCAAAAATATTATACTATCCTATCTATCAGATCTTACTTTCGTAAGTGACCATAAAGGGATTGACAACCCCTTATCGCGTTGACTGCGAAGTTCTTATTTGTTTGTGCAGGTGTGAGGGAATCGCACGTGGTCTCCTACTGGATTGATACCTCGGTTCTCAAAAACTGAGGGAAATACTTACACTACTGTGCTGCATCACCCTTTCCTCTTCGATGGAATACAACGCAAGCTAGACAAGTAGCACATACACTCTAGGATCAGCACTCCCCCTATATTTTATAGTCCGATAACATCTAACAGTGAGGAAATATAAGCGGGTAAATTAGTAGGTGAGTAAGGATAGAACATGAAATAAGCTCACAGTCTACTAAAGTATATGACATACATAAGGTAGCATAGGTCTCACACAAAGTAACGGTAACCGGGTCTCGCGAACATAAACCAAACCAGACAAAGAGAGTTTGCGAGAAGGAAAGACAATGCACAAAGCACGCAATACACACACACACTCGCAACTTGGGCAAATCCCTAAAACGTCTCCCCATTTGTCATCAAGACACCGAAAAGGGGACAGAGAGAAGAAATAGGTTCAGGTGATAGCAGAACAGATGCACTCCATCATCACATCACCACATGATCATCTACACCTCCGTCATCGGCTGGGGGCTGCTCGGGGTCAGAGCTAGTCCAATGGCAGTGCTGCTGGACCCATTCCTCCCGATCAGTGATCCGGCCTTCAGAGCCACTGACTATTGTCGCACCAACCTGACGCATGAGCTCCTTATGACGGCGCCTGGCCTTCTTCTTAGACACATGGGACAAGTACTGACCGTGAGACTCCATGCAGAATAGCTTTTTCATCTTACTCTTGAGCTTCTTTACCCAAGAGGGCTCCGCTCCAGATGGCATATAATCATCATCATCATCATGATCAACCTTTGCCTCAGCATCAACAACACCAACCAGAATATCAGAATGAGTGTCTGGAGTGTTCCAGAGATCCTTCCTCCTAAGCCTCTTGACCTTATGAAAGTCCAACTCACCAGTTTCCAGTGGGTACCTAGAATAGGTGTGCTCCCAAGCCTTCTCAATCAGCAGCATGCTAAACAGAGTATAGATAGGACACTTACGCTCAAAGATGGCAGACAAGAGTTCAGAACACATGACATGAGAGATATCCAATGTTTCTCTAGTGTTCTTTTCCTTCTGATGCTGGCAGAAAAGTAGCATGTCCACAAGATATGAGTGGACCATGTCCTGGTTCCCAATACGAGGGAAGTGAGTCTCCCTAAAGATGCATGAAGGACATCCAGAAAAACAGGCAGCTCATACGTCTCCTTCTGAGTCTCAGGGTTAACCTTCACAGTACAATAAGGCCAAAGGGATTGCTTGCGAGTAGAGGTGGCATTGAAATGATGTCAAAAACCAACCGGATTCTCAAGCCCGTGATCTTCAACACCAAGAAGGTCCATGAATGCTTTCCATTTGACTGCAAGACGTCTACCATTGGTCATCCATGTGAAAGTCCTTTCTGCATCGGTGCCAAGATGGAATGTGGCATAAAACTGAGTCACCAAATCCGCATCAAAGTCCTTGTTGAATGACATGATTTCGAGAATATTCAACAGAGTACACATCTCCAGAGCTTCGCCAAAGTAAGCAATGTCCTTTTCCAAATGAGAAATGGCAATGGAGTGGACATCAACAAAGAGATTCTTCTTGGCCTTGAGAACATCAAAGAAGGTTGCATACTGAAAGCAGTTCCAGATGGGACGGTTGACAAGGGTGGACTCTGCTCATGCTCATAGGGATTGCGCCGACGCCTCTCTCAAAAATCCTTGTTAGACATCTAAGTGACGGTCTTGGCCCTCTTTGCTGGCTCCTTTGCAGTGTTTTTGGACGGTTGCTGAGACTGAGTTGGCAGAGCATTTGAGGAAGGAATACTTGCAGAGGCACTTGCAGAACCACCTACTGCCTCAGAGGTGTGATAGCGCTTTGAACTAGTGTGCCCGGGGTTGATATGATGGGCTGGATGTTCTGAAGGGCCATCACCTGGAACCAAACACACAAACACGAAAAACAACACTAAAGAACGAGCATAACTCAAGAGAAAATGAACATATATCAACATTTGGTAGGTTTATTATGGACGTTGGTATCCAGCGGTAGTACCGCACATGATAGGCGGTAGTACCGCTTCAAGCGGTAGTACCGCTCCATAGGAGCGGTAGTACCTCTCCAGGCGGGGGAATGGCGGTTCCCATGCTGCCAAGTCCACTCCGGTACTACCGGGAGACTAAATTCAAAAACAATCCTACCAAACATCAATTCTAGGAGTTTAGGGGTCTTCACCCTCCTACTCAAGCCTTGATTTGGCCAAAAATCACGGAATGCACTCCTATTGCCCCTAAAACCTTGATATGAAAACTAGAAGCAACAAGAAGGAAACGGGGGGCAATACCAGCATCCATGGCTTGAGGACGGGGTGGGGATCGATCCCACCGAAGGAAAAGGTGAAGCACAGCCCGGAGGAGGCAGCCCACCGGCGACCTCGTGCGGCTTGCTCGTCGTTGAAGAACGAGAGCGAGATGGGGGCGAATGGGTATGGGGAGAGGAACTCCCCGCCCCCCACTTAACCCCGCAGTTTCGCTCCGCAGCGGTAGTACCGCTTAAGTTAATAAGCGGTAGTATCGTGCGCTCCCAGCGGTAGTACCGCCCAACTAAGAAAAATAACTCTAAATTGTTCTTTGCTCAAAATTTCCTTTTAGAAAGAAAACGACCCAGCTCAGAGAAAGAAGACCACAAGAGAACAGAGAGAACACCACAACCAGAAGCACAACAAAAAGAGAGGAAACGAGACAAAAAACACACACCTCTCGAAAGAGAGGGTGGTGGCTGATGCCACCTATGTTTGAGTGAAATGGTATGGCACCACGAAGATTTTAACCTTGGGCCCATGACCACTACCCATCTTTGAAGCACATACAAACCATCAACAATGGTGAATGTGAAAGAGTCGGTGATTTATGCATAATGGGGGGAGGAAAAGTTCATGGAGAGAACAACACTCCCCCTATGTCCATGCCTACACCTAAACAAGATAGCATGATGAGTACGGGGAGGTGTGCAAAGTTTCAATCCACATTGCTCAAAGCAATGATATTTAGCTCATGCCTTAACTCGCGAAATCTTGCTTCATCCAAAGGCTTAGTGAAAATATCTGCAAGGTTATCATGAGTGTTGACATAATGAAGATCAGTCTCCCCTCACCGAATATGCTCCCGGATGAAGTGATACCGTATCTCAAGATGCTACGTCTTGAAGTGTTGCACCAGATTGAGAGAAATCTTGATGGCACTTTCATTGTCACACCAAAGAGGCACTTTTTCACAAATGACACTGTAATCCTTTAAAGTTTGACTCATCCATAAGAGTTGAGCACAACAACTGCCGGCCGCCACATACTCGGCTTCGGTGGAGGAGAGAGATACACAACTTTGCTTCTTGGAAGACCAACTCACCAAAGAGCAACCAAGAAGTTGGCACCCTCCGGAAGTTGACTTCCTATCCACTTTGTCTCCTGCCCAATATGAGTCTGAGAAACGTACAAGGTTGAAGTTTGCCCCTCTTGGGTACCATAATCAAAAGTTTGGGGTATGAGCCAAATATCTAAAGATTCGCTTGACTCCCACATAGTGACTTTCCTTAGGCGTGGCTTGAAACTGTGCACAAATTTCCACACTCAACATGATATCCGGTCTAGATGCACAAAGGTAAAGCAAGGATCCAATCATAGAAAGATATACCTTTTGATCCACTGCTTTACCATTGGGATCAATATCAAGTTGGAACTTGGTAGGCATCGAAGTAGTAGTCAGCTTGACATCACTTAGATTGAACCTCTTGAGCAAGTCTTGAGTGTATTTGGCCTGTTTGATGAAGATTCATTCTCTTCTTTGTTTGATTTCGATCCCAAGGAAGAACTTGAACTCTCCCATCATGGACATCTCAAACTCCGCGGTCGTGAGTGCGACACACTCATCATTGAAAGCTTTGTTAGGTGAACCAACGATAATATCATCAACATATAGTTGGCATGCAAAAAACTCCCCTTTGACCTTCTTAGTAAAAAGAGTGGGGTCGATTTTCCCAATTTCAAACCCACGATCTTGCAACAACTCGGTAAGATGCTCATACCACACACGTGGGGCTTGTTTAAGGCCATAGAGCGCCTTATCGAGTTGATACACATGATTGGGGGACTTAGGATCCTCAAACCCTGGGGGTTGTTTGACATACACCAACTCATTAAGAGGACCATTAAGAAAAGCACTTTTCACATCCATTTGTTGTAATTTAAAGTTATGATGAGAAGCAAAGGAAAGCAAGAAACAAATAGATTCAAGGCGAGCAACGGGGGCAAAGGTTTCACTGTAGTCGATACCCTCGACTTGGGAGTAGCCTTGTGACACAAAACGAGCCTTGTTGCGAATGACTATCCCGTGAGCATCTTGCTTGTTCATAAAGATCCATTTGGTTCCAATGACATTATGGTTCTCCTTCGGCCTTGGCACCAAATGCCCACCTTGTTGCACTCGAAGGTATGGAGTTCTTCATGCATGGCGTTGAGCCAATCGGGGTCTTCGAGCGCCTCATAGATCTTTTGGGGTTCAACACAAGAGACAAACGCATGATGAGCACAATAGTTTGCTAATTGTCTACGAGTGCTTACCCCCTTTGTAATGCTTCCAAGGATATTCTCCATGTGGTGCTCTCTAGAAGCGAGCCTGGAAGCAACTTTGGCGGCACGACGCTCCAATTGCTCCTCAAGAGATAGTTGAGGTGCGGTAACTTGATCATCATGAGTGCCGTCTTGAGCTTGTTCTTGATCTTGAGCTTGCTCTTGATCTTGAACTTGCTCGGGAGAAGGAACTTGGCCTTGTGCATCACTTGGTGGATCAACACCATCTTGTGGTTGATCTTGCACTTGGCCTTGTTCATTAGGTTGAGGGCCTTCACTTTGTTCTTCGGAAGTGTGTGGGTCTTGGGTTGGTGATGGTTCCACTTGAGTGAAACATTGTCCTTCTCCTTCGGCCACAAGGGGTTCCTCAATGGGTAGGATATGACCCATACCCATTCTTCTTATGGCTTGGGGAGGAATTTCGTCACCTACATCACAAGTACCACTTTTGTCGTGGATTTAGCACGGCAGATGTCCTAGCAAAAGGACTTAGTCGTGAGGCCATCGCTACGGGTTAGCTCAAAGGGGTTAAAGCGGACGAAGGACACAGGGATTTTATACTAGTTCGGCCCCTTCGATGAAGGTAAAAGCCTACGTCTAGTTTGGTGTGGTATTGCTTGGGCTTCGATGACCAGGGAGCGAATCCGCTTTGCCTGTGTCTCGAGCTGTTCTTTCTTGTCCTGAACCGTCGCTAGGTCGTCCCTTTATATAAGAGGTAACACCCAGTCCGGTTTACAGAGTCCCGAGGCCGGCTCATAAACGTGTCTGCCCCGGTCTCTGCTCTTTCTATCTTACATCACAAGTCACATAGTATGACGGTTTACAAATCATGGGCCCTAACATATGGACTCTAAGCCTCTTGGGCTATAATCTTTACTTCATACTAGCTGGGCTTCTGATAATATAATCTTGATGACTTAAACCGGACCCTCCTGGCCAGTTTATACCTGGTAGTAATATCCCTAACATTAGGCCCTAGATTGATTTGAACCTCTTCATGTCAATCTCCAAAGTCTTGTACAGATTTTCCTGTTTGTGGTTTCAGTACATTTGGTAAACTGGCATGACGTCATCCCCTCGAGTCGCTTTAAGCCGTCGTGACGTCATCTGCGCATTTAATGCATGTACATGTTCCTTTACCTTTATTTATTAATGCTCCGAAGATCGAGGCGACAACTCAATCTATATCCGATTTTGGTCTCCTCGATTCCCGCGCTTGCCGTTTTATCTCCTCGGCCTATAAATAGTGCCGAGGGCCATCTCTTTATCCCCCTTCGCTTTCTTCTTCCTATGACCTCCAGCGCCCAAGCTCCGCCGCCGTTCTTTGAGCTCATCGTCTTCATCAAGCCCGGCCGCTGCATCAACCTGAGTGGGTCCAGAGTTTTGCCACCGTCCTTCTGCTTCTGCTGCTTTAGGTATGTTAATTCCTTCTTCCCTGTAGATCTCAGTTCTAGGGTTTCTTAGGAGCTCGCCCATGAACCCTTGTTCTTCACAGTTCTTCACCGTAGGCGGTTCGTTAGCTGTAGACATAAAACTTTTTAGATCGACCTTTGCATGCATAACTCCGCTCCATCTTTACAAACTTAGTTCCCCCAATACTGCTAGTTGGATTGGATCTGTAAAGAAACTTTGCCGCCCCTGACGAATATAATCTTAATTATCTTTGAGTTTTCCGCCTGCTGTAGATCCATATTTTGCTACTGCTCGTGTTAAAGTTGTTTTCCACACTTTAGATCTGCATCCTGTTTTCCCACGTCAACGGTTCAACCTTGAATCAGCATCTCACATGCCCGTGCTAACGGTTTAGCTTTAGATCTGCTCCTCACCTGCCTGTAATTGGCGGTTTAACTTTTCATTTCTAAGCTTCATAATCCGGTAGCTGTCTCGTTCATACTTGTTTCGGATCAGTAGATACCATTAGTCCCTTGCTTAAACCGTCAATTAGATCAATATGTTCATAGAACATGCCGGTTTATATCTAGCGGATCGTAAACCGGATCTTGTATTTGTATTTTTCAGCATTCCCCTTCAGAAAAAGATGACTTCCGCGGCTAAATAGTTCGTCGCTTGCAACTGGGTCCCATCCCGGATTACCGAGGATGACTTTGTAAAGGTGGCCTCAATCGGCGGTTTAGGTCCGAAAGAGGTTCTGCACTGGCGGGCCCTTGGGAAAGAGTGCCCTCCTTAGCCTAAGGAGGGAGAAACCATCGTCTTTTTTGATCATCTGGCTCGGGGCTTTAGCCCTCTCGGTTCAAAGTTTTTCCACGACGTTTTAGCCGACTTTCAACTCCATCCACAAGACATAGGCCCCAATTCGATATCAAACATCTGCAATTTCCAAGTCTTCTCAGAAGCCTATCTGCAAGAGGAACCATCCGTAGAGTTATTCCGGGACTTCTTCCATCTGAATCGCCGGACTGAATTCCATGACGGGCCCAATACTGAACTCGGCGGTATGAGCATCCAAAAGAGGAAAGATGTCAGTTTTCCCCACGCCACTCTTCACAGCCATCCCAAGGAGTGGAATCAGACCTGTTTCTACTGCAAGGACACTTCACCAGAGGGAGAGAATCCACTGCCGGGTTACCGCCCTTATCGTCTGACAGCGGATCACCCTTTCCCGCAACGTCTGAGTGCCCAAGACCGGGCTCGATATGCCCCCCAACTTTCAAAACTCAGGGCTTTTGTTGCCAATGGTTTAACTGTGGTTGACTTTGTCCGCTGCTGGCTCTCCTGGAGCATTCTCCCGTTAAGCCGGCGTTCCGGCTTAATGTGCGAGTATACCGGAAATCCGAAGGACCCTCAACATCACAAAGCTATGGTGCTTCCCGACAATGAAGTTACTGAGTCTGCTAAGAAGATGTTGAATATTCCTCTGGAGGAGATTAGCTGGACCGGTTTAGCACCCTTCTGCGTGAATAATAAACCACCATCAGTAAGATTCTTCTGTCCCTTTCTCTTTGTTATAATCTGTCCTTATTACTTGTCTTCAATATACTTTATTCCTTCATACAGGCCAATGACCCCTTCTGGAAGAAAAAAACCCAAGATAAACCGGCAAAGCCATCACGCAAGAAGAGTCTAGCCGTGAAGAAACACAAGAAAAGGCCTGCCGCTGCTTCCGGTTCAAACCCCGAAGAAGATGATCCGGCTTCCGAGTTACTACTTGGTTCTTACACCTTTTAACTTTCCTTTGTCTGTATTTATATTAACAATGTCCTTTCCCAGGATTCGGCGGAAGGGAGTAAAGCGTATGAAGTTGAGGGAATATCTCTTTCCTCTGATTCAGAACCATTACCACCCAAAGTTCGTCGGGTAGCCCGGAAATATCCATTTTCTCACCCTTATGCTCAATTGGATCCCAATTTTATTTTAAAGAAACAGCAGCATGAGGCTCGCCGGACCACACGCCACAGTGGTCACGTGGTGGAATCATCCGGATTACCCCACACGCCGGCTCGAAGACGCCGCTCAGAGGTTGTGCTTACTCCAACCATTCCTCATCCGAAAGCAGGTCTTATTTGCAAACCTCTTAAACCGTCTGATCCAAACTATCAGAAAACTCCTCTGTCTTCTTCCGATGAGTCAACTGCCACCCAAGTCCCGGTGCTCAAGACCGTTCCTGGGTAAGTCATCTTTCAGTATGTCTGGTTTATCTTTGCTTTTGATTTGTGATTTCCATTATTCCTTTAATCTTATTAGTATGCCCAAGCCTAGCAAGAAGGCAAAGTTGAATAAACCGGCTAACGAAAACACCACCGCTGAACCGACAGAAGATCCTGAAGCTGCCAATCATTTGGAGGAAAATGTTGAAGTTCAGCACGATGATCCTTCCCCTATGGATCACGAAGATCTTACTGCTCTAGGGGGTGACGCCATGGAGAACACTGCTGAACCGGCCAGTCCTGTCCGGGTTAGTCCTCCTCGGGCTAGTCCGGCTCCTGTCAGTCCGGTGCGGACCAATCCCGCTGCTGCTGCTGATCCCCCCAGGCCAACTGCTGCCTCGCCAGATGATGTTGAGATTACTGGAATAAGTTTTACTTCTCCCGCGGAGCCTGCTATCTTGGCCAGACACACTGCTAAGGAGGAAATTCTTCAGAAGGACAAAGGTAAGTGGAGCACTGATCTGTCTAGCTATGCTCCACTTAGCGCTCAGGAGCTTCATTCTGGGTATCTAAACCGACTCTTCACCAGCCGCGACCACGAGGCCGGTTTAGTAAAGTTGATGAAGGAAAAATATGAGGTAACTTCTTTTCCCTTTGCCTTTCATTTCTGCTTGTAACTTGTAGCTGTACCTTTAGTCCATTGTAGTCCCCAAGTGCCGGTTTAGCCTTCAGGGTAACTCGGGACTTTGGTAGATGAACTGGAATAGCTTGATTTGCAGCTGTAGCCCCCAAGGGCCGGTTTACTCCACTGTGAGTGAATCAGGACTTCTAATATGTTTGAGAATGACCTTACATTAGCCCCCAAGTGTCAAGGACATAACTTGTTATGTGCTTGGGACTTGTTTGAAAAAAGTTGCTTTCTTTCACTTCAATTGTACATTAGCCCCCAAGTGTCAAGTGCATAACTTGTTATGTGCTTGCGACTTGTCTGAAAGAGTTGCTGTAGATATCTGACATATTTTATCCTTGGCAGACTGATTTGAACTGGAGGGCCACTGAAATCACTAAGCTCCGGAATAGCTTGTCCTTCCAAGAGACTGCTTCAACTAAAGCCAAGGAGGAACTTACCCTTGCTTTAGCTAGCATGGAGAAGCTCAAAAAAGATTTTGAAGCGGAGCGGTCCACATGGGAGGTACAGACGGCTGCCTTAGAAAAGAGAGCCAAGGATGCCGAGGCTGCGTTTAACCCGGTGATGGAGGAGTTATCCGGGTTAAGGCAGCATATAGACGATATGACATCTGCCATCTTCGGTAAATATTTGTGTTCATACGCTTTATCCTTGCTGTCTTATACTGCTCTTGCTTAACTCATCACTTCTACACAGGGAGGCGCGTGACCCATCTTGGGGATGATGTACGGAGGAAGCTGAATGCTGCTTATACCTTGGTGGAACAACTCTATGCTAGAGCTCAGAGGGCCATTAGTGCTATTTCCCATAATAAACCGGCGCCAACCACCATCCAAGGTACTCTGGAGAAATTATCCATCTTGCCTACCCGAATTGTTGAAGTGAAGAAATCTTCTGCAAGAGCTGGTTCCCTCATGGCATTAACCCGGGCCAAAGCATGGGTTCCCGATTTTGATCCCGCGGAGGCCATGAATGGTTATCCCAATATGAAAGAAGATGGGTCAGCCTTCTCTGCTGAAGATCTTCGCGCTTTAACCAAAGACATGCGCCCTCTTGCCAGTAAGCTTGCTGATGAAGCGAACTTAACAAGGTATCATCCGGGTTATGATCTAGAGAATGTGCGGGTGGAGCGGCCGTCTTATGACATCGAAAATCTGATTCCACCCGTTCGTAAGCATACCTTCGCTCCTGACATTGAACCGTCAGAACTTATAAACGATGAAGTATATTTCCGCGCCCTTGCCAAGATTAACTGGAGCACCCCTGATTTCCAGCAGCTGCCAGAAGTCGTCGAAGATCCGAAGCAAGCTGACCCTCAGTCTTCACAGCGAGCCGAAGAAGAATCCTAATCCGGCTCCGGTTTAATCTTATGTGTTGAATACTTTGCAAGAAACTGATATTCTTTTGGGCCTGCAAGTGCCTTGTAATAGAATAGTTGAGATACTGTCTTTGTCCCACTCTTATCCTTTATGGCATTACTTTGTTTGGCAATTCCTAAATTATCTCCTGCTTGCAATGCTTTGATAGTTTACATTACCTGTGTCTGCATGAACAAAGCTGAAAGATGTCCTGGCGGTTTACCACCGGACGGGTTATACTGCCCTGACACATGATCTAAGTAAATAACTTGAACTGTGTAAAAATAGAAACACGCGTCGTACCTGCGATTAAGTGTATATATAAACCTTAACCCGGCAGGATCAAACCAGGGCATAAGTGTTGATGACTTACTTGGCTCTGTCGGCTTATCATGAAGGCCGACCCGGGTTGTACTGAACACCGGTTTAACTAGTACTGGTGTTCATGGCCCAGATTATAGCGCTGTAGTGACAACTTTGTAGTTATCCCGTCTTGAATCAATGGACTTGGTTGAAAAATCAATGACCTTGAAGATAAAGATTTTAGAAAACATAAAAAAATGAAAAATAAAGTTTTTGGGCAAATAAGACCATGTAGTCGAGGCTTTTTACGAGCTGCTAGACTCCAAATTCGAGGCTTTTTATGAGCTGCCAGGCTACTGTCATTAACCAGTTTAGCAAAGCCTGTTAAGATGATCCGCAATCTTTAACCAAATCATCAATGTCAAATGCTACCAATGTTCAAAATCTCATAACGATTTTGGCTTGTGTAACCACTTGATGATCGTCAATTTAACGTGACCAAGTTCAGGGTCCCGAAGGATTGACTTGTGATACGTTCGACGGGTCATACCAGGTTTACCTAGACGGCGCGATTTACTTGATGCAGGCAGGTTAATCCGGGGTTTAAGGTGTATACACCGGGCTTCCAAGCCGTGTTCACTACAAGAGTTTTCAACTCGCTGATGAACTTGCATCAGGAGCCCCCAGGTAGCGTATGAGCATTGCTTGTCGGGGCATATGTTTGAGTCATGCTAGGCATCAAACCCTCTTTTGCCCCTTCATCATCATGTGGAAATTGCCGAAGCAACCAGAGCAGTGCTCTTATGATGGGCTTCATATGGCCGCCGATTTAAGAGGCCATGGAAAACTTCCTTGCCCGTGGAAGCCCCCATGTGATTCTTTTTTATACATAAAGGACGGCTGATTCCTTGATTTTATCAAGGGCGTCGGTTTAAGAGGCCACGAAAAATTTCCTTGCACGGAAGCCCCCATGTGATTCTTTTTTGAAAAGGATGGCTGATTCCTTGATTTTATCAAGGGCGCCGGTTTAAGAGGCCATGGAAAACTTCCTTGCACGGAAGCCCCCATGTGATACTCTTGTGAAAAGGATGGCTGATTCCTCGGTTTACCGGGGGCGCCGGTTTATTTTGTTAATCATAATATATACATTGTATATAAAGCGGAGCCGATGGCTCAAGTATAGTAAGGTCGAAGAAGAGCGATGTTCCACGGCCGCTTGGTCTCCTCCTCCGCCGTACGTGAGTCCTTATGTTCTCGAACGTCGACGAGGTAGTATGATCCATTGTGCAGGTTCTTGCTGACCACAAAGGGTACTTCCCAGGGTGGGGATAACTTGTGCATATCTGTCTGGTCCTGGATGAGCCGGAGCACTAGATCTCCTTCTTGAAACGTCCTGGTTTTAACCCGGTGACTGTGGTACCGGCGCAGGTCTTGCTGGTAAATCGCCGATCGCGCTGATGCCGTGTCCCGTTCCTCGTCCAGCCGGTCCAAGCCGTCTTGTCTTGCTTGTTCATTATCCGCTTCAACATAAGCCGCCACCCGCGGCGAGTCGTGCCGGATATCACTAGGGAGGACCGCTTCAGCTCCATATACCATGAAAAAAGGCATGTACCCTATGGATCTGTTAGGTGTAGTGTTGATGCTCCATAAGACAGAAGGCAATTCCTCTACCCAACAACCCGGTGTTCTCTGCAAAGGAACCATAAGCCGGGGTTTGATGCCTCTCAAGATCTCTTTATTGGCTCTTTCAGCTTGGCCATTAGACTGAGGGTGAGCTACTGATGATACATCAAGACGAATATGCTCTCGCTGACAGAATTCCTCCATAGCCCCCTTGGACAGATTGGTGCCGTTATCAGTTATAATACTATGCGGAAAGCCAAACCAGAAAATCACCTGCAGCCACTCTAGATGAAATACTTCGACTATAAAGCCTGCAGCCAAGAGCCTGGCCACTTCTTCTCCAATAGCCTTGCGTCTTTCCTCATTGAAGCGGCGCAGATACTGCTTGACTGGTTTAAACTTAGGATCAATATTAAGATTGTGCTCAGCGAGTTCCCTCGGTATACCTGGCATGTCAGAAGGCTTCCACGTAAAGATATCCCAGTTCTCATGGATGAACTCGATGAGCGCGCCTTCTTATTTGGGATCTAGGTTTGTGCTGATAGTGAACTGCTTGGATGAATCGCCTGGAACAAAGTCCACCTACTTAGTCTCCTCAGCCGATTTAAATTTCAATGCCGGATCATGCTTTGTGGTTGGCTTCTTCAGTGGGGACATATCCGCCGGATCAACATTGTCCTTATAGAACTTCAGCTCCTCCGTAGCACAGACCGTCTCAGCATAAGCTGCATCTCCTTCCTCGCACTCCAATGCAATTTTGCGGCTCCCATGAACCGTAATAGTCCCCTTGTGGCCTGGCATCTTGAGCTGTAAATAAACATAACATGGCCTAGCCATGAACTTGGCGGAAACCGGCCGTCCAAACAAGGCGTGGTATGGGCTCTTGATCTTTACAACCTCAAAGGTCACATTCTCTGATCTAGATTCATGCTCATCTCCAAAGGTGACCTCCAAATCAATCTTGCCAACTGGATAGGCCGATTTACCGGGTACTACCCCATGGAACATTGTATTGGACTGTCAAAGCTTTTTATCTGTCAGCCCCATGCGCCGAAAAGTCTCATAATATAGGATGTTGATGGTGTTGCCTCCATCCATAAGCACTTTGGTGAACTTGTAACCACCACCTGTGGTGCCACTACCAGAGCCAACTGACCCGGATTATCAACCCGGGGTGGGTGATCCTCTCTGCTCCACACAATGGGTTGCTCAGACCAACGCAAAAAATGTTGTATCGCCGGTTCAACAAAATGCACTGCCCTCTTCAGAACCTTTTGATCCCGTTTGCATAAACTCATGGTGAAGACGTGATACTGCCCGCTGCTCAGCTCCTTCGGATTATTCTGATATTCGGATTGCTGCTGCTGCTGACGCTGTTGATTCCCTTGGTTGTTGTATCCGCCCAGACCATGCTGCTGGTTATGCTGATGCTGATTGTTGCCATTGTGGTTACGGTTACCGCCGTGGTATCCTGAATCGGATCCGCCACCTTGATAACCCGGACCTTGAAAACCGGGGCCTGATCCGCCGGGGGGCCCGTGATCATACTTAGTCTGTTCCATAAATTCTTGCAAAATGAAACAGTCTTTCTAGAGATGCGTAGCCGGGTTTTCCGCTGTACCGTGCTTTTGGCAAGGCACATTCAACTGGCGCTCTAGATTAATTGTTGGCCTCTCGTTGCATGGGGGCGGTCTACCCTTGCGGCGCTACCCATTGTCCTGAGCGTTGGTATTGGCCACAAAGTGTGAGCTGCCTTCCGCTTTACGCTTGCCATTGTATCCTTGACTCGCCGGATTGGCCTGCGGCGGTTTACCTTTCTTGCTCGCCTTCCCTGACTTGTCTCCATCTGCGTCTGGATATTTGGTGTTATCAGAATCTCCGTATTTCACCAAAGCGCCCATGAGTGTTCCCATGTCGTTGCAATCACGTTTGAGCCGTCCCAACTTCTGCCTCAAAGGTTCAAACCGGCAATTGCCTTCCAAGGTTACTATTGCGGTACTTGGGTTGATGTTATTGGAGGAGTGCAAGATTTCGGACACTCAACGCACCCAACAGCTTGTGGACTCTTGCTCTCCTTGAACGCATGCAGCTAAATCGACAACAGACATCGGCTGCTTGCACGTGTCCTTGAAATTATTGATAAACCGACGCCGCAATTCGCCCCATGACCCAATGGAATTAGGTGGCAAACCCTTTAGCCATGTCCAGGCCGTGCCCTCGAGCATCATTGTGAAGTATTTAGCACATGCCGCTTCGTCCACGTCGAGCATCTCCATTGCCATCTCATAACTCTCAACCCATGCCTTTGGAGCAAGATCCGCCGTGTAGTTGGGCACCTTGTGCGGACCTTTGAAATCTTTGGGTAGTTTCACGTTCCGTAAGGCGGGGATGAGGCACTGTACGCCCAGGGTACTAGACATGACCCCCGGTTCGACTATGGTGGTGGGATGAACCGGCGTCGCCTGACGGGCTTCGTGCTGGGCAGTATGTCTGGCCTGATCCACCACCTCTTGCACATGTGCTTCCTCTCCTGCCGGATTATCCTGCCTTGGCCGATGACGTCTCCGTGCGCTCCTTGATACGGCCGGTTCATCCAGACGCCTCGTATACCTCCGGCTCAGACGGGGGGTTGAAGGAAACCTCTCCCGGCTGTATGAATAAGCTTGCTGTTGAGTTAGCGTCGTGTCCACCAGCTCCTTGGCCCGTCGTGCCTCCACCGCTATGGCGGACGAACCTTCGATGGGAAGGGAGGCCAGTCGTGAAGCGGCAGCAGCTATGTTGTCCAACGGATTAGAATAATGACCAAGAGGGGTGGGCACATGCTGGGTCGGCACAACTTGGCGATTTGGCTCTGCGGCCGGTGGCTGAACCGATGTGCCTGTTCCTGGTGCTCCTCCCCGGTTTACCTCTGGCTGGTTACTGGTTCCTGCACCTGGCGCTCTAAAGAGATTCCTTGCATCATAACCGGTGGCAGATGAGATCGTTGCCTTCTCATCATTACCTCTTGTGAAGCGGTCTGATCTAACCTGAGTCGATAAGCCTGAGCATCCAGTTCTGCCTGCCCTGTAGCGATCCTAGCTTTCTCAGCGGCTAGGTCCAACTTGACTTGCTCAATCCGGCTCTTCACCTGAGCGACTTCTGCATCGTGCTGCTCTCTGTCGATCTAGGCTACTTCTGCTATTGCAAGCGCTGTCAAAGTGTCGACCAAGATGGATAGAGCGTCAGAAGGCGACGGGGGAAGGTCTCCAGCTCTAGCTCCCATTGCCTCTAATGTTAACGCCCCTGTCGTTGAGGGCTGCTACATGGATTGTGATCCGGCCATGAAAACAGCAACCCTGTTTGGCGGATCGAGGGGGTCCAGAATACTATCACCATTGGAACAACCCTCAGACCGGCCGTCCTGCAGCAGATACAGAGATTCGGTCTCTCCGGACGAAGATTCATTGTCGGAATAAACAACAGTCTCACCGCCAGAGTCCAATCCGTCCTCGGCTTGTACTTCATGCACTACTCCAATGAAGACGTGCTTCACGGCGGGCTGAATCCGGGCAGGTCTTGCACGCTGAGCCGACTCAACGATATTGGGGAAGGTGTCCGGCTCAGGGCCCGGTTCGCCGATCTTGCCGATGAAGACGTGGATGCCGCCGAAGGGGACCCGGTACCAGTATTCGATTGAATCGGCCTCGGGGCCCCAGCCTGCATCGTTGATGTAGATCCGGCTGCGACGACTCTTAGTCATCCGGCCCACTACGTAGCCCTTGAGCCCTTCAAAGCTGTCCTTCAAGAACTCGAAACCATCGTGCGATTGCCCCATGGTGGGCGCCAACTGTCGTGGATTTAACACGGCAGTTGTCCTAGCAAAAGGACTTAGTCGTGAGGCCATCGCTATGGTTTAGCTCAAAGTGGTTAAAGCGGACGAAGGACACATGGATTTTATACTAGTTCGGCCCCTTCGATGAAGGTAAAAGTCTACGTCTAGTTTGGTGTGGTATTTTTTGGGCTTCGATGACCAGGGAGCGAATCCGCTTTGCCTATGTCTCGAGCTGTTCTTTCTTGTCCTGAACCGTCGCCGGGTCGTCCCTTTATATAAGAGGTAACGCCCAGTCCGGTTAACAGAGTCCCGAGGCCGGCTCATAAACGTGTCTGCCCCGGTCTTTGCTCTTTCTATCTTACATCCCAAGTTACATAGTATGACGGTTTACAAATCATGGGCCCTAACATATGGGCTCTAAGCCTCTTGGGCTATAATCTTTACTTCATACTCCGCTGGGCTTCTGATAATATAATCTTGATGACTTAAACCAAACCCTCCCGGCCGGTTTATACCTGGTAGTAATATCCCTGACAACTTTGCTCCAATTGGAGCCATTATTCTCATCAAACCCCGCATTACACGTCTCCTCAATGAGTCCGGTTGACTTGTTGAGGACACGGTAAGCGTGAGAGTTTGTAGCATAACCAACAAATATGCCCTCATGAGCTCTAGCCTCAAATTTAGACAAACGAACACCTTTCTTGAGTATGAAACACTTACACCCGAAAACCCGGAAGTACTTGAGGTTCGGCTTGTTATCGGTAAGTATCACATATGGAGTCTTGTTCAAGCCTTTGCGGTGATAGAGCCGATTGGATGCATGACAAGCGGTGTTGATGGCTTCGGCCCAAAAGTTGTACGGAGACTTTAACTCCGCCATCCGCGTCCATCAAAGTCCGGTTCTTCCTCTCCGCCACACCATTTTGTTGAGGGGTATAAGGTGCAGCATATTGATGCTAGATCCCCTCATCACTAAGGAACTCATCCAAGGTGTAGTTCTTGAACTCGGTGCCGTTGTCACTTCGAATCATCAAGATCTTTGCATAATGTTGATGTTGAGCTTCATTTGCAAAGTTGATGACGGTTTGTTGGGTCTCAGTCTTCCTCTTGAAGAAGTATACCCAAGTGTATCTTGAATAATCATCTACAATCACCAAGCAATACTTTCTACCCCCAAGACTATCAAAGGATGGAGGCCCAATGTCATGCCCAAGATGCGATTATATCCCGATAACATGAACACCTCGTGATTGGGGCACAACCGCAGTTTGGGCGCTTAGCAAGATGGATATCATTACATCATACCATTACATAAATAGATGGGGATGCATACAAGTCATACAAACTTCCACATGAATACAACAATTCATACAGAAGAAATCCGACTACGGATGATAAACATGAAAAGCACAACGACATTCATCCTGCTATCCCAGGCTGCCGACCAGGAACCTATCCCAAGATCGACGAAGAAGAAGAAGAAAGAACTCCAACACAACTAAACATCGGTCTCACGTAAAGTCATCAGAAACCTGCACCTGCAACTGTTGTGCTAGTATCTGTGAGCCAAGAGGACTCAGCAATCCCATTACCATGGGTATCAAGACTAGCAAATCTTAATGGGCATGGAGAGGTTAAGTGGCGAGGTTGCAGCAGTGGCTAAGCATAATATGGTGGCTAACTTACGAGTACAAGAATACGATAAGCATCTACACAAACGGTCACAAACTAGTAATGATCGCTAAGAGATCCTGAACTACCTACGAATCAAACATAACCCCACTGTGTTCTTTTCTCAAAGTGAAAAGAGACAGTCACGGTTACGTACTCACACGGTTGGTGTGTTTTATTTCGGATCCTCTATCAAGTTTTCTACAACCGGACATTAACAAATTCCAATCTGCCACATAACCACGGGCACGACTTTTGAAGGATTATAACCCAGCAGGGGTGTCCCAACTTAGCCCATCACAAACTCTCACGTTCAGCAGAGGTAAAAACCCCATATCTTAGGGACAACCCGATCAGACTCAGAATCCCGGTGCACAAGACATTTCGACAATGGTAAAACAAGTCCAGCAAGACCTCCCGGCGTGCCGACACCCTGATAGTAGCCGCGCGTATCTCGTCTCAGGCCACGACCAGATGAGCAGTACATACAACAACCGAAGACCCTAGATAACTGGGTGACACCGCAAGTGGCTCTAGTTTGGGACCAACACCATCAACACTGGACCCCTGTATGTGGAAAAGAATCCTCGGGTAGTGCTAACTCCCTATGCAATTTAATTAATTAATTAAGTTTTTATTATGTTGCAAATTATAAACCAAAGTTGGGCCTTGCTGGAGGAGTTTTATTCAAAGACGAACTGTCAAGGGGTCCCCATATACCCAACTGTGTTAGGAACGCACAATCAAGGAACATAACACCGGTTTGTCGGTTCTTAAGGCGGCATGAGTGGAACAAAACACCGAGCAAAAGGCAAAGCCTTCCATCCATTGCCAAGTATATAGGTGCATTAATTATAGTAAGATATATTGTGATATTCCCAAAGTATCCAAGTTCTAACATGGAGCAATCTTCAACTTCACCTGCAACTAACAACGCTATAAGAGGGGTTGAGCGAGCGGTGACATAAGCAAACAACGGTTTGCTGGGATGGTGTCGAAGATTAGAGGTTTCATGGCAACAACGAGAGGCTAACAAGAAATAGATAGGCAGCACGAGATATAGCGATAGCATCAAGACAACTAGCATAGCAATGATAGTGATGAGATCCAAGGTGACAGTCATCCTGCCTGAGATCCTGCAAGGAAGAAGATCGAGTCCAGGAAGAATACGAAGAAGAAGCCACAAAGACGAACCAAGCGTAGTCGAACGAATCCTCACGATCGCAACGAAACAAGCACTAACGAGAAGAAGCAAGCAACACGGTAAACACACAACACAAGAACATGACGTGATGCTCAACCAAGTATGATGCATGACAAGGCTACATGATGCAAAACATGGCAAGGGATGAAGCACACAAGACCACACAACAAGGAAAGTTTAAATGAGGCCGGAAACCACATATAACAATTCCGGTAAGTCCTGATATGCATATTTCGAAATTGGTCCAGAACTGAACAAACATTAAGTTGAAGTTGTTAAACAGAAAGTTAATATGCACCATGATGATCTACTTAGAATTCTAGTCAAGTTACATATAAAGTTCATTTAATTCGGAGCTACGACCTAGAAGATATGAGCAAAAAAAAGTTAAACATGGCAAAGATGCAAGATGCATTCAAACAACAAGGAAACACACTCCAAACATGTATACAACATGATATTATGCATCTGTATGCAAAAACACGCAAGTTTCATATAGGACACGCTCATAACGGAGCAACGGTTCAACACATACACATGAAACAAGATATATCAACAAACTGTCCCAAAACAGCAACTAAGCACTTTGCAACCATCAAAACAACATGCTACAGAAACATTTCATGGCATCAAATGACATGGCAAGCATGTACATGTCAAGCACTACAATGGTGATCACTGAGCTACTGCCAAATACCACTAGAACATGCTCAAAACATCATGGCAAGATTGCAAGAGATAACAGTTTCACAGAATTAGTGAAATAAACTGAACATGACAGCAACAATGACAAGTAAGCATGTTTGCAAGCTTGTGCAACTCATCTCAAAGCATATCATGACATGTGAATATAACCAACAGCAAGAAGACATGTTTATGTAGCTACTCATAGCAAGAACATGGTCATAGGATGCATAGAACACTAGCTATTCACATGGTAAAACTAAACTTACTGCTAACAGGCTGATAGAAACATTATATAGGATTTTTTAGAGCAAGAAAGAGACAAGCTATAACAACCTATAATTGCAAAAAAAGGCATGGATGGATAGAGCATAACATGAAATTCAAGACATGGTCACTGGACATTCCAAAACATGCATGGATATGACTGTAGCATCAAGCAAACATGGCACCACAATATTACAGTTTCAGACTTAGCAATTTTTTACAACTCTCAGAAAACAGCAAACATCGAGTAGGCCACTTTGCAAGCTTGTTCCACTCACTACAAGGCATAACATGAAAAGTGGATTGTACCATAGAAAGATGACATGATTGTGCTCCTAAAACATGTTGACATTATGCTCAAACAAAAATCACACAAAAAGATATGAAAAAGACAAATCAGCAAGTTATATCATGTTTCAGCAGTTAACAACACTTAGCACTTAACCGCGGGCATGGCTTTCGAGTGAAACATAACCCCACTCTGTTCTCTTCTCAAAGTGAAAAGAGACAATCACGGATACTAACACATGTTTGGTGTGTTTTATTTCGGATCCTCTATCAAGTTTTCTACAACCGAACATTAACAAATTCCAATCTACCACATAACCGGGGGCATGGCTTTCGAAAGATTATAACCCTGCAGGGGTGTCCCAACTTAGCCCATCACAAGCTCTCGCGATCAGCAGAGGTAAAAATCCAATATCTTAGGGACAACCCGATCAGACTCGGAATCCCGGTGCATAAGACATTTCGACAATGGTAAAACAAGTCCAGCAAGACCTCCGGCATGCCGACCCCCTGATAGTAGCCGCACGTATCTCGTCTTAGGCCACGACCGGATGAGCAGTACGTACAACAACCGAAGACCCTAGATAACTGGGTGGCACCGTAAGTGGCTCTAGTTTGTGACCAACACCATCAGCACTGGCCCCCCTGTATGTGGAAAAGAATCCTCGGGTAGCGCTAACTCCCTATGCAAATTAATTAATTAATAAAGTTTTAATTATGTTGCAAATTAAAACCAATGTTGGGCCTTGCTGGAGGAGTTTTATTCAAAGACGAACTGTCAAGGGGTCCCCATATACCCAACCGCGTTAGGAACGCAAAATCAAGGAACATAACACCGGTTTATCAGTTCTTAAGGTGGCATGAGTGTAACAGAACACCGAGCAAAAGGCCAAGCCTTCCACCCATTGCCAAGTATATAGGTGCATTGATTATAGTAAGATATATTGTGATATTCCCAATGTATCCAAGTTCTGACATGGAGTAATCTTCATCTTCACCTGAAACTAACAATGCTATAAGAGGGGCTGAGCAAGCGGTGACATAGCCAAACAACGGTTTGCTGGGATGGTGTCAAAGGTTAGAGGTTTCATGGCACCAATGAGAGGCTGACAACAAATAGATAGGCAACGCGACATATAGCGATGGCATTGAGACAACTAGCATAGCAATGATAGTAATGAGATCCAAGGTGACGGTCATCTTGCCTGAGATCCCACAAGGAAGAAGATTGAGTCCATGAAGAAGACGAAGAAGAAGCCACGAAGACGAACCAAGCGTAGTCGAACGAATCCTCACGATCGCAACGAAACAAGCACTAACGATAAGAAGCAAGCAACATGGTAAACACACAACACAATAACATGACATGATGCTCAACCAAGTATGATGCATGAAAAGGCTACATGATGCAAAACATGGCAATGGATCAATCACACAAGACCAGACAACAAGGCAAGTTTAAATGAGACCGAAAACCAAATATAACAATTCCGGTAAGTCCTCATATGCAAATTTCGAAATTGGTCTAGAACTGAAGAAACATTAAGTTTAAGTTGTTAAATAGCAAGTTAAGATTCACCATGATGATGTACTCGAAATTCTAGTTAAGTTACATATAAAGTTCATTTAATTCGGAGCTACGGCCTAGAAGATTTGAGCAAAACAAGTTAAGCATGGCAAAGATGCAAGATGCATTCAAACAACAAGCAAACACACTCCAAACAATTTATACAACATGATATTATTCATTTACATGCAAAAACACACAAGTTTCATATAGGGAGTGAAGTCTATTTCAAACCCTGAATTCATAGGGCTCGTCGGAAATGAACCTTAACCTTTCAATCCCTGAACTCCATGTCCTGTAGTTATAGATCCTGGTCTAATCTCGACCCCAGACCAGTATTAGACTAATTTGCTTCACCTGAAAAGGACAATCCCCACAGGGATAACTCACCACCCTCACTGACTACGGGGACCCACATGTCATGTATATCTTCTCACCTCAGCCTCATCTGCTCGCGGACGGCAGCACCTGAGTTACCCGAGCGCCATGTCGCAGAGCGTGGCGCCATGCAACACCTGAACCGGGGTGAGTGCATGAACATGAGCAGGCACCGTGATGGTCAAATCAGGAAGAGGGTATGAGGGAAACACGAACATGGGATACTCAATTTCACATGACCGGACGTGGCCGGCTGGCCGCAAACTTGCCGGCGGCGTCCGCAGTACCCAATCACATTGCAAAATGATTCCAAACCTAGCACTGGATTTAGAGCATTCCATCTGGCTGACCTAAGCAAGCAAGCCGGTTACCTGATTCCTATGCTAGCTACTGGATCTTTGCTTTAAATCTGGCGGACGCTGAGATCGTTAGTATCCCGGACTCCCGGCCGCCCATCACAGCAGTGAGAAACGCCCGCTCCACGAGCTGATCTACTGCTAGCAGGGATGTGCCATTAGAGGTGAGGCGCACCATCACAGCAGACGGTGAGCCCCCGCAGGGCGGCCGCGGACACGAGGAGGAATTAGAGCGAGGCGAACATGGACACGAGCAAACTGCGTGCGCGCTACGTGGCGCAGAATAAGTATTGCGTGGAGAGAGAGCAGGAACAGGAGCACGACGCCGTGCTTGCTGGAGTCAAGTGGAGCTGCAGCGAGGAGGATTTCCGGTGGCGACGTGATGCGAAAGAGCGAACCGAGCAAGATGAGCAGGGAGAGAGGTTGGGGATAGGTATATGACATGTGGGCCCTATAGTCAGTGAGAGTAGTGAGGTAAACCCAGCAGGGATCGACTTTTCCCGGTGTGCCAAACGACTCTAGCGTCACAATTGACCGGGATTCGTGAATACAGGACATGGACTTCAGGGATTGAAAGGTTGAGGTTCATTTCCGACGAGGCGTATGAATTCGAGGTTTAAAACGGACTTCACTCTTATATAGGACACGCTCAAAACGGAGTAACGGTTCAACACATAAACATGAAACAAGATATAACAACAAACTGTCCCTAAACAACAACTTAGCACTGTGCAATCATCAAAACAACATGCTACAGGAACATTTCATGGCATCAAATGGCATGGCAAGCATGTACATGTCAAGCACTACAATGGTGATCACTAAGCTACTGCCAAATACCACTAGAACATGCTCAAAACATCATGGCAAGATTGCAAGAGACAACAGTTTCACAGACTTAGTGAAATAAACTGAACATGACAGCAACAACGACAAGTAAGCATGTTTGCAAGCTTGTGCAACTCATCTCAAAGAATATCATGACATTTGAATATAACCAATAGATAGAAGACATGTTTATGTAGCTACTCATAGCAAGAACATGGTCATAGGATACATAGAACACTAGCTATTCACATGGCAAAACTGAACTTACTGCTAACAGGCTGACAGAAACATTATATATGATTTTTTAGAGCAAGAAAGAGAAAAGCTACAACAACCTATAATTGCAAACAAGGGCATGGATGGATAGAGCATAACATGGACTTCAAGACATGGTCACCGAACATTCCAAAATATGCATGGATATGACTGTAGCATCAAGCAAACATGGCATCACAGTATAACAGTTCCAGACTTAATAGTTTTTAACATGTCTGAGAAAACAACAAAGAGCGAGTAGGCCACTTTGCAAGCTTGTTCCACTCACCATAAGGCATAACATGAAAATTGGATTGTACCACAGCAAAGATGACATGATTGTGCTCCTAAAACATGTTGACAAGATGCTCAAACAAAAATCACATAAAAAGATACGAATAAGACAAATCAGCAAGTTATATCAAGTTTCAGCAGTTAACAACACTTAGCACTTTTGCAACAGGGATTAACATGTCATAATGCGCTCTAACATGCATGCGAAGCACACCATCATCTAGAGCATTCAGAGACGAACATTTCTACATATCATTCACTCCAAACGGATAAACATGCACAAAGTTACAACATGTAGAAAAACCCTATATGATGCAATTTCAGAGAAGGACTTAGTCATTTTTACATGTTATTTACACCAATTAATTCAAACAGCAAGTTGAAACATTTTAAACATGCGTGTAAGCTAGATATTATTACTCTACACGTAATTCTAAGCAACTTACATATATAAAGTTTTTACATATGTTGCATGGTTGTTTAGTTATTAAATGCATGAACTAGAGGGACTAAACTGCAAAGCTGTTTTTCTCTGGTCAATGCAAAATTCGCAGCTCTGGGAAAAAACTACATGGGCCGAAACTGCTGGCAAACTGGGCCTCACCAGATGGCCTTGGTTCGGTGGTGGAGATGGGCAAAGGCAGCCGCCGAGCTGGGCATCACGCGCCAAGGGAGCTGGGCCTGCACGGCTGCTGGCCCAAGCGAGGGCATTGTCCACCGCTGCTCCTGGCGAGCAGGAGGCCATGGAGGCGACGCCGGCGTGAGGGGCGAGGGAAGGGCGGCGAGGATGGTCGGGATCCCCCTGGATCCGATAGAGAAGCTGGTCGGGGTGACCGGATCCAGGCGAGAGGAGGCGCCGCGCAGCGAGCTATGCGGCGAGAGGGATCCGGCAAGGACGGGGCGGCGCAGAGGAGGAGTTGCAGGACGTGGATATCAGGCTCCTGCCCCGATCCAGAGCGAGGACAACTGCAGGAAAGTGACGGAGATCCGGGTATGCGCGGCGGCGCTCGACTGCGTGGTCGCCGGAGGGACGACGACGGCTGGTCGGGCGAGGCCCTCGGGGCGGAGGAGGCCAGGGGTCGAGCGAGAGCATGGGAGCTGCGGGAACCAGCGGCGACGGGCGGCTCGATATCGCGAGCGGGATGCGGCGGCCGAGAACCGGGACCGGGCAGGCCTGGCGGTGCGGGGAGGGAGAGGAGATCGATGTGGCAGCGGTGGAGAGGTGCGAGGTGGTGGCTGGTGGGTGGGTGGCTGCCGAAAACGAGGAGGAGGCCTAGGGATTCCGAAAATGGAGGTTAGGGGTCTATATATAGCTCTTTGGCTAGGGTTTCGGGGTTCGGGGGTGAATTCGGACCCTCCGATCGAATCGGACGGCTCCGGTCGCGGGCAAGTCTAGGTGGGCTGTGTAGAGGGCCTTAGACTGAGAAGAGAGAGATGAAGTGCGGCCCGACAGCAGTTTCCGGATACCGAAAACGTCCGACGTTTGACCAGCAATACTGCCGCTATAGTTTAACGGTTGGGATATCAAACGGACTCCAAATGCGACGAAATTGGACAGGCGGTCTACGTACACTACAACAAGACCGCACACCAACTTTCACCCCATTTCGAGAACATTTTTCGGCCACTTATAAAATAAATATTCAAAGGTGCCGCGGGCCCGTGCGGGTGTCTGGGCTCAGAACGGACAACGGAAAGGACGAGGGGCTCGACAACTACGGACGGATGCACGTTTTGAAAACTATGCAGACGAAATGCACAAGATGACATGGCAAAGTGCAACACTCAATCATATGACATGGAAACGATGACGAATAATTGGAAGACACCTGGCACATCGGTCTCGGGGTGTCACAACACTCCCCTACTAACAAGAGATCTCGTCCCGAGATATTAGGAACGAGACGGAAGTGAAAAAGGAAGAAGGTGAAACCAAAGAACCTTAGAGAGGTTGACAACTTGAAAGAAAGAACAAAACGGAGATGAACGAGATTGAGAAGGTCCGATAAAACGAGTAAACAAGGCATATGACGAGAAACAAGAGATTAATTGACAAGAGAGACATTGAAAACACTCCGGTTAATAAGAAATAGAAGAGGATTTCGAACGAATGATTTTGGGTAGTACTCCGGCTGAAAATGGAATGAATAGCACATGAACTTGAGAAGATGGAATAATACTTGACAAAAGGAAGAACACAATGCCTCCGGAAGAATTGAAAGAGTAAAATGAAAAGAAAGGATAAGAGAACAACAACTTCCACCAAGAAAGAATTCGAAGGAACATCTTTACGAAGAAGGGTTGAACGGAGTTGTTGAGAAAATAAACAACCAAAGAATTTGCTTTTTATGGGCTTATGGAAATCATCCCAAAACTTGAGGTGAATTATGCCAGAACCAAAAGATTGAATTCGATGAGAGGAACGAAGAGAATGTAAACTCCACTTCAAAAGAATACGGAGAATTAATTGCTTCCCATGGTGCACAAAGAATAATGCTTGAGCTGCTCCAGAAGAATTTTGATGAACACTTGAAGAATGAATTATATCGTGAAGAACCACCTTGAAGAACTCCGGTAACAAAAGATGATGAGATAGAATTGAATGATCAAAAGAATAAGATTAAAGCCTTGCGGTGATTTAGATGAAGGTTCCGACGAGATAGCCGAGAAAATTTTGAACTCCGGAGAAGAAAAAATGAACAACTTAGAACCGAGGAATTATTCCTCATGAACAATCTCCGAAGAAAGGAATTAATCAACTTCATGAAAAGAATAAGAATTATATTATGCTTATCCTCCACACCAATTAAATTGATGAGAAGCAATGGATTGCCATACCACTTATTCGCGTTTAAATTGATTAAAGAGGGATATAGCGCAACATTTGAGAAAGTATTCATGAACCACCGGTAGGATCGGAATGAACTAATGAATTGATATGATAACAGGAAAAGAACTCTTGAGCGAACCACGGTGAGAATTCTAACCAAGTGAAGAAAAGAACGAACCACTGCGAAGAATTGAAATTGATCGAAGAGAAGAGAATGAATCATCGGGAAGAATTAGAGAACGAACGAAGAGAAGAGAACGAATCACCGGATAAAATTCGAAGATGAATAAAGAACTTACGGGAATTTAGATGCAAACGAATTAAGAGATCACAGACGGATTAAAGAATGCTTGAACGAAGCAGCAGAAGAATATGGAGACGAACGAAGAGGCATCACTTTAGAATAGTTGGAGGATGAAGTTGAAAACTGAGAACGAAGGAATCTTCTGAAATGATGGCCTTCGGACGATCTCCAATGGAAAGAATTCATGAAAAGCTTCGGATGGTTGAGGAAAATAATTTGACACGATCGAAACAAAGTAAGAGGATAGCATCAAGGTAGCATCATGAATCTTCAAGAGAACAGACAAAATTTAGAGCAGCTCTTCTTCGGTCTTCAAATGTTGAGAATGACGACGAGATGCAACACCAACATTGTTGAGATACTCCGGGAGAACGAAAAGAGGAAAAGGTTGAACCAACGATGAAAAGAATTTGAAAGCGATATTGGAGAAGGCACATGACTGATGGAATCCATACTTACGTCACACTTGAAAAGAATTTGGGAATCACTCCAGAAAATTAGAAGAGTCAGGTAAGATCCTAGAAAAAACCTGTGGGTTATGAGCCCACCGAAAAGAAAACACCATTGCAAAAGATTGAAAAGGAGATGATGCACCGAAACAATTGAAAGACTCGAATGGATACTCGATTAAGGACTCCGGCTCCGAGAAGAAAAAGGGTGGGCGGGTGGGGAAAAGAAAGACATCTTCGGAAGGGAAAACAACGTTGGTTGAGAAAGAACTGAGGATTGGACTTGCAAAGATGAAGAGGATCAAATCCACTTGACGAGAATTGCAACGGATGAAAAGAGCTGACATTGCAACGATCGGAAAACTAACTGCGTGATCCTAAAAAAATTTGAAGGGGAAGAGGAGTAATTCAAAACACCTATGTCAAGATTTCCTCACCGGAGGGACGAAGGGGTTGAGAAGTAAAAAGAATTCATATTCTCCGATATAACTAGACTACAAAAAATAGTTTTCTTCTAGACTCGACAAAGGCCAAACTACGATCAATCAAGGGGGCTACTATGGTCGATCGAGACTCTGATACCAACTTGTCATGCCCAAGATGTGATTCTATCCCGATCACGTGAACACCTCGTGATTGGGGCACAACCGCATTTCGGGCGCTTAGCAAGATGGATATCATTACATCGTACCATTACATAAATTGATGGGGATACATACAAGTCATACAAACATCCACATGAATACAACAATTCATACACAAGACATCCGACTACAGATGAAAACATGAAAAGCACAACGACATCCATCCTGCTATCCCAGGCTGCCGACTGATACGTCTCCAACGTATCTATAATTTTTGATTGTTCCATGCTATTATATTATCCTTCTAGGATGTTTTATGGGCTTTTATATACACTTCTATATGATTTCTGGGACTAACCTATTAACCCAGAGCCCAGTGCCAGTTTCTGTTTTTCTCCTGTTTTAGGGTTTCGCGGAAAAGGAATATCAAACGGAGCCCAATTGACCTGAAACTCAACGGAGGACGTTTCTGGACCAAAAGAAGCCCAGGAAGTGCCGGAGGGAGACGAGAAGACCCACGGGCTGCCCACGAGGGTGGGGGGGGGGGGGCGCCCCCTGCATCGTGGACAGCCCGTAGACCCCCTTTGCTTTGCCCCGACTCAAACACCTCCTATATATACTGAAACCTCCAGAAAATAACCTAGATTGGGAGTTCCGCCGCGGAAAGCCTCTGTTGCCACCAAAAACCAATCTAGACCCCGTTCCGGCACCCTGCCAAAGGGGGGAATCCATCTCCGGTGGCCATCTTCATCATCCCGGCGCTCTCCATGACGAGGGAAGAGTAGTCCACCCTCAGGGCTGAGGGTATGTATCAGTAGCTATGTGTTTGATCTCTCTCTCTCTCTCTCTCTCTCTCTCTCTCTCTCGTGTTCTTGAGATGGCACGATCTTGATGTATCGCGAGCTTTGCTATTATAGTTGGATCTTACGATGTTTCTCCTCCTCTACTCCCTTATAATGGATTGAGTTTTCCCTTTGAAGTTATCTTATCGGATTGAGTCTTTAAGGATTTGAGAACACTTGATGTATGTCTTGCATGTGCTTATCTGTGGTGACAATGGGATATCACATGATTCACTTGATGTATGTTTTGGTGATCAACTTGCGGGTTCCGTGACCTTGGGAATCTATGCATTGGGGTTGGCACACGTTTTCGTCTTGACTCTCAAGTAGAAACTTTGGGGCACTCTTTGAAGTTCTTTGTGTTGGTTGAATAGATGAATCTGAGATTGTATGATGCATATTGTATAATCATACGCACGGATACTTGAGGTGACAATGGAGTATCTAGGTGACATTAGGGTTTTGGTTGATTTGTGTCTTAAGGTGTTATTCTAGTACGAACTCTATCATAGATCGATCAAAAATGATAACTTTGAGGTGGTTTCGTACCCTACCATAATCTCTTCGTTTGTTCTCCGCTGTTAGTGACTTTGGAGTGACTCTTTGTTGCATGTTGAGGGATAGTTATATTATCCATTTATGTTATTATTGTTGAGAGAACTTGCACTGGGGAAACTATGAACCCTAGGCCTTGTTTCCTATCATTGCAATACCGTTTATGCTCACTTTTACCACTTGCTACCTTGCTGTTTTTATTTTCAGATTACAAAAACCTATATCTACTATCCATATTGCACTTGTATCACCATCTCTTCGCCGAACTAGTGCACCTATACAATTTACCATTGTATTGGGTGTGTTGGGGACACAAGAGACTCTTTGTTATTCGGTTGCAGGGTTGCTTGAGAGAGACCATCTTCATCCTACTCCTCCCACAGATTGATAAACCTTAGGTCATCCACTTGAGGGAAATTTGCTATTGTCCTACAAACCTCTGCACTTGGAGGCCCAACAACGTCTACAAGAAGAAGGTTGTGGAGTAGACATCAAGCTCTTTTCTCGCGCCATTGCCGGGGAGGTTAGTGCTTGAAGGTATATCTTTAGTTCATGCAATCGAATCTTTTAGTTTCTTGTTTTATCACTAGTTTAGTTTATAAAAGAAAACTACAAAAAAAATGGAATTAAGGTTACCTCATATGCTTCATCTTTTTAATGTCTTTCATGAAAATTATGGGGAACAAAATTGTGCTCAAGTACTAGAAGAAGAATTACATATAACTCTTGGCATAAAATATGTGAATGATGAGCATGGTTGCAATGTTGTTAGTGTGAATCCTTTGAATATCCATGATGCTAATGATATGCAAAGCCACAAGCCTGGGGAAGCTATGTTTGATGAAGATGTGTCGGAGATATTGACCACGGGTACCCTCGGCGCCTATCCTTGGTATTTTATAACAAATGACAGCCGCTTGGTCTATTGCGGCCGTCTGCTCCTCGAGCCGCCTCCTATGGTAGCCTTCCCTAGGAGCCGGCTGCCAGCAGGCGGCAGGGACCCAACAGGCGGCAACACCAACACCACCAGCCAGCAGACAGCCCCACACTCCTCCCTCAGGAAACACGCTGAGGAGGGTCCCAGCGTGGCGGGGGCATGTCTACAGGAGAACATGTCCTTAGAAGATCTATAAGGACGTGGCTACAGTGACCATGTACTTTGGGAATATCACCTAAGCGGCGGGTCGCTGTAGCCATGCTGCTCGTGACCAAGCAACGGTCCGAGGAGGCCACAATCCCACTACCCACAAACGGCGGGGCCAGCAGGCGGCTGGCCCCATCGGTCAGCAGGCAAGCTCACGAGCAAACCGCC
Organism: Secale cereale; assembly: GCA_902687465.1. NCBI lineage: Eukaryota > Viridiplantae > Streptophyta > Magnoliopsida > Poales > Poaceae > Secale > Secale cereale. Next base: position 20,582,380 of record LR738710.1, on the reverse strand, counting down.
TCTGGCAGGCAGCCAGGGGAGACGGCCGTCTGGTAGCAGACGGCGAACCCCACCATAGAAGTCCGAGCCTCATCAAGATGATGGGACGGGGCGTGGCGGCAGCGTACGGCGAGGGGCGATGGCACTGTAGCCATCTCCTTCTTGACCAGTCCATCTTCAGCGGAAGCACCCCCACAGTGAAAGACAATCACAGGGGGCCCGCAGGCGGCGGGCCCCAGCAGACAGGCGGCAAAGCCGGCGCCAGAAGACACTGACGGCCGGGGGCCACACCGTCGAGTTTCCCATTGTACCCTTGGGGGGTAGGCCTATATAAACCCCCTAGGGTCCTCCATGAAGGGGGGTTTGAAGGTTGAGAGATTGGCTGTTAGAAGATCACAAGACCAAAAACCCTAGATAGAGCGAGGAGGTGAGCTAGCCTTGTTCATCTCCTTCCTTAAGACACCACAGCTCAAGGAGCAATCTTGTAGCTACTCTAGTGCTATCAGTGATGACGCGGAGCCCCCGCAGAGCAGGACTAGGGGTGTTATCTCCTAGGAGTGCCCCGAACCTGGGTAAGATTCGTAGGCGTCCTAAGTTTCGCTTTATCACGCTTCCCGAGCCCGGCGACGTTCTTTTGACCCCATACATGATAAGACATCCGTTGGCATATGTCGTCCCAAAACCCCAACATTTGGCGCCCACCGTGGGGCTAGGTGCACCGTCGTCCGGAGACATGCTCTGGACGGGAACCTTGTTCCTTCCTGGCAAGAGTAGCCAGCCCAGCACGCCGACTGGCGTGGAAACCGGGATGCTTCGCAACGCTGAGGCTGCATACGCAGTGAGCGGGCTCGCCGACCTGCTCGGCGCCGCCTGCATCCACGACGAACCCACTCCGGCGGCCGAGCCAGTGGCGCCGGAGAGCTTCCTCGTCGAACTCCTCGACAAGCTCCACCTCGTCGATGAGCGCGCTTCTGATGTGGAGTCAGTGGGCTCTTCTGACCCACCAGTAGACATGATCGTCGACCCCGACGTGGGGCCGGACGAATCCTTCCCCGAGCACGTGGAGATCGTCAACGACCCTCTTCCCGTTCTTCTGATATGCGGCACCGTCGGCATCGTCATGGAGGTGCTCGTCACCGACCACGGCGAACCATCGTGCAGAACGGGTCCAGACCCGCTCGAGGCCGCTCTGCAGCACCTCGCCGCCCCTGTCGCGGCGGGGGCAGATGGCGCGGAGTTGGAGGCGCTCCGCGTTTCGCTCCTCGACAGCGCCAACAAGTTGGCTGCCTGATAACCCTCAACCGTAAGGGATCGAGATAGTCTTCGCGGGTAAGAATAACCCAATTTATTGATTCGACACACGGGGAGCCAAAGAGTATTTATAAGATTTGACAGTTGAGTTGTCAATTCAACCGCACTTGAAATATACTTACTTGCAACAAAAGATAAGTGGTAACGGTGATATGATAGTGATGATGGTGATAGTAAAAGTAAACAGCAAAAGTAAATAGCAAAAGTAGCAACTAGTAACCAGCAGGATTTAAAACACTGTAGGCTCGGGAGATGGATGGTTGGGTGCTGCATGGATGAGATATATCATGAATCTAACTTGTGGCAAGGCACACGGAAAAGTAATGATCATCTAGGCAAATATCAAACATTAGGCATGTATCCCGTAGGTAGTTGTACGTGCTTGCAATAAGAACTTGCACAACATCTTTTGTCCTACCATCCCGCTACGAACGGGGCCAAAAGGAACTTATGGAGATTAAGGTGCTCCTGTCAAAGAGCACCAGAACAAAGCAATAAACTCAATGGATACATGTAATCCTCAAACTACGGACCATCCCCTTTGGTGTCCCAAGCTGTCACTTTTGGGATCGCCGGTTCCGGACCGTAATAGGTGCAAAGAACTCATAGATAGGATCAAGAACACCAATATATTCATGCAAACACATATGGTTCAGATCTGAAATCATGGCACTCGGGCCCTAAGTGACAAGCATTAAGAATAACAAGTTGAAGCAAAGATGATAAACACCATAGTAGATGATAGGCAACATGCCCCCAACGATCTGATAAACTATTACATGATCTAACTCATCCAATCCCTACCATCCCCTTTGCCTACAGCAGGGAATTACTCACACATGAAAGGAGAAGTCATGGAGGGAGGATGGAGTGGTGATGATGATGACGATGGCGACGATCTCCCCTCTCCGGAGGCCAAATCAGCCTCCAGATTAGCCTTCACGAAGAAGAACAGAGGGTGGCGGCGGCTCCGCGATGAAAACTGGGAAAAGAACTTCTGATCTGTGATTTCCTCGTCACGAGCTAAAATACGGGTCAAAGTAGGGCACCAGGGGAGGTGGGGCCCGCCCAGGCGGCCTCCCGGCGTGGCCAGGGGGTGGGCCGCGCCACCAGGGCGCCTGGAGCCCCCTGGCCACCCTCTGGCCCCTCTTCTGGCACCAGGTTTCTTCGGGTGCGTGGATTTTCTGTGATTTTTCGTGGAATTTTCTGAGATGCCTAAAAATCCGTTTTCCTGCACACAATAAAACCATACAGGCAGCTCTGCTGAAAACAACGTCAGTCCGGGTTAGTTTAGTTCAAATCATGCAAGAATGAGGTCAAAACAATATCAAAAGTGTTTGGAAAAGTAGATACGTTTGAGACGTATCAACTCCCGAAAGCTTAGCATATTGCTTGTCCTCAAGCAATTCAATTCAACGAACTGGACGCGACAAAGAAAACTTTGACAAACTCTTTTGTTTCATTAGATGTATATAAGCATGTACTACGAAAAGAGTCTAGCAAGTATTGAAACAATGCTATGAGGACAATGCACGGAGCAATCCTTCTTTCAAGTGATCAATCACAAATACCTAAAAGTAAATAATATACTACTAAAAATCAAGACAAGATTACATTGCACATAGCTTGAGCATATTAGGGTGGTATCTCGCTAGCCTCCATGAGTGAAGCAAAACATAAATGCAGAAACTCCTCCAGAGTTTTAAAGGAGACTAGAACTAAGACTTTCAGAATAAATAATATCACAAGCATGCAGAAGACAATGTATTACTTTGGGACAATGCACATTACACTCAGAATGACAATTATGCTCTCCTAGTTGGTGCTTTGAAGAAAGAAGGTGGAGACTCTCGAACCGTGGAATTTGATGGCGAGGTTGAAAACCCGTGGTCGGAAACAAAAACTAAACATGTACCAGAGCTCTTGGTTTTAAAAACAGAGGTAAAAATGTTTTTGAGAGGTGCATATTTCGTCAACGAATGCTAGTAGATAACCCAATTACTTCTTGAGCTGGACAAGTTTCGAGGAACGGCTCCCGCACGGGGACGATCACATCCCCTTAATCTCCTTTGTTTATCACTGCCAAAGTTTTCTGATTTCTCATGAACAAAGCGTGAAGGAGGCTTTGTTTGTTGTATTATCTTTTATGAGCCGGGCGCACTCTATGCCAGTTCCTTCTCGTATTAGGGGTTTGCAGATTAGACATGCAATCCCGGGGTGAAACTTGTCCAACTTAAAAAGATCGTGAATTAACTACTACTTCCTCATGAGCTAAAACAGAGGCACAAAAAGAGAAATGCTTTTGATTAATTTCGAGATGGTACACGAAAGTCTTCGTTAGGAATGGCAGGTAAATACCATGTATAGGAAGGTAGGGTGGACTCATATGGCATAACTGGTTTTAAGGATTTTGGATGCACAAGCAGTCAGTCCGCTTAGTACAGGTGGAGGTTAGCAAAAGACTGGGAAGCGACCAAGTAGAGAGTAATAACGGTCATAATCATGCAGAGCGACAAAGCAACATTGAATCGGGCATGGAAGTGATATAACTATTCTAAAAATCAAAGGTCATCAAGGCAGAGCAGACTTTTTAATCTTAAACATGTGTAAACATGCGCCAAGTCAATCCAGGAATTCTCCAAAGGGAAATACCACCTTAGTATACCAAACTATGAACAGTGCAATGCATGTAAATCATTTGAATAACACATTATATACTCTAGTTATTCGAGACTAGCCACAAGGAAAGCATGAACCACTGGGAGAGCATTGTAAACATAGCACTATGTCGCTACAATCTGGTCTCTAGATCATAACTACAGGCATATGTACAAAAGTAGAAACAAGAAGAGTTCATACCGGTTTTCCCTTGTTGCTTCCCTTCCGTCGATCTTCGTCATTACTGCCTCGTCACTTGCACGATCGAACGTAAGAAATATAATTAAATGCCATCACGGACTCGAGCTGAACTCTAAAAACAAAGCAAACTAAAGAGAGAAAGGAAATCTTTTTGGATTATTTCAAAGGTTGAACGAAAGCAAAAGAAAAAGAAATTTTTTTGTTGTTTTTGCAAAGAGAGAAATAAAGAAGAACGGGCAAAAACCTCGAAAAGATCAAAGCGAATAAAACGGATAATACAATGGAAAAGTGAGAAGGGCACGTACTCCCCCAAGCTTAGGCTTTTGGCCTAAGTTGGTAGTAGCTACTGCCCCCAGGAGCCTCCTGCTCCGGGGGAATGGTGGTGAGTCCAAGGGTCGTAGAAGGATTCCGGCGCATACACCGAACTCCTCAGAGTCTCCCACGAAGAAGGGTCCGTACTCCAAGCGGAGGAAGACCCTTCACCAAACTGGGTGCCGGTCCTCCCCTGAAAAGGTGGTAACTCACCGTGCTCCTCCTCGTCGGGCACAACCCCCTCCATGGGGTTATGAAACTAATGCTGGGCCATGAACTCATCGAACTGGATAACATCAAAGGACCATCCGTTCCTGCGAGAAAAATCAAACAAAAGAGGTGCAGGTAGACGGATCTCGCGTTCCGCGGTAGTTCCGAAACGCAAGATATAAACAAGATTATCAAGCTTAGAAGTCATGGTAACAAACTTATGCCTTTTCATAGCAGCAAGATCAAAACTTAAATAAGTAAAAGGCTTATCATCAGGGTGTGGGGTGCCTCCAAGATATTCTAAGATAAGTGTGGCGTAAACGCCACCAAATAAGTCTCCCCTGTTACCGTTCATAGCAAGGCGTCGAGCAATTAAGGCACCCAGATACAATCAGACCTCCCTGAGAGGGCGGCTGCCAGGATAGCAATATCCGGCGCAGAAGTGTTGCTCGTGTTTTCACGAGCTAACACCCCTCTAGCAACATAATACGCAAAATACCTGAGGTGAGGGAATAAGATGCTGGAGATCTTTGACCGATGAATATCCCTCGTACCCATGCTGAAGAGAGAGTTGAAGACGGTTTTCAGCTCGGAGGGCTGAGAGGTCATCCTAGCCGTCCTCCCAACGTTTGGCACACCTATTATTTCACAAAACTTTCCCAAGAGCATGGTGATAAGATCATTGTAAATTTTAAACTCAATAGCACCTGAATCAGGATTATATCTAAAACTGTAAATGAAACTGGAGGTGAGTTTTTGATACTGAGTAACACGACACGTGACGAGCCGTGTCAGACCTGCATTAGCACAAAGATTATAGAACTCATCCTTGATTCCCGCAGCTTCAGGGAATTCATCACATGGAAACGTCATAGCACGTGCTGGACTTGTGTCTTCCAACAACTCTAGGGGCACATGATCTTCATTGTAGCTCACCCTAGCAGTCGAGGGGGAAGCTGCGGCTCTAGTAACTCGATCGGAGTGTGTGGGCCTCCTCTTCTCAAGCCACCCCTTTGCCCTTCCTAACAAACTCATTTCTGAAATTTTTGGCAAATTACAAAAACAAGGATTAAAACAAAGTGGGTTAAGGCAAACTACTCAACTCACTTACCTAAGGCATAAACTTGCATCAAAACTTGGAAAATAAATTTCTACACATGCATGCAAGCTCATCTACACAGCACCAAGAACTACTAAATACTCACAAATGAAGCCACCAATCAGAAATCTAATTGGAGGGGTGGAGGAGTCACATACCAGGGAGTATTTGTTCAAAATCTCAGCTCAAATGATAGGCTGTAGAGAGAGATCGAAGAATCGCCTCCAAGAGCAGCAAGAACGCAAGAACAAGTGCAGAACTCGTGTTTTTGGAGAGAAAGAGAGAGGGGGGAAGAAGACTTACCTAGAGGGGGGCCTTGTGGGCCCCAGGCGCCCTGTGGGCGCGGCTAGGGGGCAGGCCACGCCAGCTGGCCGCCTGGGCCACTGGTGGGTCCCCCTGGCCGGCCCCAGGTACCTCTGGGTCACTCCCAGCATGGAAATTTTTATTTTTATTTTTCTGGAATTTTTCTGAAAACTTCACTGTTGAAATTTTTTCGAAGTTCAAAAAGGCTGCAAGACTTTCTGAAAACTTAAAGCAGTGATTAGTATTGTGAAGCTTCAAAACATAAACACTTGGTACAGCAAGGAGAATAAAAGCTAAAACAAATGAAAACATAACAAGCTAAACTTTTTATCTATATAAAACATGTTCACTAGTAAGGTTGATCAAGTCTCACCAACAAACAGGCGATATATAGAGCAAAAAGTCTCACCTCTTACGAAGTAATCACTGAACCTTTACTTTAATGGACATTGTCCCCACCATAATAGTTTTGTATTTGTGGTGCACATGTAGTGGACAGTCCCGTTCTCCAATCTTCACGGTCTCGATGTTTTCTGTAGAGTTGAGGCCATGCCTCCTGTCGGTCTTCTTTGGAAAATACACCGTGTGTTCTTTATCATTCACATTGAAGGTAACCTTCCCTTTATTGCAATCAATAATAGCACCTGCGGTGTTAAGAAAAGGTCTACCAAGAATAATGGACATGCTCCCATCCTCGGGCATGTCAAGCACAACAAAATCAGTAAGAATCAAACAATCAGCAACTTCTACTGGAACATCCTCACAAATACCTATCGGAACGGCGGTTGACTTGTCAGCCATCTGAAGAGAGATATCTGTAGGAATTAGTTTCTCTAAACAAAGCCTCTTGTAAAGAGAGAAAGGCATAACACTCACTCCTGCTCCAAGATCACATAAAGCAGTTTTGACATAATTATTCTTTATGGAGCAAGGAATGGTGGGTATACCTGGATCACCAAGCTTCTCAGGAATCTTGCCACTGAAAGAGTAGTTAGCAAGCATAGTAGATATTGCTTCATTAGGAACTTTTCTTTTATTAGTGACAATATCTTTCATATATTTGGAATAGGGAGGTAACTTTATAGCATCAGTCAAAGGGATTTGAAGAAACAGAGGTTTAATCCACTCACAAAACTTATTGTAATGCTCTTGTCGTGACACGGCAGATGTCCGGCTCAACGGACTTGATGATGGAACCATCGCACGGGTTAGCTTGAAGGGGTTTAAAGCACGCAAAGGACACAGAGGGTTTATACTAGTTCGGCCCCTTCGATGAAGGTAAAAGCCTACGTCTAGTTTGGTTTGGTATTACTTGGGCGTCGATGAACAAGGAGCGGATTGCTTGCCCGTGTCTCGTCGGGTTGTTTCTTGCTTGTCCCTGAACAGTCGCCGGGTCGTCCCTTTATATAGAGGCGACGCCCGGTCCGGTTTACAGAGTCCCAAGGCCGGCTCATACTCGTGTCTGCCTCGGTCTCTGCTCTTTCTTCCTTATCTCTCAAGTTACATCATCGGGCGGTTTACAAACCATAACTCTATACATGGGCCTAAGATCTCATGGGCCGTAGCCTCTACTAAATATTACAATCACACATATTTACTATAATCCGGTTTATACTAGCCGGTTCATACTTGCTAGTAATATCCCTGACATTAGGCCCCAGGATGATTTGAACTTGTTCACATCAATCTTCCCAATCTTGCATAATTTTCTTTCTTATGTCTTCTCATTTTTGTAAACCGGCCCTGACGTCATCCTCGAGAATCACTTTATCTGACTGTGACATCACTTCCGCATTTAACGCCGCGAGCTGTCCATCGGCTTTGTTTAAGGGTTGTCCCAAAAATCGAGGCGTCAGATGATCTTTATCCAATCCTTTGCCTCCTCGAATCCCGCACTTGTCGTTTCGGATCTGCCTTTCTATAAATACCGCTGCCCCATTCTTTATCTTCCCCCGTTCGTTCTTCTTTCTCCATCGCCCGAGCTCAAGACTCCATTGTCGCCCCAGCTCAAACCGCCACCGTCGACCGCCGAATCCAAGTCCTCGCCGGCCGCTGCATCGACCTGAGCTTGACCAGCGAAAACTCCACCGCCACTTCTCAGGTACTCCATCTTCTTCCTTACTGTAGAGCCATAACCTCTAGGGTTCTTTCTCGCATCTCCGCCATTAGAACCTCAGTGAAGCTTTACCTTGTTCATCTTAGGCACCAAGTTCTCAGTAATAACCTTTAAATCTTTCCCTTTTAAAATTTACCTCTATTCCGCTGCGGTATGCTTTAGATCTTCGTCATTCATATTCAACCTGTAGATTTATCCGCTCTGTATAAGACCCTTGTAGTTCTTCCCGTATATCCTTGCATTTCTTTTTCTTTTTCTTGCGCGCTCAGATCTGTTCCGCCTTAGCTGTCTGTGAAAACCTGTTTCTTCTCCTTTGTAGATCTGTTAAGTATACTCCGGTTTAAACTGTCACGTACAGGCTCTGTAATTTTTTTAAAGACAAACGCGACGGTTTAGCTCTTTCTCTATTACTGTTATGGACCGGTAGTAACATAGCTCCCTGTTATTGCCGGGTTATCCGTATCATTAGTCCCTTGCTTAAACCGTGGCGTAATCCTTGCATATATCTTCCAGTTTATGCCACTGTACTTGAATAACCCAGTTTTACACTTTATCCTTTCAGCGCTTGCTCTTCTGCTGCCATGGCCAAACAATTTGTGTCTTGCAATTGGGTTCCTTCCGTTATTATGGAAGACGATTTAGCCAAAGCTGTGTCAATTGGCACTTTAGGCCCTCAATCCGTTTTAAAGTGGCGAGCTCCAGGAAACGAGTGTCCTCCCACTCCCAAAGAGGGGGAGGTTATTGTCTTCTTTGACCATATTGCTCGGGGCTTTACTCCTCCCGGTTCGAAGTTTTTCCGGGATGTACTTGCTGCTTTCCAGCTTCATCCTCAGGACATAGGTCCCAACTCTGTTTCCAACATCTGTGATTTCCAAGTGTTTTCTGAGGTGTATTTGCAAGAAGAACTGTCAGTTGACTTGTTCCGGGATTTCTTCTATCTCAACCGGCTGACTGAATTTACTAGTGGACCGCATCAAGAACTAGGCGGGGTCAGTATTCAGAAAAGGAAAGATGCAGTCTTTCCTCATGCCGCTCTCCACACACATCCCAAGGACTGGAATAAATCTTGGTTTTACTGTATTGATACTTCACCTGCGGGGGAAAACCCATTGCCGGGTTATCGCGAGCACCGTCTTCCGGAGGATCACCCTCTGCCGCAGCGCCTCAGCTCCTCAGAGCGGCCCGGTTTGCCTCTCAACTTTCCAAGTTAAAGGCCTTTATGGCTAATGGTTTAACCGGCGTGGATTTCATGCGCTGCTGGCTCTCTTGGAGTATCCTTCCTCTGAGCCTGCGCACAAGCTTGATGTGTCAATACTCTGGTAAACCGGATGATTCTCAACGTTTTACTAAGGAGAAACTTTCTGAGTCAGAAGTCACTGTGTCCGCCAAGAAAATGCTTAACATCACTTTAGAAGAATGTAGCCAAACCGGACTGGCTCCATACTACAAGAAAAATAAGCTGCCTGCGGTATGTCTTACTTTCTTTCTTATGCCTGTAATCCGTTCCTTTAAATGGTTCTTTCAATTTATCTTTTACCTTTTTGAACAGGCCAATGATCCTTTCTGGAAAAGGAAGGCTCAGGAAAAGGCCGGAAAACTGCCACGCCAGAAAACCTTTGCCTCCAAGAAGAGGAAAGCAGTCGGTGGCTCCAGTTCTCACGTTGAGGACGACGATCCAGACTCTGAGGCATGAATTGATCAGGCTTTAACTTGCTCACTTTTACCCATATTTGTATCTAATGATAACTTTTTACAGGAGTTGGCTGAAGGAGATAAACCGGCCGAAATTGAGGTAACTATCCTTTCTTCCGATTCAGAACCACTTCCCCAAAAAAGTCGTCGGACAGTCCGGAAATATCAGTTTTCTCACCCGTATGCTCAATTGGATCCTAATTTTCTTTTGAAGAAACAGCAACATGAAGCTCTTCGCCGGACCAGTCGCCACAGCGGCCTTGCTGTGGAATTATCCGGAATATCTCTTACTCCGACCCGGAAGCGCCGCTCTGAGGTTATACTCTCTCCAACCCTTCTTCATCCCAAGGCCGGGCTTATACGCAAACCTCTTAAACCGTCTGACCCTGATTATCAGGAGACTCGGTTATCTTCTTCCGGTGAATCAACTGCCACACAGCTTCCACCCTTGTAAACTGTCCCAGGGTAAGTCTTTAAATTTATCCGGTTTATGATTGCACTTTGTCTTATAGCTCTAACTTGTTTTTCCAACTTCCTTCAGCAAGCCAAAACCTAGCAAAAAACCAAAAGTCAACCAACCAATTGCTGAGACTACCGTTGATGATCCGGCGGCTGATCCGGACTCAGCTATCCCTCCGGAAGGCGAACCTACAATTCTACTTGAAGATCCTGCTCCTGCCGATCACACTACTATGCCTGAGAATCCCAATGCTGAGGATGTTCGTGAACCGGCAAGTCCTGCCTGGGCCAATTCTCCTCAAATCAATCCGGCTCCTCCCAGTCCGGTTGACACTGCAACCCCACCACCAACAACTGCTTCTCCGGAGGTGGAAATAACTCACACAGCTTATACCGCTCCTGCTGAGCCCACTGTCTTAGCCAAACATACGGCTAAAGCGGAGAAGCTGTACAAACAAAAGGGTAAATGGAGTACTGAATTGTCCAGCTTTGCTGATATGAGTGCCCAGGAGCTCTATTCCGGGTACTTGAACCGGCTCCACACTGGTCGAGATTTTGAAGCAGGCTTGATTAACATGATGAAGGACAAGTATGAGGTAATCCCTTGCATCTTCTTTTGACTTTCAATGACCTTCTGTCTATACCATATCAGCCCCCAAGTTCCGGTTTAGCTATGTTTAGAAGGTGAACCGATACTTCCTGATGAATCAAATGATCTTACATTAGCCCCCAAGTGCCAGGGGCATAACTCGGTTTATGTGCCTGGGACTTGCCTGACTTTTCCCTCAATACTTCAATTATCCATTAGTCCCCAAGTGTCAAGTAGACAACTTGTTTGTGTGCTTGAGACTTTGTCTTTGAATTACTATTGCTTATTGCTTCAACTGTCCATTAGCCCCCAAGTGTCAAGTAGAAAACTTGTTTTGTGTGCTTGAGACTTTGTCTGATTTTTGCTGCTTACCACTTGATCTTCCTTGCAGGCTGATTTAAACCGGAAGGATGAAGAAATCAGTGAACTCCGGAACAGACTTGCTGAAACAGAGGCTAATGCTTCTAAAGCCAAGAAAGATCTGAAGCTGAGTTTAAAGACTGCTGAACAGCTGAAGAAATTCTTTGAAGAAGAGCGGACCGCCTTTGAGGTTCAGAAGAAAGATTTGGAGAAAAGGGCCAAGGATGCTGAAGAAGCTCTTAATCCGGTGACTGAAGAGTTATCCGGTTTAAAGCGGCAAATAGAGTTGATGACCTCTGCAGTCTTCGGTAAGTATTTAATCTGTATTCCTGCTCTCATCCTTGCAATCTTCCATCCGTGCCAGTTTAATCGTGATAATCATATGCAGGGCGCCACGTCACCCATCTTGGGGATTACTTACAGAAAAAACTCAAGGCGTGTTATACTTTGGTCGAGCAGCTGTATTCCGGCACTCAAAGGATCATAAGTGCAACATCGTTCAATAAACCGGCCCCTACTACCATCCAAGGCACCTTGCAAAAGCTGTCTGTCTTGCCGGTGCGTTTGGAGGAAGTTAAGAAGTCTGCCGCTCGAGCCGGTTCGCTCATGGCGCTTACCAGAGCGAAGGCGTGGGTTCCAGACTTTGATCCGGAAGAAGCTTTTAATGGGTATCCAAATACCAAAGAAGACAGATCGGCTTTCACCGCAAAGGATCTCCATGTCTTGACGAAGGAGATGCGTCCTCTGGCCAGCAAACTTGTGGCCGAATCAGATTTATGCAGGTATCATCCAGGATATGACTTGCAAAACGAGCGGGTGGAGCGGCCGGTTTATGATACCGTCAATCTAATCCCACCAGTACGCCCTCATACCTTCGCTCCAGATATCGATCCATCTGAACTCATCAATGAAGAGATGTACTTTCGTGCCTTAACGAAAATTGATTGGTGCGTCCGTGACTTCCAGCCGATTCAAGAAGAGGAGGAGATTCCGGACCAGGTTGATACCCAGCCGTCGCAGCAGGAGGGAGCGTAGCTCATAGCATATCTTTGTAGTTGCAGCCTCATTTTGCCGAACAATTTTTAATCCGTCAGGCTTACTATGCCTTGTAATAGGATAGCTGAAAAGATTTGTCTGCGTTGATCCGGATATTCCGACTTTTGATTTGATATTGCCAACTTGGTCTGATATGGATTATCTTATATATCATCTGTTCCTGCATAGATAATGAAGATATGTCCTAACGGTTTTACCGTTGGACCCATTAAATTGTTCTCACAACATATCAAACAAGTGTATACTTATATCAAAAATAACTTTATACCTGAGATCAAGTATGCTAGATACTCTTAATCCGGCGAATTTTGTCTCTTTGAAGGGAGTCTTTTGATAGAACCATTAATAATCCCGGGTCTTATAAAGATTGCCAGCTTAGATCATGATGATTGTTCCGGGTGATGATGAACACCGGATTGACTCTTGCTGGTGTTTTGTAACCCAGACTTTTAACTCATGCTGGTGTTCATGACCCAAACTTTTAACTTTATATATATATGTGGTCAACTTCTGGAGCTGTTCCACTCCGGTTTAGAGAATCATAAAACATAAACACCAGAAAAGCAAGTTTTGCAAATAAGACCATGTAGTCGAGGCTTTTTACGAGCTGCCAGGCTCAAAGCAAGGTTCAGCCAATCAATGGAATGGGCTTACCATCCAGAGGGCCAGTCGATCGATGCGGGTACCATCCATAGGAACCATAAGAAAAAACTTTAAGCCAATCACTGGATGGTTGTCGCCTGTCCAGAGGGCCTCCATGGTTCCATGAAACCATGGGTAAAACTTTAAGCCAATCACTCGATGGCTGTCACCTGTCCAGAGGGCCTCCATGGTTCCATGAAACCATGGGTAAAACTTTAAGCCAATCACTGGATGGCTGTCGCCTATCGAGAGGGCCTCCATGGTTCCATGAAACCATGGGTAAATCTTTAAGCCAATCACTGTATGGCTGTCGCCTGTCCAGAGGGCCTCCATGGTTCCATGAAACCATGGGTAAAACTTTAAGCCAATCACTGGATGGCTGTCGCCTGTCCAGAGGGCCTCCATGGTTCCATGAAACCATGGGTAAAACTTTAAGCCAATCACTGGATGGCTGTCGCCTGTCCAGAGGGCCTCCATGGTTCCATGAAACCATGGGTAAAACTTTAAGCCAATCACTGGATGGCTGTCGCCTGTCCAGAGGGCCTCCATGGTTCCATAGAACCATGGGTAAATCTTTAAGCCAATCACTGGATGGCTGTCGCTTGTCCAGAGGGCCTCCATGGTTCCATAGAACCATGGGTAAATCTTTAGCCAATCACTGGATGGATTACCATCCAGAGGGTCTCCATGAAGCGTCCTCTTTGGGCCGGATATGACTTTATGCTCTTCGGGGAGTTTATTGCTTCTGGGTGCATATATTCTGCAAAATCAGTTTTAAACCGATCGATATGTTTGAAATATGACATATAATAATATAAGTATGGTTGTCCTCATAAGATATTTGTATTGGAAAAAAGCCTGAGCCCCCGGTTTACCGAGGGTGCCGATTTATTCATTAATCATAATATATACATATGATAAAGTGGAGCTCATGGCTCAGGTATAGTAGGGCCGTAAGAGGGCGATGTTCCGCGGCCTCTTTGTCTCCTCTTCCGATGTCCGTGAGTCCTTGTGTTCTCGAACGTCCACCAGGTAGTATGAACCGTTGTGCAGATTCTTGCTGACCACAAAGGGCCCTTCCCAAGGTGGGGATAGCTTGTGCATATCTGTTTGGCCCTGGATGAGCCGGAGTACTAAATCTCCCTCCTGGAACGTCCCACTCTTGATCCGGCGGCTATGATACCTGCGCAAGTCTTGTTGATAAATCGCAGACGGTGCTGCTGCTATATCACGTTCTTCATCCAGCCGGTCTAAACTGTCCTGTCTCGCCTGCTCGTTGGCCGCTTCAACATAGGCTGTCACCCTTGGTGAGTCATGACGGATATCACTTGGAAGGACCGCTTCAGCACCGTACACCATAAAGAAAGGTGTATAACATGTGGACCGGTTTGGCGTAGTATTGATACTCCAAAGGACAAATGGTAACTCCTCAACCCAACATTCCGGGGTTCTTTGCAAGGGAGTCATAAGCCGGGGCTTGATACACTACTGGAATCTGGCACTTTGCCATCTGCCATGGCAGATGGCAAAGGCATGGTCGGCGGATGGCAAAGGCTTTGCCATCAGCCAGCAGATGGCAAACAGTTTGTCTGAATTCCAGTGGGCAAAGGCTTCTTAGCCATCTGCTGGCTGATGGCAAAGAGCATGCGCCTTTGCCATCAGCTGGCAGATGGCAAAGCCTCTTAACGGGGTTAGCCCCGTTAGAAGGATAATGGCATACTTTGCCATCAGCCAGCAGATGGCAAAGGTTGCATACTTTGCCATCAGCCAGCTGATGGCAAAGAACCCAAATAGGCCAGTCCAAATTTTTTTCTCTGGATGACACGTGGTTTCTTTGCTATCTGCCAGCTGATGGCAAAGCTCTTTGCCATCTGCCAGCAGATGGCAAAGTGTCTATATTGCCCCAATTAATTTTGTTTTTCTTATATCAATACATTTTCACAGAAAATCAAAAAAAAATATTTATTTGACCAATATAGCATATTCAACACATATTATCAATAGTCATGAACACATATATATATCCAACACATGTTACCAATAGTAGCAAGTTTCATCCGTACATATACATAGTTTCATCAATATTACACAGTTTCATCCATAGGTAGCAAGTTTCACAAGGTCAAAACAAAAACTAAATACAAGCACTCCATCAACCCAAGCTTCCGTGATCTTAAGCAAATCTGTAAAATGGGAAAGAAGAAAGTTAGAAGAAGAAGACTAGAAGAAGAAGATTATTATGATGCAACTAAAATGTGAAGATTATTATGATGCAACTTATATCTGTAAAATAAGTCAATATCCGTGCATTTTCTTTCTTTCTTACATGTTATGTCACTTGAGTAAGACTTGGTTAAGTCTCTAGCTACATCCTTAGACTAATGACACTTGTGTGGTCAAATGACATATTTGGCATAGAAACATGCTGGCTGGAAACCTATAAGCAAACCAAGACTGTTGACAAGGAAAACGTAAAGCACACTCACATTTTTGTGCTGTTTTCTTCTAGGATGATAAGATTACTAGCAAGACATATATAAACATATAATCTAGAGTGGGGTATAGGCATTCATACTGATTGTCCATCGCCCATATAGGCCGAATAGAAATTGAGAGAAAAGAGTAAAATAATTGCAAATAAAAATAAAAATACACTGATATCTGACAGGAAAAAAATGTGGCCTAATGTGACAATACAAGCATGGCATCTTCATCGGCTGGAATGCAAGTCATAAAGCATTTCTACACACCCAATTGCTCGAATGGGAAGCGCCATGTGGCAGCACTGATCTCTTCTTTCATCCTCAGCTCATCCAAATCAGTAAAGTTACTATGATTTAATAAAGTTGGAAACGAAAAGGAAACACTGTACTGGAGGAACAAAATTTAGACAATTTGGTAATTTGGTAACGGATTAGCGATATGTAAACAACAAGGGTGAATTGCCAATATTAAACTGGGAAGAAGTATGGGATTCTTCATGACTTGCTGAGGTTCAAGGATATACCAAGCTAATAATGATTAGAGAGGGTGAATGTCGATCCAATTATCGAACATTAAGAAGCAGCAGATTACTCCTAGTTCAATCCAATCCCGTATTCAGATTAACACTAAATGAAAAACGAATTCCTAATTAAGATATAACAATTGAGAAAAACAAAAAAAATAACCATGAAACAGTTCGTCATCTTCGGTTGTACCTGGGAGGGCGGTGATACAAGAAATAAGAAAACAAGTGACAAGAAATCGAGAATCTGCTGAATCAAGTGCCAAGAAGGCTTCAGCTACTTCCAGCAGCAAGGCATAGTTAAGAGGGCTGTGTCTTGTTTATACTTCTCTTGAGTGGAACTTGTTTGCACCTGTGTATTGTTCAAATTGACAAAAAAAGGGAGAGAAGATGGAGACCTTACCAGAGAGAAGGCGACAGTCGTCGTCGACTCGTCATCGCTGGCTGCACCTTGTCCTTGCTCGTCGTAGTCACTATTCCTCAGCATTTCTTGTGCCACCACTCCCTCTGTCCCTCGGCTCTTCACAATCTTGTAGTTTACTAACTTCAGAACCACAATAAGGATGAACCATTAGCAATATTAAGAAGGTTCCTGTTGTAGATTTACCAATGCCAAATACACAATAAGAAGGAAATAAAAGGAAATACAAGGTACTTCTGAGGCTATCTGCAAGCTATGGTTAGGGACTGATCAAATCATTTTTTAGGTGGATAGCAAGAGTGTTCATGAGTTATGTAAACTAGATGACCCGTTGCGCCAATGGCGCAAAGGCCGAGTGCAAGCCAAGTATTGGAAGACTGTGCATTAAAATAGTTTGACAGTCTAAGTCATACTCCATGCAATATCTCGGAGTCGTGTGTTATTTACAAACTCTAGTAAAAGATTAATGAATTTCAGAATTTCATATCACCGGCTTACAGTTCAAACCCAAGCTCAGGGCATATTTGAATGCAAATCTAAAAAAGGGCTCTCCTGAAAAGATTGGACATTTTCACAGAGTTATATTATATAAGTAGTAGCATATGTGAAATTTTCCAAGATATATCAGAATTTCATATCACCGGCTTGCTGCTGCTACTTCTGTTGTTTGTTGTTGCTGTTAGTTGGTTGCTCGTTATTGCTTTGCTTGCTGCTGCTTGTGGGCTGCCTATACTTGAAGGAAAGAGAGAGCCTTTGGCTATATATAGTAGGAGTACTATATTATGTTGAACTCTACTGTTCACCAATCCAACAGTTTGCTTGTGTGCTTGTCTAGCTAGCTTGCACACACGTAGCTTTACTGGGTGATTTGATCTACCAAGTTCAAAAACAAACATCTTATGCTGAGTCAAGTTGTCGCTGAGTATGAAAGTTTACTCGAATATTTGATTTACCACGAGAATCACAAAAAAAAATGCTCAACCTGCTCAATTTGTAAAATCCATAAAAAAATCATTCCAGTTCTGTTTGGAGTAGCACTACCATGGAGTTGGGATGGTTTAACTTGTACTGTGGCCATAGAAATGAGCATATCCAGTATTCCTTTAGAAATAGAAGATGATGTACTCTAAAAATTAAATGTATATAAATATTTAAAAGCATATTTAACTTGTACTGGTGAATAGGTGCTTTAAGCTCATCCAACTCAGCTTTGAAAATGAACAAATCCCTCTCATGACATAATTTAATACATCATATTTATGCAGACATAGCCAATTCAATTCTTTGGTACACAATAGTTAAAAAATAGGAACTGCTAGTACATCATACATATGCGTAGTATATCAAAAAGCATGGCTAGAGTTCTTTGTTATTAAAATGCTCCCTCTTGTGAGTTTAATAGCAGCTTAGGATAAAATCCTGGATCGCTAGAGTTCTTTTGTTAATAGCAGTTTTGGTAGAAAATAGAAGCTCCGGCTGGCACCAAGTCATAAACTAACAGTACATAACTCCAAGAAGAAGTAGGTTATCAGTCCGTCGTGGATTCTTCTCATAAACAGAGCTCTGAAGCTTCTCTGTACTTTACCGATCTATACTTCTGGTGGACAAATGCAAAGTGCCTCTCTTCATCACCAGCTACAGCCGCTCCTTCAGCTGCAGCCATGGAAATGCCAGCCCAAACAAACAAACCCTAAGTAATACTAAGAAATTGGTTAGGAATAATATAACCTATATATAACCAAGAGTCATGGAAATTCATATACAGATTTTATTTGATAATAGTTCTTTATCTAAGAAGATAAAGAATTCCATGTAACCACATTTCCTACCACCATATGACAGATTATGGTGCCATTTTTATAATCAACAACCTTCTTAACTAATGGTCTACAAAAAAATCAGCTAGACAGTAAGCATCACAGAATTTTCAATAGCACAGAGAAATACCAAATGAGTGGAGTCATCCAATAAACAAACATTTAAGAAGTCACAAAAAGAGAATTTTTTTACCTGCTATTTTTCTTGGTACTCCAGAGGAAAAAGCCATTAATAGAAGTGTCAGACCAGACTACCAGGTAGATAATAAGAGCAGCAGCACACAGGAATTCGTTAATCCGGAGTACCTTTTTGCCCAAGCCGGAGCCTCGGGTTCACCCTGTCCGTAGATCGATTGCCTGCGGCTCCCCCGCGACTACGCACCCAACATCTTTGCCCGCAACCTGAGCCTTCATCTTGGCCGCGGAGGGATAGGCCTCCGCCGGCGTCGCGAGGAGCCCGAGGCGTGCACGCGCGCGGAGGCTAGGGTTTCGGCCCGGGCTCCGCGGCGCGCGGCCTCCACGTCGAGGCAGGGCGTCGGGGAGGCTGGCGGTGGAACGGGCCGGCAGGGGATGGACGCGGGTGGATGGGGCCGGCGGAAGGCGGGGAATTTGGGCAGGCGCTGTGCGTGGGGAGCGGTGGCTGGTCGGCCGCGGAGGGGCGGGAGGGCGTCGGGGGCGGGCGGCGGAGGGAGGAGGCCCGCCGGAAGGAGGCGCGGGGGGAGGAGGCCCGCCGGAAGGAGGCGCGGCGGGGGAGCGGCGGCGCTGGAGGAACCCTAGCGCGAGAGCTTTTTTTTTCTTTTTGGTGCGAGAGAGAGAGGGGAGGGGGCCAACGGGATGCTTCGGGAGAGTGGAGAAGGGCCGGCTCGTTTCGTGGATGTAGTGGCAATATCGGCGTAAATACAGGCTTGTTTCAGGGGCTAATAAGTTACCCGAAAAAAATATCCATCTCTTTGCCATCTGCTAGCAGATGGCAAAGAATCTTTGCCATCTGCTGGTAGATGGCAAAGAGGTGGGGCTGGTACGCCGTCGCCCACTTAACGGCAACAGGAGTTGGCTACCTCTTTGCCATCTGCTGGCAGATGGCAAAGATTGTTTGCCATCTGCTCGCAGATGGCAAAGAATTGGCTGATGGCAACCATGTTCTTTGCCATCTGTCAGTTCTTTGCCATCTGTTTTTTATAAGCAGATGGCAAAGAAGTTCTTTGCCATCAGCTGGCAGATGGCAAAGAGATGGCTGATGGCAAAAACCCAGATTCCAGTAGTGATACCTCGCAAAATCTCCTGGTTTGCTCTTTCAGCTTGACCATTGGTTTGAGGGTGGGCCACAGAAGATACATCTAGGCGAATATGCTCTCGTTGACAAAATTCTTCCATCTCACCCTTAGATAAATTGGCGCCGTTGTCTGTGATGATGTTGTGTGGAAAGCCAAACCGGAAAATTACCTTTTTGATGAATTTGACCGCCGTGGCTGCATTACACTTGCTCACAGGCTCTGCCTCAATCCACTTTGTAAACTTATCCACCGCCACAAGTAGATGAGTTTTCTGATCTTGGGATCGCTTAAATGGTCCAACCATATCAAGCCCCCAAGTCGCAAACGGCCAGGTTATCGGTATCATCCGGAGCTCCTGTGCCGGAACAAGAGCACGTCGTGAAAACTTCTGACAAGCATCACACTTCCGAACTAAATCCGCCGCATCAGCATGAGATGTTAACCAATAGAACCCATGTCGAAAAGCTTTAGCCACCAATGATTTCGAACCGGCATGATGACCACAATCCCTTCATGGATCTCGCGAAGAATCTCACAACCTTCCTCGGCTGATACACACCACTGAAATGCTCCAGAGACGCTGCGATGATGAAGTTCCCCGTTTGCAGTTGTCATGGACTTAGAACGCCGGACTATCTGTCGTGCCTCTATTTCGTCATCCGGCAGCTCTCCTCGGCTCAGATACACCAAATAAGGCAGCGTCCAATCCGGAATAACATGAAGTGCCGCTACTAGCTGTGCCTCTGGATCAGGGACAGCCAGGTCTTCCTCGGATGATACTTGTACTGATGGACTGTGCAACTCATCCAAAAAAGTATTTGGTGGTACCGGTTTACGTTGAGAACCCAACCGGCTTAAAGCATCAGCCGCTTCATTCCTTCGCCGGTCTATGTGGTCCACTTGATACCCTTTGAAATATGCAGCCACTGCTTCTACTTCTCGTCTGTAAGCTGCCATGAGAGGATCTCTTGAATCCCACTTGCCTGAAACTTGCTGTGCCACCAAATCTGAATCGCCAAAGCACTTGACCCGGCTCAAGTTAATCTCCTTTACCATCCGTAAGCCATGAAGTAACGCTTCATACTCCGCTGCATTATTAGTACAATGAAACAATAAACGGAGGACGTAACAAAACTTATCACCTCGCGGGGAAGTTAAAACAACTCCAGCCCCCGAGCCTTCTAACTGTCTTGAACCGTCAAAGTGAATCGTCCAGTAAGTAAGATCCGGCTTCTCCTCAGGTGTTTGTAATTCCGTCCAATCATTGATGAAATCCACCAATGCCTGAGATTTTATAGCGGTGTGTGGCACATATTTTAACTCATGTGGGCCGAGCTCAATGGCCCACTTCGCCACTCTACCCGTAGCTTCTCTGTTCTGGATTATGTCCCCCAACGGTGCTGAACTCACCACGGTTATCGGATGACCCTGGAAATAGTGCTTCAACTTCCGGTTTGCCATGAACACACCATACACCAGCTTCTGCCAATGTGGGTACCTCTGCTTGGACTTAATGAGTACCTCACTCACGTAATAAACCGGACGCTGAACCGGATATTCTTTCCCTGCTTCCTTGTGTTCCACCACCATCGCCACACTAACTGCTCGTGTGTTGGCGGCGACGTATAACAACAAAGGTTCGTTATCAACAGGGGAAGCCAGGACCGGTGGCCTTGCCAGCTGTCGCTTTAAATCCTCAAACGCAGCATTTGCCTCATCAGTCCATATAAACCGATCCTTCTTTCTTAGCATCTGATAAAGCGGAATCGCCTTCTCCCCCAGACGGCTAATAAACCGGCTAAATGCTGTGATCCGGCCAGCGATACGCTGAACATCATTAATGCAAACCGGTTTTGTTAAAGATGTGATTGCCTTGATCTTCTCCGGATTAGCTTCTATTCCTCTGTTTGACACCAAAAACCCAAGGAGCTTGCCTGCCGGAACACCGAAAGCACACTTCTCCGGATTAAGTATCATCTTATAGGCCTGAAGATTGTCAAAGGTCTCCTTGAGGTCCTCTATCAATGTCTCTTCCTTCCTTGACTTCACCACAATATCATCCACATAAGCATGAACATTTCTCCCTATCTGCCCCTTAAGACAGTTCTGCACGCAATGCTGGTTGCTTGGGCACTCTTGAGCCCAAAAGGCATAGATACATAGCAAAAGGCACCAAAAGGAGTTATGAAAGCTGTCTTCTCTTGGTCCTTAACTGCCATCTTGATCTGGTGATATCCCGAGTATGCATCCAAAAAACTTAGCCGCTCACATCCCGCTGTGGCATAGATGATCTGATCAATGCGAGGGAGAGCAAAAGGATCTGTTGGACAAGCTTTATTGAGGTCCGTATAGTCCACACACATTCTCCATTTTCCATTCTTCTTTAGCACGAGCACCGGATTAGCCAACCACTCTGGGTGAAAAACTTCCACTATGAACCCTACAGCCAAAAGTCTGGTCACCTCCTCTCCTATAGCCTTGCGCCTCTCTTCGTTGAAGCGGCGCAGATACTGCTTGACCGGTTTAAACTTCGGATCAATATTAAGACTGTGCTCAGCGAGTTCCCTCGGTATACCTGGCATGTCAGAAGGTTTCCATGCAAAGATATCCCGGTTCTCACGGATGAACTCGATGAGCGCGCTTTCCTATTTGGGATCAAGGTTAGCACTGATCGTGAACTGCTTGGATGAATCGCCCGGCACAAAATCAACTTGCTTGGTCTCCTCCGCCGATTTAAATTTCAGCGCCGGATCATGCTCTGTAGTCGGCTTCTTCAACGGGGTCATATCTGCCGGATCAACATTATCCTTATAAAATTTTAACTCCTCGGTAGCACATACTGCCTCCGCGTAAGCAGCGTCTCCCTCTTCACACTCCAAAGCAACCTTGCGACTTCCGTGAACCGTGATTGTGCCCTTGTGACCCGGCATCTTGAGCTGTAGGTAAACATAACACGGTCTGGCCATAAACTTGGCATAAACCGTCCTCCCGAACAGAGCGTGATAAGGGCTCCGGATCTTGACGACTTCGAAAGTTATCATCTCTGACCTGGAATCATGCTCATCTCCAAAGGTAACTTCTAAGTCAATTTTCCCAACTGGATAAGCTGACTTACCTGGAACCACCCCATGGAACACCGTGTTTGACTGCCTCAGCTTCTTATCCGTCAAGCCCATTCGACGGAAAGTCTCATAATACAAGATATTGATGCTGCTGCCGCCGTCCACAAGAACCTTAGTGAATTTATAACCTCCCACTTGTGGTGCTACTACCAAGGCCAAGTGGCCCGGATTATCCACCCGCATCGGGTGATCCTCCCTGCTCCATACAATGGGCTGCTCTGACCAGCGCAGGAATTGCGGCGTCGCCGGTTCAACCACGTGGACTGCCCGCTTTAAGACCTTCTGATCTCGTTTACACAGACTCGTGGTGAACACATGATATTGCCCGCTACTCAATTCCTTCGGATTACTCTGATATCCGGATTGCGGTTGTTGTTGCTGACGCGGCTGGTTACCCTGGTTATTGTGATTACTTTGGCCCTGCTGTTGGCTGCCTTGGTTATTGTAACCACCCTGGCCATGCGGCTGATTACCCTGGTTATTATAACCACCTTGACCATATTGATTATTAGCCCGGCCATGATAACCATTGTTATTGCCCCGATATCCTCATCCGGAGCTGTTCCCCTGATGACCCGGACCATAGAACCCCGGGCCTGAACCACCATTCGGAGGCCTGTCATTAGAATTGAAGCGGCCCGCTATGGCTTCCATCAAGGGCCTGCATTCTCCTATAGTGTGTTTCGCTGGTCGGCCCCTTGTGCTATGTTTCGGACAAGGCTGACTTAACTTCTGGTCCCAACTAACATTTCCTTCGCCGGTTTGCGGGGGTGGTTTGCCCCTATTGCGCTGGAAACCCTCTTGAACTTGGGTATTGGCCACGAAATCAGAGCCACCCTCCGCCTTTCGCTTGCCCAAGAATCTTGTTGTAGCCGGATTACCCTACGCCGGTTTACCGGGCTTGTTGACTTTCCCTGCTTTGTCTCCCTCCGCTTCTGGGTACTTAGTTTTGTCCGAGTCCCCATACTTCACCAGAGCACTCATGAGAGTTCCCATATCGTTACAATCTCGTTTAAGCCGTCCCAGTTTTAGCTTTAGAGACTCAAACCGGCAATTGTTCTCTAAAGTCACTATTGCCGTACTGGGATTGATACTATTTGAAGAATGCAAGATCTCTGATACTCGCCGTACCCATGCACTTGTAGATTCCTGCTCTCCTTGCACACAGGCTGCTAGATCCACTATTGACATCGGCTGCTTGCACGTATCCTTGAAATTTTTGATAAACTGGCGACGTAACTCTCCCCATGACCCGATGGAATTTTGGGGTAAACCCTTTAGCCAGGTCCGGGCTGTACCTTCGAGCATCATAGTAAAATACTTTGCACAAGCCGCTTCATCTACATCCAGCATTTCCATGGCCATCTCGTAACTCTCAACCCAGGCTTCCGGAGCCAGATCTGTTGTGTAATTAGGCACCTTACGTGGGCCTTTGAAATCCTTGGGCAGCTTCACGCTCCGTAAAGCGGGAATAAGACACTGTACACCAAAGGAACTTGTTGTAACTCCTGTTTCCGCTGTGGTTGTGTGAACGGGCGTCGTCTGACGGATCTCCTCTCGGGCTACCGACCTAACCCGGTTTACATCCTAAGCTTGTGCATCCGTGCCTGCCGGATTGTCCTGTCTGTGCCGATGCCGCCTGCGTTCACTACTAGACACTTCTGGTTCCTCCCAATGCCTAGTGTAACTCCGGCTGTGACGTGGTGTTGAATGTAACCTCTCCCTGCTATGAGATTATGCTTGGTGTTGTATCAACGCCGTGCCGAGCAGATCCATGACCCTGCGTGCCTCCAATGCCACCGGAGACGTCCCCTCAATGGGTAAAGCGGCCAAGCATGAAGCAGCCGCAACGATATTGTCCAAAGGATTCGAATAATGACCCGGAGGGGTAGGAACGTGAGGTGTAGATGTGATCCGTCGATCTGGCTCTACAGTAGGCTGCTGAACCGGCTCGTCCCTCGCTAGGGGTGCCCCCCGGTTTAAAGCTGGATTATTGCTAGTCCCTGCTCCTGGCGTCCTGAACAGATCCGTCGCTTCATAAACCGGCGGTAGACGAGATTGGTACTTCCGACTCCTTACCCCCTGTGTACAGGCCTGCTCCATTCTTAGGTGAAAAGCCTGATCATTCAATTCCGCTTGCCTTATCGCTATCATAGCCTTCTTTGCTTTCGGATCATCCCTTGCTTGGTCAACCCGACCCTTTAACTGAAGGAGCTCTGCATCATGCTGCGCCTTGTCTGATGGAGCTACCTCTGCCATGGCCCGGGCTGTGAACTCCTCGACTAAGGTGGGTAGAACGTCAGCGGGTGAGAGGGCCTGGCCACTCCCCCCTACACCAGCTTCTGCCGTCGCCCCGATCACCGTGGACGGTGGCGTAGGTTGTGAACCGGCCATAAAGACAGCCACCTGGTTTGGTGGGTCAAAGCGGTCCGGAATACTGTTCCCGTCGGACTCACCCTCAGACCGGCCGTCCTGCAACTGATACAAAGACTCAGTCTCTCCGGATGAAGACTCGTCGTCAGAGTAGATAACTGTTTCGCCACCGGACTCCGATCCGTCCTCGGTTTGGACCCCGTGGACTGCTCCAACGAAGACGTGCTTCATGGCGGGCTGAATCCGGGCCGATCTCGCACGCTGAGCCGGCTCGACGATGTCGGGGAAGATGTCCGGCTCAGGTACCGGTTCGCCGATCTTGCCGATGAAGACGTGGATGCCACCGAAGGGAACCCGGTACCCGTATTCGATTGAATCGGCCTCCGGTCCCCAACCTGCATCGTCGATGTAGATCCGGCCGCGGCGACTCTTGGTCATCCGGCCGACCACGTAGCCCTTGAGCCCTTCGAAGCTGCCCTTCAAGAACTCGAAACCATCGTGCGGAGGCCCCATGGTGGGCGCCAACTGTCGTGGAAATAACACGGCAGATGTCCGGCTCAACGGACTTGATGATGGAACCATCGCACGGGTTAGCTTGAAGGGGTTTAAAGCACGCAAAGGACACAGAGGGTTTATACTAGTTCGGCCCCTTCGATGAAGGTAAAAGCCTACGTCTAGTTTGGTTTGGTATTACTTGGGCGTCGATGGACAAGGAGCGGATTGCTTGCCTGTGTCTCGTCGGGTTGTTTCTTGCTTGTCCCTGAACCGTCGCCGGGTCGTCCCTTTATACAGAGGCGACGCCCGGTCCGGTTTACAGAGTCCCGAGGCCGGCTCATACTCGTGTCTGCCTCGGTCTCTGCTCTTTCTTCCTTATCTCTCAAGTTACATCATCGGGCGGATTACAAACCATAACTCTATACATGGGCCTAAGATCTCATGGGTCGTAGCCTCTACTAAATATTACAATCACACATATTTAATATAATTCGGTTTATACTTGCCGGTTCATACCTGCTAGTAATATCCCTGACAGCTCTTCTTCTTTAGATTTGATGGACTTACCTGGAAAGGGCATGGGTTTCTGTATCCATGGTTCTCTTTCCTTCCCATGTCTTCTTGTGACGAAGTCTTCTCTAGTGTACCTCTTACGTTTGTCAGGTGCTTCTTCTTCTCGAACTTCAGGCGGATCATTCTTCTCATTATCCTTACCTTCAGGTTCAGCACCGTCTTCAGTCTCAGCATCGGAGATAGATACACTGTTGGGATCAACAGCTGGCTCTTCATTTGTAATAGGATAATTGGAATTGTCAGCCTCCTTATGTTTCTTCTTCTTCTTTTTTGGAGAGCCAACAATTTCTCTTTCCTGCATTTGAGAATCTTGCTCGATTCTCCTCGGATGCCCTTCTGGATAAAGAGGATCTTGAGTGCTAGTTCCTCATCAGGTCTTAATCCCGAAGGCCTACAAATCATCTTGTTTGGCATTGTTAGCAAGCAGATCTTTTTGCACATTAGAAATTTGTTCAAGCTGAGTTTGAACCATATGAAAATGCTTCACAAGACATTGAACATCATTAACTGTTCTTCCTAGAACATCAAGCAAACTTTCTATAGCAAGGGAGTTATCATGCAATTGACTTTGTATCCTCTCATTAAAATGATTTTGTTTCATAATAAAATTATCAAACTCATCTAAACATTGATCAGGAGGCTTACCATGAGGGATGTCACTTGCGTTGAAATCTAAAAGAGAGTGTACCTCTACCATAGGAGGGTGAGTGGTAGGCTCACACAACTTCTCAATAGGGGGTAGATTCTTCACGTCTTCAGTTTTAATACCCTTCTCTCTAAAAGACTACTTTGCTTCTCGCATATCTTCGGGACTTAGAACAAACATGCCCCTCTTCTTTGGTGGTGGAGGTGGTTCAGGGACGGACCAATCTTCATGGTTTTTGGCAATCCTGCCCATCAAATCCTCTGCATCGTCCGGTGTTCTTTTCCTGAAAACACAACTAGCACAACTGTCCAAATAGGACCTGGATTCATCAGTTAGACCAGCATAAAATATATCGATTAATTCATTCTTAGGGACTTCATGTCCTGGTCTAGCCCGAATCAGACCGCAGTACCTCCCCCAAGCTTTAGGGAGGTGCTCATCCCGCAACTGTTTGAAGTTATAAATTCTTTGTAAAGCAGCATGTTGCATATGAGCAGGAAAGTACTTATCAACAAAAGAGTAAGCTAAGTTTTGAGGACTCTTAATGGAACCACATGGGAGTGAATCATACCATGTTTTAGCACCTCCCTTCAAAGAGAAAGGAAGAAGCTTGGTCACGTAAAAGTTTCGTATCTTCTCATCCGTGGTAAACAAGCCACCCAACTCAGTGAGTTTGGTCAGGTGTGCAATAGCATCATCATTTTCTCTGCCATAAAAGGGGTTAGCTTCAACCATAGGTATATGTGAAAGATCAACAGAGAAATCATAATCAGGATCATCAATGCACATAGGAGATGTAGCAAATTCTGGATCAGGAACGGTCTTGTTCTTCAAAGAGTGTTTCTCAAACAGCTTCTTAATAGCTTCAGGGTCAGAGCCGGCAAACTCTATCAGTTCCCTGCATAAATCATCATCAAGCATATAGTAATCATCATCAAGGAGTCTCTCCTTGAGTTTACTCAAATCAGGATAATCGTAAGTTCCACCAATAGGGTAGCGAGTAACAGGAATTTCAATTCCAGACTTTTTTGCAGCAGCAGTGATCTATTTCTCAAGAGCATAACCAAGTGAACTAATATCATCAAGAGTAGTAGAAGCATCATCAAGAGTATCGGACATAGTAACAGATTCAGTAGGAGCATCATGTGGTGGCGGTGAGGCAAACTTACTCATAACAGAAGGTGAATCAAGTGTAGCACTAGTGCTCAGAACAGTACCTCTTCTTGTGGTGGATAGTAAGATCGGAACCTTAGGGTCTCCTTTCTTACCCATAGCGGATGAAGTGCAGCAGGTAGGATACTTCAAGTAGACATGTAAATATTGCTATGCTCCCCGGCAACGGCGCCAGAAAACGGTACTTGATAACCCTCAACCATAAGGGATCGAGATAGTCTTCGCGGGTAAGAATAACCCAATTTATTGATTCGACACACGGGGAGCCAAAGAGTATTTATAAGCTTTGACAGTTGAGTTGTCAATTCAACCGCACCAGAAATATACTTACTTGCAACAAAAGATAAGTGGTAACGGTGATATGATAGTGATGATGGTGATAGTAAAAGTAAACAGCAAAAGTAAATAGCAAAAGTAGCAACTAGTAACCAGCAGGATTTAAAACACTGTAGGCTCGGGAGATGGATGGTTGGGCGCTGCATGGATGAGATATATCATGAATCTAACTTGGGGCAAGGCACACGGAAAAGTAATGATCATCTAGGCAAATATCAAACATTAGGCATGTATCCCGTAGGTAGTTGTACGTGCTTGCAATAAGAACTTGCACAACATCTTTTGTCCTACCATCCCGCTACGAACGGGGTCAAAAGGAACATATGGAGATTAAGGTGCTCCTGTCAAAGAGCACCGGAACAATCAATAAACTCAATGGATACATGTAATCCTCAAACTACGGACCATCCCCTTTGGTGTCCCAAGCTGTCACTTTTAGGATCGCCGGTTCCGGACCGTAATAGGTGCAAACAACTCATAGATAGGATCAAGAACACAAATATATTCATGCAAACACATATGGTTCAGATCTGAAATCATGGCACTCGGGCCCTAAGTGACAAGCATGAAGAATAACAAGTTGAAGCAGAGATGATAAACACCATAGTAGATGATAGGCAACATGCCCCCAACGATCTGATAAACTATTACATGATCTAACTCATCCAATCCCTACCATCCCCTTTGCCTACAGTAGGGAATTACTCACACATGAAAGGAGAAGTCATGGAGGGAGGATGGAGTGGTGATGATGATGACGATGGCGACGATCTCCCCTCTCCGGAGGCCAAATCATCCTCCAGATTAGCCCTCCCGAAGAAGAACAGAGGGTGGCGGCGGCTCCGCGACGAAAACTGGGAAAAGAACTTCTGATCTGGGATTTCCTCGTCACGAGCTAAAATACGGGTCAAAGTAGGGCACCAGGGGAGGTGGGGCCCGCCCAGGCGGCCTCCCGGCGCGGCCAGGGGGTGGGCCGCGCCACCAGGGCGCCTGGAGCCCCCCTGGCCCCCCTCTGGCCCCTCTTTTGGCACCAGGTTTCTTCGGTTGCGTGGATTTTCTGTGATTTTTCGTGGAATTTTCTGAGATGCCTAAAAATCCATTTTCCTGCACACAATAAAACCATACAGGCAGCTCTGCTGAAAACTGCGTCAGTCCGGATTAGTTTAGTTCAAATCATGCAAGAATGAGGTCAAAACAATATCAAAAGTGTTTGGAAAAGTAGATATGTTTGAGACGTATCACTGCCTCCCGACGCCTCACTGAAGCCTACCGCCGCGAAATGGACCGCGCCATTTGTGGCACGCTGGCTGCTGGCGAGCCTAGCCGAGCCGGTGCTGTCGGCGATCGCGGCGGGCTGCTAGCAGACATGCTGGGGGCCCCGCGGCCTGTGTACCTCACTCCATCGGAAAACCTAAGGGCTGCCCAGGCGGCAGTCGATGAGATGGGCCACTTAGAGGGAGACGAACTCCGTTGCGTGACCCAACGTGCCCGCCAGCTCCTCGATGCTGCTGCTACGCAGCAGGAGGCCCGTCACCGGGCATCAGAGGTGGATGCACACGCGGACAACCGCCCTCTTCGGCGGGAGCAAGGAGCCACGTCCCGCTCTCCAACAGTCGGCGCCACCAACGAGCGAGACCCAGAGCCCGCTGCCAGCCGCAGCCGGCAGACACGCTTCACCATCGAGCGCGACAAAGATGGCCGCCCAAGGGCCGTAGAACGACGAGGGGAGCAGCCGCCTCCTCCCAGGCGGGAGAGGCGCGTGTCTCCTCCGCCTGTTGACCACCCCTCTCTGGCAGGCCGCCTGGGGCGCCGCGAGGGGGTCGGGGAGAACGACGCCCGCCACCGTCTGGACCATCTAGCTCGCTCCCAGGCGGTTGAATAAGAAGATGACCTCGGCCCGGCCTATTTCGGCCCTCGCATCCGCAACGAGCCTTTTCCCAAGGACTTCTCGCTCCCCAGAGACACCCCCAAGTACAACGGATCAGTGAAACCAGAGGACTGGCTGGTGGACTACTCCACGGCTGTCAGCATAGCCACCAGCAACAGGCGTGTCGCGGTAAAGTACGTGCCCCTCATGCTCCAGGGCACGGCTCGGACATGGCTGAACAACCTCAAGCCCAACAGCATCAACGGCTGGCTAGACATCACCGACGCATTCACTCGCAACTTCACCAGCACCTACAAGCGTCCTCCCAAGCCGCGCCAGCTCTCTCTATGTGTCCAATGCCCGGATGAGTCGGCCCGAGACTAT
Source organism: Secale cereale (assembly GCA_902687465.1). NCBI lineage: Eukaryota > Viridiplantae > Streptophyta > Magnoliopsida > Poales > Poaceae > Secale > Secale cereale. The sequence goes on along the minus strand of LR738710.1, from coordinate 20,551,905 downwards.
CTGACGTGCTGGGTGGAACTGCGAAACTCCTGCGAGGGATTGCTCGAGGTACAAGCCATCGAGTATTTCACGGCCGGGTGCAGAGAAGGCACCTTGCTCAAACACCGGCTCCTGTGCGACTAGCCGGCCATGCTGGATGAGCTGCTGAGCATAGCAGACATGTACGCTACCGCTGACTCCTCCATGAAGATCGAGCTGCAAGTGGATGCTTCTGGCAAGATGACCCCTCCGACTTCCAAGACGCCGGCAGGAGAATCCAGCCGACGCCAGCAGACCAACGACCAGAAGCGCAAGGCCCAGGTGCCGGCTGCCAACAGCCGGCTGGTGGCAGCGGTCGACGGGCAACAGCCAGAAGCTCAAGCAGGGCGCAAGCGCCAGAAGGGCGGCAAACCAGTGTGGTAGCCGACCTTCTCCTTTGATCAAGCCTTGGACGCCCCATGCAAGTTCCACAGCGGCGCGAAGCCCTCCAACCACACCACACGAAAATGTCACTGGGTCACAAGGATTGCGAGGGGAGAAGCTCTGCCCCCGCCACCTACTCGACAGCCGGCTCCGCCTCCTAATCCGCCGGTTGCCCGTCCTGTCGGCTAGATCCAGGACGAATTCCCACAAGAAAATGGAGCCTATGTTGTCTTCACCAGCCAGACGGATGATAGGCACAGCCGGTGCCTGCAGCGCAAAGAAGTCAACATTGTTGCCGACAAAAGCCCATAATTCATGCACTGGTCTGAAAGGCCTGTCAGGTGGAGCCGGGAGGATCACCCGGCTGTCATGCCATCTCCAGGGGCCTATGCCTTGGTCCCGGACGCCACTCTCTCCACTGACAGGAGGGCCTGTCGTTTCTCCCGAGCCCTGGTAGACAGCGGCAGCAGCATCAACATCATGTACCGAGACACCATGGAGAAGTTGGGCATCAAAGAGAAGCAGCTTCAGCCTACCAGGACCGTGTTCCATGGCATTGTGCCAGGCCTCTCTTGTTCACCAATCAGCAAGGCCAGGGTCAATGTTCTGTTTGGTGACAAGACGCACTTCCGGAGGGAGCCGGTCTGGTTTGAAGTGGTAAATCTGGAAAGTCCCTATCACGTGATCTTGGGACGGCCCGCTCTTGCAAAGTTCATGGCAGTCCCCCATTATGCCTACCTCAAGATGAAGATGCCTGGTCCCACGGGAATAATCACCATAACTGGGGACTACGAGAAGGCCATTGCATGTGCGACAGCCAGCAGTCGCCTGGCAGAAACCCTTGTTGTGGCTGAGGAAAAGCGCCGTCTAGAGCGGCTGGTGGCTATGGCTGGCGAGCAGCCGGCCATACGAGCCGATCCCAAGGAGGCGGAGCCGCAAGGCTCGTTCCAGCCCTCTAAGGACACAAAGAAGATTGCCTTGGACCCATCTCACCCAAAGCGATTTGCTGTCATTGGTTCAAGCCTAGACAGCAAATAGGAAAGCGAGCTCGTCGGTTTCCTCCGTGAGAATCGAGACATCTTTGCATGGTCCCCCAAGGACATGCCTGGTGTCCCGACGGAATTCGCCGAGCACAAGCTACACGTGAGAGAAGACGCAAAGCCTGTCAGGCAGCCGCTGCGCCGCCTGTCAGAAGAGAAGAGAAGATTCGTTGGGAAGGAAGTCGCCCGCCTGCTAGCAGCCGGCTTCATCATGGAAGTCTTTTATCCTGAATGGCTGGCAAATCCAGTCCTGGTGCTGAGGAAGAACAATAAATGGCGCATGTGTATTGATTACACCAGCCTGAACAAAGCTGGCCCCAAGGATTCGTTTGCTCTACCACGAGTAGACCAAGTGATTGACTCCACGGCCGGATGCGAGCTGCTGTCTTTCCTTGATGCCTATTCGGGGTACCATCAAATCAATCTTGATCCAGCTGACCCTCTAAAGACTGCTTTCCTCACGCCGTTTGGGGCCTTCTACTACCTGACATTGACGTTCGGCTTGAGGAATACCGGTGCCACCTTTCAGCGTTTCATGCAGAAGTGTCTCCTCAAGCAGCTTGGCAGGAACGCCCACGTTTACGTGGACGACATTGTGGTGAAGATGGAGAAGAGAGGAACCCTTTTGGAGGATCTCCAAGAAACATTTCAGAATCTGCGCCGCTTTCGGATTAAGCTAAACGAGGAGAAATGCGTCTTCGGGGTACCAGCAGGCCAGCTCCTTGGCTTCCTGGTGTTCGAACGCGGCATCGAGTGCAACCCCGCAAAGATCAAGGCCATTGAAAGGATGGAACGACCGACCCGTGTGCGAGATGTCCAGAGATTCACGGGGTGCCTGGCATTTCTCAGCCGCTTCATCAGCCGGCTGGGAGAAAAGGCACTCCCCCTGTACCAACTGATGAAGAAAACCACTTGCTTCGAGTGGAACGACCAAGCGGACGAAGCCTTCCAGCAGCTCAAGAGACTGCTGTCCACCCCGCCTGTCCTGGCGGCGCCAGCAGACAAGGAACCCATGTTCCTTTACATAGCCGCCACCAGCCGGGTGGTCAGCACTGTCATTGTGGTTGAGCGCCCAGAAGACGGCAGAGCCTTGCTCGTCCAGAGGCCCGTCTACTACTTGAGCGAAGTGCTATCAGCGTCCAAGCAGAATTACCGCCATTACCAGAAGATGTGCTACGGCGTGTACTTCACCGCTAAGAAACTCAAGCAATACTTCCAAGGGCATTCTGTCACGGTCGTTTGCACGGCCCCGCTTGCTGAAATCATGGGGAACAGAGATGCCTCAGGAAGAGTGGCCAAGTGGGCCATCGAGCTGGCCCCCTTCACCATCTTCTACCAGCCGCGCACCACCATCAAGTCGCAAGCATTGGCCGACTTCCTCGTCGATTGGGCCGAAACCCAGTACCTGGCGCCCGTGCCAGACTCAACCCATTGGCGGATGCACTTTGACGGATCAAAGATGCGCACCGGCCTGGGAGCCGGCGTCGTCCTCACCTCCCCCAAAGGCGATACGCTCAAGTACACTCTGCAGATCCACTTTGCCGCCTCCAACAACGTGGCGGAATATGAGGCACTTATCCATGGGCTTTTGATGGCCAAGGAGATTGGCATCCGCTGAGTGCTGTGCTACGGTGACTCAGACTTGGTTGTCCAGCAGTCATCTGGGGACTGGGACGCCAAGGATGCAAATATGGCAAGCTACCGCTTCCTTGTCCAACAGATCAGTGGACACTTTGATGGCTGCGAGTTCCTCCATGTTCCACGAGCTGATAACATGCAAGCAGACACCTTGGCGCGAATCGGTTCCACCCGCCAAGCAATACCAGCCGGCGTATCTCTCCAGTGCATGCGCAAACCATCTATCAAGCCCTCACAAGAGTCGGAGTCAATCTTCATACCAGCCAACCCCGGTGCAGGCGGCCTCGCGGTTTCGGCTGCTGGCCCAGAGACTGCCCCAGCAGGCGGCCACGACACTCCAACTCCACCAGACGGATCACCTACAGTCGCGCCAGCTCCTGGCCCGGGAACTGCCCCAGCAGACGGCCAGAAGGCGCCGGCTCCAGCAGAAGGCTTGGGGACTTCGGAGACGCAGCAGGCGGCTCAGCCCAGCCCTCCACATCCCAGCCCAACCACCCTGGTCTCTCTGGCCGAAGCAACTGGAGTCTCAGTGCCGTCTTGGGCACAGCCAATCCTCACATTCCTGCTCACGGGAGAGCTGCCAGCAGAAGAAACTTCGGCACGACAAGTCCAACGCCGAGCCTCAGCTTATACCATTGTCAACAAAGAGCTCGTCAGAAGGAGTCCGACAGGCTTTTTCAACGCTGTGTAGAAGCGACCAAAGGGCTGGCAATCCTGAAGGACATTCACCAAGGAGAGTGCGGCCACCACGCGGCCTCAAGATCTCTCGTGGCCAAAGCTTTCCGCCACGGTTTCTTCTGGCCGACTGCTTTGGACGGTGCCAAAGATTTGGTGAGAAAGTGCAACGGCTGCCAACGCTTCAGCTCGAAGCAACAATTGCCGGCTTCTGTCTTCAAGACTATTCCGATCACTTGGCCATTTGCCGTCTGGGGCCTGGATATGGTAGGACCTTTCAAGACTGCCAAAGGAGGCCTGACACACTTCCTTGTGGCAATAGATAAATTCACCAAGTGGATCGAAGCCAAGCCAATCAAGAAACTCAATGGCCCAATTGCTGTGACATTCATTGCAGACATCACAGTCCGGTATGGTATACCACACAGCATCATCACCGACAACGGCACCAATTTTGCCAAAGGCGCACTTGCCCGTTTCTGTGCAACTCAGGGCATCCGGCTAGACCTAGCATCCGTTGCCCACCCACAGTCTAACGGTCAAGTCGAGTGCGCCAACGGCCTTATCCTATCTGGCATCAAGCTCCAGCTGGTCGAACCTTTGGAGCGGTCGGCCGGCTGCTGGATCGAAGAACTGCCGTCTGTCTTGTGGAGCCTTAGAACCACTCCGAACAAATCCACCGGCTTTACCCCTTTCTTCCTTGTCTATGCGGCCGAGGCCGTCATCCCAACGGACGTTGAGTTTGACTCGCCTCGAGTCACCATGTACACAGAAGCTGAAGCCAAAGAAGCACGCGAAGACGGCGTGGACTTGCTGGAGGAGGCCCGGCTGGTAGCACTCAGCCGCTCCACCATCTACCAGCAGGGTCTCCGCCGCTAACACAGCCGGCGAGTGAAGCCACGCTCCTTCCACGAGGGAGACCTTGTGCTCCTGCTGATCCAGCGAACAGCCAGCCAGCACAAGCTCTCGGCTCCTTGGGAAGGACCGTTCATTGTCAGCAAGGTACTGGGCAACGATGCCTACTACCTCATCGACGCCTAGAAGCCAAGAGCACGCAAGAGAGACGACTCAGGCAAGGAGTCGGAGCGCCCATGGAACGCAAACCTTCTTCGTCGCTTTTATAGCTGAAAGACAGTATGTGTCGTGCTATCTATAGTTATTTTGAGAATCTGTGGGAACCCCGAGGAGTTCTCGGGGACTGCCCAACCCTTTATCTACATGATAAGAATTATGCCTGTGAATGATTATTGTTCACTCCTTCGTCCAGTACCGGAGCCTACCAGGCGGCCCGGGGACTGGCTGCCTAGCCCTATGTCTAGAGGATTCTCCTTAAACAGTCAGACAAGTAATGTGATGGCATCCAATCCCTCTCCTGTATCCATCCACAGACTCGCTGAACATGGCTGTCCGGCTGGCAGGAGCCAAAGGCAAGAAGCGGTGCCCACATGAAAAATGGCTAAGGATAAAAGACATAGGGCCAGCCGGCCCTTAAAGCTAACAGCCGGCTACCAAGCAGCCGGCCAGCCGGTTCTAGGCTTGGCCAGGCCGTCTTCCAGAAGGCGAGATACTTGCCCACCCCAAAAATAGCCAAGTCCTTGACCCAGCCACAAAACCACAGAGTGGCTGTCTGGCTAGCAGGACGGCAGCTCCAGGGGTCGGCAAGGAGAAAATCGCCACAAGGAAACTAGGACAAGGCTAATCCCAGGACTCGACACAATTGCATATAAATGGTGCATCATTAAAAAGAATATTTACATCCAAAAGGCCTTAAAAGCCGCCTTGCAGTAATAACTTACTAAATACACCCAGCGGGTGGAATTGTTCGGATTAACCCCACAAGTCTTACAGAAAAGCAGAAGAAGCAAACGAAAATCCTAAGGAGCGGCAGGCTGGGCAGGTGGCACGACAGAGCCGGCTTCTGGGGAGGCCGCCTGGCGGGTCTCGGTCTGGCCGTCTCCTGCAGCAGGCGGGGCCGTCACCCTCGGTCCGCTTGTCGAGGACTGGTCAGGCTGGCGATTGGCCGCTAGGTCCGCCTCCTGGGAGCTGGCCTCCTCGTCGCTGTCTTCCCCTTCCTCATCACCATCGCTGGAAGCGATCTCCTCGTCCGACGCCTCTGACACCGCCAAGTCTAGCCCAAAGTTACCAGGCGGCACCACATGGCCCGTGTCATCCAACTCTGGGATGAAGAGGGAGGTATCGGCGTATTCAGCGAGGGCGGCAGCGCATTGGACGAGCTCCTTTTGCTCAGCAGCCAGCTCCGGCTGGGCCTCTGCGCGGAAGGTCTCCAGCTGTTCAAGGCTTAAGCCAGGATACCACCTCTTGGCGAACTCCAGGGCGGTCCGCGCGCCGGCCCTTGCTGCGGAGCCCTTCCAGGCCTCGAAGCGCTGGCAGGCCGCCTCCAGCCAGACGGTCGTTCGGCTGGGGGTGTGAGGCATTGGCACACCTGGCAAGAAGGCGGCCAGGACTTGGGCGCCAGCGCGCTGTAGCTGGCGAAGAAGACGACGGACTGGTACAAGGCACACCCAAATGGCAAGGAGCTCTTCAGCCGGGGTCCTGGCCGCGTTGGGTGTGATTGCCCGGCTCGCCTGGCGCTTCGCAGCAAGCTCGGCCTGGATGGCCTGGGTGGCGGCCACAGTGTAGCCCGGGAAGATCTCTGAAAAGACGAGAACAAGGATCAGAAGAGAAACAAGATGGCTGCTGCAAATGGCGAAAACAAAAAGAGAGGGTAGATGACTCACCATCAACCATGTCTCCAATGCCTACATAGCCTTCTTGGAGAGCCGCCTCCTTCTCGGCCCAATTCGAGCGCTCAGTCTCGAATTCGACCCGCAGAAGGGACTCGGCGTCAGACATTTTGCTGAGCTCGGCCTTGTGAGCGGCCGCTTGGTCCGCGAGCTCCTTGGCCAGGCGATCGTGGTCTTGGGCAGCGAGGACATGCTCCTGCTCCTTTGCGGCCAGCTCCGTCTGGGCCTCGCCCAGCTGGTTGCTGAGGCCGGCTACGACCGCTGGCAAGGGAGAAAGAAAAAGAACAAGGGTCAGCAGTAGAAGACATAACCTTGGAGTTCCAAGCCGCCTGCTCAGCAGCCGGCTCGGAACTCGGGGACTACACTCAACGGGTGCACTGACGCGCCCCCGCAAGGAGAAGAGGAGGCACTCACCTCGGCTGTCTGCCAGGGTAGTCTGCAGCTGTGCCAGCTCCTGGCGATGCGCGTTGTAGGAGGCCACGCGGAGGTTGTGGTACTCCTAGAACAAGAAGAAAGATCAGATCTGGGTGAACACTTTGGAGTTCCAAGCCACCTGCTCAGCAGCCGGCCCGGAACTCGGGGACTACACCCAGTGGGTGCGCTGACGCGCCCCCACGGAAAAAATTGAAGGAATAAAAGCAGAGGAAAAACGAAACACACTTACCCTAGTGGAGGACCGCGTGGCGATGAACTCCTGCATCGCCGTCTGCACGACGTTGCCCAGGGAGTTCATGCGGTCCAAGATGTCCCGCGACGCGACGAGCCACGCGCCGCCTCCTCCGGATCTCCACCTTGATGGCGCCGCGCTGGTCGCCTCGTTCTCTGGTGCGGACGAGCTGGCCCCGCCGACCTCCACCTGCTGGGGAATAGAAACCCCTCTCGAAAGGCGCCGGCGGGCTAGGCCTCGGGGGGCCGGCTGCGGGCTAACCACCAGCGCGCCCCCAACCGGCGGCACCTTGATACGTCCAAAACGTATCTATAATTTCTGCTTGCTCCATGCCTCTTTTGTGTGATATTGCTATGATATTTATGCACTTCCATACACTTTTGATCATATTTGGACTAACCTATTAACTCAGTGCACCCCAGTGCCAGTTCCTGTTTTCTGCTGTTTTTCTATTTCAGGTTTCCCCCATATTAAAAGTGCCCTAAAAATTCTGGGAAAAATACAGGAAAAATCAGCGTATCGGGAGCTTCCAGAAAAACCAAGGCAGGGCCAGAGGGGAGCCTGGGGTGGCCCAGGCGGCCACCCGGCGCGGCCCCACCCCTGGCCGCGCCAGGGGGGCGCCTGGGGCCCCACCTCCGCCTCTGGTGACCCCTTTTGAATATATATGGCTCGCGTCCCGAAACCCTCGAGGACGGAACCCTTTTTCGTGATCTCGTCTCTGTTCCGCCGCCGCCGTGCTTCCAAGATCGGGAGCACCAGGAGAACTCTTCCCGGCACCCTGCCGGAGGGGAGAACCACCACCGGGAGCTTCTCCACCACCATGGACGCTTCCCGGATGAGTTGTGAGTAGTCCCTCTTGGACCATGGGTCCATGACCAGTAGCAATGTGATGTTCTCCTCCCCTCTTTGTTCTTCATGGATTAGACCTCGTGAGCTGCCCTACATGATCGAGGCACATATGTAATCTTTATGCTGTTGCTCTGCTGAGTTTGCTGGGATTCGATGGATTATGAGATTATGTTCAGATTGTGTGTGAGTAATATATTTGATTCACCTCTTTTATATTTATGTTCTTGAGTAATTCTTGCATGTTCTTCGTTGCTATTTATTGCTTTGGCCGAGTAGTAGGTAGTAACTCCAAGAGGGAACGTTATGCTTGATTGTGGGTTCATGCCCCTCGATGATTAGTTTGAGTGACAGAAACATGAGTCTAGGGGATGTGCTATTGCCACAAGGGGGAAAACAACGGTGCTTGTACTTGCGGGTGCAAGGATTGTTTACTTTACGCAAAGTTCTTTTAATGCAGTTGTCTGCTGCTTTGAGTTTACACTTTGGGTGGGACTCGTAACTTAATACCAGCGAGATGTTCTGGATAGATATCTCAAGGTGGATGATTAGTAGTAGATGCAGATGGATTTCAGTCTACTTGCCTTGGTGTACCGCCCATGCTTTTGAGCCTCTACCTTTCTGTACAGGATAGTTAGCATTGGTTTGCGCACATAATCCTGTCAATTGCCCAGCTGTAATTTGTTTACCTCGCTTAGCTGTTTTATCATCTTTCGAGAGAGAGACATCACTAGTGAGCATCATGGGACCCCGGTCCATATTACCATCACTGATCACACCCGCTATTTACTTCCTGTTCTTATTTCCTAGTTGCAGTCATACCTATCACTATTATCTCTTGCGTTTGATCCTTTGTAAACGACAAGGCCGGAGGGATTGAAAACCTCTCTGTACTCGTTGGGAGCAAAGTTATTTGTATCTGTGTGCAGGTCCTGTCAAGCAAAAGTTTCTGGCGCTATTGACACCTTCTTGTCGACCCTCGGAGTCTCACGGGATTCGATCCTTGGTATCTTTGCCAAGGGAAATTTGCCGCTACGCTACATCTCAAACCTTCCACTTGGGGTAACCAACGAGGGGAGAGAAGCCATCAAGCAAGTTTCTGGCGCCGTTGCCGGGGACTCCACTCTACAAGATAGGGGAGTTGCACGCTATCTTTTATCTTTGCTTTTTAGTCTTGTTAGTTTACCTTTCAGTTTTTGCTTTAGTGTCTTCTATCAAAAATCACAAAAATAGTTATCTTGCTTGCTGCTATGGGTTCCACCGAGAACACCAAGTTGTGTGACTTCACTAGTCATAACAACAATGACTTTATCTGCACGCCTATTGCTACACCTGCCACTTCAGCACCCTCTTATGAGATTAAACCTCCTTTACTGAACCTAGTTATGAAAGATCAATTCTCCGGTGCTGGAGATGATGCTGCTTTGCACTTAAATAATTTTGTTGAGCTCTGTGATATGCAAAAGTACCAAGAAATAGATGGTGATATTGTTAAGCTTAAGCTTTTTCCTTTCTCCTTGAGAGGAGGAGCTAAAATCTGGTTTCAATCCTTGCCTAGGAATAGCATAGATTCTTGGGACAAGTGCAAGGATGCCTTTATTGGGAAGTACTATCCCCCTGCTAAAATTATCCAACTAAGGAGTAACATAATGAATTTTAAACAATTGGATAATGAACACGTTGCCCAAGCTTGGGAACGCATGAAATCTCTTGTCAAGAACTGCCCTACTCATGGTTTGACTACTTGGATGGTTATCCAAACTTTTTATGCAGGCTTGAACTTTACCTCGCGGAACTTATTAGATTCGGCCGCGGGAGGAACCTTTATGTCAACTACACTTGGTGCTGCCACGAAACTTCTCGATGAGATGATGACCAATTATTCCCAATGGCACACTGAACGCGCTCCAACAGGTAGGAAGGTAAACTCTGTCGAGGAGATTTCCTCCCTAAATGAAAAAGTTGACTTGATCATGTCTCTACTTTCCGAGCAATCTTCTATTGATCCTCGTGATGTTCCTTTAAATTCTTTGATTGCTCAAGATCAATTAGATGTGAACTTTATCTCTAGAAACAATTTCAATAACAATGCTTATAGGAGTAATTTTGGTAGCAACCCTAGACCGTTCCCCTCTAATTCCTATGGGAACAACAATGCTTATCCTAGCACCAAGAACTCCACTTCTGAACTAGAGATTATGCTTAAAGACTTCATCACTACCCAAAAAGCCTTCAATAAGAGTGTAGAAGAAAAACTAGCCAAACTAGATAATCTCTCTTCGAAGGTAGACAATTTAGCCCATGAGGTAGAGTTGCTTAAAATTAGAACTTCTCCTCTTGAGGAGAGGAAGACCACTCCTATGAATGCTATTCAAGTGCAAATTAATGAAAACATTAGGATGATGGCTAAACTTAAAGAGAGATGGGCTAGAGAAAAGGAGGAAGAAGATAGAATTAAGAGCCTTCCTACCCACCACACTGTTGCTACTATCCAAGTTGTTGAGGATATCCAAACTCTTAGCACCCAATGCACTCCTAGTCCCATTGGACCTATTAATGGTGATGCTATGACCTCAACCTTAAAAGAAGAAACTCCTATGACCATAGAAGCTACCAAACAAGTGAGCCTAAAGGACACCACTACCACTTTACTTGATAGTAGTGACCTTGATTTTAATAACTGTAGCCTCTCAGAAGTTGTCACCTTTTTACAAAGAATGTCTAAATACCCCCACACTAGCACACTTAATCTTGCCTTCACGGAGCATATCACTAATGCTCTTATCAAGGCTAGGGAGGAGAAGCTTAGGGTAGAAGCCTCCATACCTAGAAAGCTAGAGGATGGTTGGGATCCTATGATTAAAATTAAGTTGAATAACTTCTCTTGCTATGCTTTATGTGATGTTGGAGCTAGTACCTCCGTTATGCCCAAAAGAATGTATGATATGCTTAGATTGAAACCTTTCGATCCTTGTTCTTTTGGTGTTCGTCTTGTTGATTCTTCCGTAAAGAAACCTTTGGGGAAGATCGACGATGTTCTTATCGTTGTCAATGACAATTATGTTCCCGTTGATTTTACTATTATGGATATTGAATGTGAACCTTCTTGTCCAATTATTTTGGGACGTCCTTTTCTTCGCACCGTTGGTGCTATCATTGACATGAAAGAGGGGAATATAAAATTCCAATTCCCTCTCAAGAAAGGAATGTAACACTTCTCTAGAAAGAAGATTAAGTTGCCTTTTGAGTCCGTTACACGGGCTAGCTATTCTTTTACTCTTGATAAAACTTGATCCTCTCTTTTTGCATCATGCCTAGCTTAAAGGCATAAAAGAAAGCGCTTTTGGGAGGCAGCCCACAACGAATAAAGTTTTATTTTGCTTTTGTTGTGTCTTGATGTTTGTTACTACAGTAGCATCATCATTGTATATTTTCTTTTCAGCTTTGTGCCAAGTTTAGCCTCCGATTGCAAGAAAGTTCAAAAGTTGTGACGTGCAGTCCAGAAAACAGATTCTGTCCTTGGACAGAAAAATTCGTATAAAATCACCAGATCATCTTTTTGTTTTGAATTGTTTTGACAGCGTGCTCTATACAATTGGCTTTCAGGCGTCTGTTCTGAGTTTTTGATTTGAGTTGCAGAAGTGCCCCGAAAAAATTATTTACTACCTGCTGGTCTGTTTTTCACAGATTCTGTCATGTTTTGCCTTTTCTTCATTTTGCAAACCTTGACCTTGCTTTTTCTTTGCAAGAACCTTTTGGCAATCTTGAGAAACAGTAGCTCTTCAAGATTATCTTTATTTCCAGCAAGGAAAAGTTATTTTATTGTGGGTACTAACCTCGCTAATCAGATTATGATGAGTTATGTATGAAGGGAGTTTTCAAGTGTGCGAGGGAAGATGATAAAAAGATTCAGGAGGGTCAAACGCTCAAGCTTGGGGATGCCCCCGTGCACCCCCAAGAAATATTCAAGAAGACTCAAGCGTCTAAGCTTGGGGATGCCCCCGTGCATCCCCTTCTCCATCAACAATTATCAGTTCGTCTTTCGTTCCACTATATTTTAATCACTTCATGCGTTATGTGCTATGCTTGGAGCCTCTTGCCCTTAGTTTCCTTTTTAGTTTTCTTTAGCTTTGCTTGCTGTTCGTAAGGAGTTAGAACCCAGCTTTCTTTGTGTGGGAGAGAAACACACTCCACTTCAACCTAGAACACAACATAAGATTTTCATGCTTATCTTTGCTGTGTATGTTCTTTGTCTTTCCGTAGCTACTGTCATGTTTAGCTCTTAGTTTTCATGCTTTTCTTTTTAAAGAGCTTTTGTTTAGTTGGTTGTTGAACTCTCTTGAGTTTTCACGTTTATCTTGTTAAGAGAGTTTGTCTGTTGCACTGAGTTGTGTGTCTTAACTTAAAGTAGGTAATTGAGGTTGCTATTTAATTTTAGTACTAACTTGCAATAGTTTTGAGGTATTGCCATGAGTAATGTCTGAACTTTTGGTGTCAAGAGCTTTAGCCTATTAGTGATAGATGTCGTATTTTGGGCAATCCGTTTTTATTTTCGAAAACCTACAAAATAGTTGAGAACTTTAGCTACTAAATGGATCACTAATCTTTGGAGGGATCGAATATTAGAGTACACTCACGTATCATGAGTCGAGGATGCGCAAGGATAACCAAATCCCCATACACTCCTCCTCGGGGTACTTGTCTCTTTGAGAACCTCCTAATTAGATTGAGAGTTACCGATAATAAGTGCATGAGTATTCGAAAGTTGACACTTCCACCTAACCATATTTTTCTAGCCTCTTCGGTACCGTGCATTGCCCTTTCTCACCTCGAGAGTTGGTGCATACTTCGCCGGTGCATCCAAATCCTTGGCACGATACGCTCTGTCATCATAAGCCTCATTATATCCTTCCTCAAAACAGCCACCATACCTACCTATTAAGGCATTTCCATAGCCTTTCCGAGATACATTGCCATGCAACATCCATCTTCTCATGACTTGATCTTCATGTCATACATGCTTTTTGCTTGTCGATGAGCCGCATGCTAGTTGGGCCTTGCCCTAATCATTGCTACATGACGCGCTAGTATCATTGCATACCCTGCTACACTGGCAGAGGCATACATTTTCATACATCATGATAGTTTCATTTTCTTAATGTTGAGTACTTTTGTAAAGTGTGAAAGATCTTCTATACTTCTTGTAATACATAGAGTGTTGCCCCTAAAGTGAGGAAAAGATCCCAAAGAGGAAAAATCAAAAGATCCCAAAGAGGACAAAATCAAAAGATCCCAAAGAGGACAAATGAGAGATATATAGAAAGAGCCATTGAGGCCACAAAAAAATAAAAAAAGAGAAAAAAGAGAAAAAGAAATAAAAAGAGAGAAGGGGGCACACTACTATTTCTTTTGAGAGATCCACACTAGTACTCCATCTTATACCTTGTACTCCATAGAGATTATCATTCATGCATATAGCTATGTGGGGACCTTCACACTATAGAACTTGGCTTGTATATTCCAATGATGAGCCCCATCAAAAGAGCTCTAGGTCTTCTTGAGCAAGCAAGTTGGATGCACCCCCACTAGTTCCATGGGAGAGCTTACCTTAGCTCATATGTGCATCCGTTGCATGGCAATCCCTACTCCTCACATCATATCTATCATTTGGCTTTCCGTCGCTGATGATTGTCCTCATTGATGTGAGCCTTTCACACCTTAATGGTCTTCACCCTTCATCATTTTTCTCTCTTTGCCATCCTAAGTGTCGACTTTCTTGCTTACGCTCATCCATTGCATGAGTGCTCAAAATATCGAAAGGGAGTGGATCATTTTGACTTGTACCTGGCTGACGGTCTGGGGATGAGTCAAGATAAGATTCCAAATAAGACCAAGTGTGAAACTTTAGTAGATTAAGTTCTCAACAATACAAAAACTATGTTTTACTCTCTCATATATCCCTATCCCCTTTCTTGCACGCAAACACCATTTGGAGACATTCGAGTCACGGACAGCGAGAGCCCTTGCACCTTTATGTTCTTATGTTACTTGTTACAATGCTAATATAGACTCTTGCTTGTTATGACTTGAATTGAATTACATGCCTTGATTACCTTACTTAAAAGTTCTTATACTGTTGATAGCATGTCACCACAGAAATTATGCTTGTTATCATTTACCTACTCGAGGACGAGCAGGAATTAAGCTTGGGGATGTTGATACGTCCAAAACGTATCTATAATTTCTGCTTGCTCCATGCCTCTTTTGTGTGATATTGCTCTTATATTTATGCACTTCCATACACTTTTGATCATATTTGGACTAACCTATTAACTCAGTGCACCCCAGTGCCAGTTCTTGTTTTCTGCTGTTTTTCTATTTCAGGTTTCCCCCATATTAAAAGTGCCCTAAAAATTCCGGGAAAAATACAGGAAAAATCAGCGTATCGAGAGCTTCCAGAAAAACCAAGGCAGGGCCAGAGGGGAGCCTGGGGTGGCCCAGGCGGCCACCCGGCGCGGCCCCACCCCTGGCCGCGCTAGGGGGTCGCCTGGGGCCCCACCTCCGCCTCTGGTGACCCCCTTTTGCATATATATTGCTCGCGTCCCGAAACCCTCGAGGATGGAACCCTTTTTTGCGATCTCGTCTCTGTTCCGCCGCCGCCGCGCTTCCAAGATCGGGAGCACCAGGAGAACTCTTCCCGGCACCCTGCCGGAGGGGAGAACCACCACCAGGAGCTTCTCCACCACCATGGACGCTTCCCGGATGAGTTGTGAGTAGTCCCCCTTGGACCATGGGTCCATGACCAGTAGCTATGTGATGTTCTCCTCCCCTCTTTGTTCTTAATGGATTAGACCTCGTGAGCTGCCCTACATGATCGAGGCACATATGTAATCTTTATGCTGTTGCTCTGCTGAGTTTGCTGGGATCCGATGGATTATGAGATTATGTTCAGATTGTGTGTGAGTAATATATTTGATTCACCTCTTTTATATTTATGTTCTTGAGTAATTCTTGCATGTTCTCCGTTGCTATTTATTGCTTTGGCCGAGTAGTAGGTAGTAACTCCAAGAGGGAACGTTATGCTTGATTGTGGGTTCATGCCCCTCGATGACTAGTTTGAGTGACAGAAATATGAGTCTAGGGGATGTGTTGTTGCCACAAGGGGGAAAACAACGGTGCTTGTACTTGCGGGTGCAAGGATTGTTTACTTTACGCAAAGTTATTTTAATGCAGTTGTCTGTTGCTTTGAGTTTACACTTTGGGTGGGACTCGCAACTTAATACCAGCGAGATGTTCTGGATAGATATCTCATGGTGGATGATTAGTAGTAGATGCAGATGGATTTCGGTCTACTTGCCTTGGCGTACCGCCCATGCTTTTGAGCCTCTACCTTTCTGTACAGCATAGTTAGCATTGGTTTGCGCACATAATCCTGTCAATTGCCCAGCTGTAATTTGTTTACCTCGCTTAGCTGTTTTATCGTCTTTTGGGAGAGAGACATCACTAGTGAACATCATGGGACCCCGGTCCATATTACCATCACTGATCACACCCGCTATTTACTTCCTGTTCTTATTTCCTAGTTGCAGTCATACCTATCACTATTATCTCTTGCGTTTGATCCTTTGTAAACGACAAGTCCGGAAGGATTGACAACCTCTCTGTACTGGTTGGGAGCAAAGTTATTTGTATCTGTGTGCAAGTCCTGTCAAGCAAAAGTTTCTGGCGCTATTGACACCTTCTTGTCGACCCTCGGAGTCTCACGGGATTCAATCCTTGGTATCTTTGCCAAGGGAAATTTGCCGCTACGCTACATCTCAAACCTTCCACTTGGGGTAACCAACGAGGGGCGAGAAGCCATCACACCTCCGTCCCCACCGGCCGGCTGCCCTGCTCCCCAGCAGGCGGCGCGGGGGGTGGTGGCGGCGTCTCCAAGATAACGCACTCGTCAACCCCATCGCCTAGAGCCGGCTCCTCGTCAGCAGCCGCCGCCTGGGCAGACTTCTCCTGAGCCCCTGACGCCGGGCGGACGACGCAGCCCGCTGGCTGCTGGGGGCCCTTTCCCCGCTCTTGGATGCAGGCGGCGTCTGCCTCGGCCTTCTTGGCGGCTTCGACCTCCGCATGGGCGGCGGCATCTGCCACCGCTCGCTCATGCTCCGCGGCCTCGCGCTCCGCGCGTGCCTCGCGGGCGTTCCTCTCTGTCGCCTCCCGGAGCGCGGCAGCAGGATCCATGCGAGGGGGCACAGGAGGGGCATCTGGGCCTCCTACCACAAAGCCCGCTGGCACCCGCAAGAGGGAAAGCGGCGCGCTGCACGGACGTTCCAAATAAACAAAGAATCAAGAAAGAAAGGATCAGCTGTGAAAGAAGAATAAGACGCAAAAAAGAATTGAAGAATACTCACCCGGACACGACCTGCCTGGCCTTGGGCTTCTTCGGCATGTTTGCCCTAGCGGCCGCCTCCTAACGCCTCGTGGCGGCGGTCGACAGCCGAAGCTTCTTGGGCGGGGCACCGGTCGGCCCTGACGAGGACCGCCGTTTCCCGCCGCCGGTTGTGCCAGACGGCCCCGCCTGCTGGTTGGTGTGGACGGGTGCCTCCTCCATCTCCTCATCGTCATCCAACCAGTTCTCGAGGCCGCCTTCTGGCTGGGCACCCGACGGCTGGTCCCCGCCGCCTGTCACCTCTTCCTCCTCCATGGCAGCGGCGGCCCCAAGATCAGGGTCGCTCGTATCGCTCTGGGAGCAATCCGGCTCTAGGGGGCGGCCCAGTTGGTTGGAGTCTGGCGCCGGCTGGCCTTGGAAGATCTGAGTTGGGTGTTAGCACCAGACAGCTACAGTAGCCGGATAAAGAAAAGAGAAAAAAAGAAGGACGAAAAACTTACTGCGGGCGGCTGGTTGGTGCGGCTGTACGGGGCTTTGCCAAAGGCCCAGCCGGAGTCAGAGACCTGGCAGCTGGAGATGTGGTTCACCAGTCGGGCCACCTCCCCGTAGGGCAGGGGCTTGGTGCAGGTCCGGCTGGGGTCCCGGCGCCCACTCATGTGGCGGATGAGGTGGGGTCGGCGCTGCAGCGTCAGCACTCGGCGCTCGGCGAACATCAGCAGTAGATCTACAAACTCCAGGCCTTCGTCGTCTCTCAGCTCCCGGAGACGGTGCACGGCGACGGAGGCGCCTTCTGTCAGGGCGACGGGCCGGGTCCTCCAGGAGTCCCGAGGCTCAGCAGGCGGCCCCGGCACCCACTCCGGCAGGCAGATGAAATCTTCTTCGGGGTCGACATTGGAGACATAAAAATACGTCTTCTGCCACAGCTTCACTGACCCAACGAGTTTTGGCGCCGGGAAGAAGTTTCTCACCCCGGTGCGCTTCACGGTGATGCAACCCCCACACTGAGTGGCCACGCTCTGGACGGCGGTGCCCAGCTTCACGTAGAAGAGCTCCGTCCAGAGCTCGATGGTGGGGAGGATGCCAAGATACGCCTCACAGAGGACGACAAAGGAAGAAATGGTCGTTATCATGTTCGGCGTGAGGTGGTGCGGTTGGATGTGGAAGAAGTCGAGGAAGGAGCGGAAGAAGCCGCTCGTCGGCAGGCCGAACCCGCACTGAAAGTGCGAGCGGAAGATGACCCGCTCGCCTTGTTGCGGGGCCGGCCTGATCTCCGTCACCGGCGCCAGGCGCATGGCGACCCTGTCGGCCGGCGGCAGCTTCCGCGACCGGCGAAGGACGTCTATGTGTTCTTGCAAGACTTTGCTGCCGTCCCACTGGCCGTGGCGTCGGGGAGGTGCTGGGCCAGCCATGGCTCGGGCGGTGGTTCGCTGTGACTACGGCGAGGAGGAGCGAGGAAGAAGATGAAGGACGGGGGAGAGTGAGCGCGAGAGCAGTGCCAGCCCTTTCCCCCGGCCTATATATAGGCCCAGGCGACGAAGGCGAGGGGGCGGGCGTGGGCTTAACCGCTCCACGTCCCGCACAACCCCCGATTTTCTCACGCCTAATCCACGCGCATTAAATGCGCGTGGGAGGGTAATCGATTACCCCTGCCACTGTGGATCCGTGCGGGGCCCGAGGCCCTTAGTGGCGGGCCCCGACCCACTGTTACGTCCTATCACGCGCGTGTTCTGGCAGACCGATACGACAGGGCGGTGACGCATGGGCGCTGCCAACGGTCCACGGGCCTGTTCGGCTGCCCGCTGACCGGGCGGCGCCTTCTCGCTGAAGATTCTGGGACAGTGATGCGGCTGCCAGAGGCCGGCCCCTGCAGCGCAGAGCCGGCTGTCGGCAGACGGACTCCTTTAGCAGACAAGTGACAGATGATAAGCATGCCTGGGGGGAGAAGCTGCTTGAACCCCTCAGCATTTCCAACACTCACGTCGGAGTTCCACCAGCTTCGGGGACTACTGTCGGAGATATTGACCACGGGTACCCTCGGCGCCTACCCTTGGTATTTTAAGACAAATGCCAGCCGCTTGGTCTACTGCAGCCGTCTGCTCCTCGAGCCGCCTCCTAGGGTAGCCTGCCCTAGGAGCCGGCTGCCAGCAGGCTGCAGGGACCCAACATGCGGCAACACCACCACCACTAGCAACCAGACGGCCCCGCACTCCTCCCTCAGGAAACACGCTGAGGAGGGTCCTAGCGTGGCGGGGGCATGGCTATAGGAGAACATGTCCTTAGAAGATCTATAAGGATGTGGCTACAGTGACCATGTACTTTGGGAATATCACCTCAGCGGCGGGTCGCTGTAGCCACGCTGCTCGTGACCAAGCAACAGTCCGAGGAGGCCACGATCCCACTACCCACAAACGGCGGGGCCAGCAGGCGGCTGGCCCCATCGATCAGCGGGCAAGCTCACGAACAAACCGCCTCTGGCAGGCGGCTAGGGGAGACGGCCGTCTGGTAGCAGACGACGAACCCCACCATAGAAGTCCGAGCCTCATCAAGATGACGGGACGGGGCGTGGCGGCAGCGTACGGCGAGGGGCGATGGCACTGTAGCCATCTCCTTCTTGACCAGGCTGTCGTCAGCGGAAGCACCCCCACAGTGAAAGACAATCACAGGGGGCTCGCAGGCGGCGGGCCCCAGCAGACAGGCGGCAAAGCGGGCGCTAGAAGACACTGACGGCCGGGTGCCACACCATCGAGTTTACCATTGTACCCCTGGGGGGTAGGCCTATATAAACCCCCCAGGGTCCTCCATGAAGGGGGGTTCGAAGGTCGAGAGATTGGCTGTTAGAAGATCACAAGACCAAAAACCCTAGATAGAGCGAGGAGGTGAGCTAGCCTTGTTCATCTCCTTCCTTAAGACACCACAGCTCAAGGAGCAATCTTGTAGCTACTCTAGTGCTATCAGTGATGACGCGGAGCCCCCGCAGAGCAGGACTAGGGGTGTTATCTCCTCGGAGAGCCCCGAACCTGGGTAAGATTCGTAGGCATCCTAAGTTTCGCTTTATCCCGCTTCCCGAGCCCGGCGACGTTCTTTTGACCCCATGCATGATAAGCCATATGTTGGCATATGTCGTCCCAAAACCCTGACAAGATGATATTTTTAGTCCCTCAAGTTTTGACGAGCAAATTTATGATGATGAAAGCATGCCTCCTATTTATTATGATTATATTGATGAAAGTGGATTTGGAGAGGTCATGACTTTATTTAGTGATGAATCCACTATTTCGGAAGAGGTTCCGATTGATTATGAGAACAAAGTTGCTATCTATGATGATTATTGTGATGACTTGTATGCTATTAAGAATAATGATAACCATGAAACTTGTCATCATGATTTTAGTTTTCAATAGGATTATGCTTCACATGATAATTATTTTGTTGAGTTTGCTCCCACTACTATTGATGAGAATAAATTTGCTTATGTTGGGACTAGTAAAATTTCTATGCAAGAAGATCATGAAAAGAATGCTTTATGTGCTGGTTATATGGTTGAATTCATTCATGATGCTACTGAAAATTATTATGAGAGAGGATCATATGCTTCAACATATTGCAATGATATCAAGTTTCCTCTCTATGTGCTTAAAATCTTGAAGTTATGCTCGTGTTCCCTTCCTATGCTAGTTGATTATCGTTCACATAAGTTGTTTGCTCACAAAATCCCTATGCATAGGAAGTGGGTTAGGCTTAAATGTGCTAGTCATATTCTTCATGATGCTCATTTTATGTTTCAATTCTTATCTTTTATGCAAGCATCATTGAAATCATCGTGCCTAGCTAGGGGCGTTAAACGATAGTGCTTGTTGGGAGGCAACCCACCTTTGTTTTTGTTCCTTGTTTTATCTTCTTCTGTTTAGGAATAAATAATGCATCTAGCTTCTATTTAGATGTGTTTTTGTGTTTTAATTAGTGTTTGTGCCAAGTAGAACCTTTGGCAAGACTTGTGTGAAGTTTATGTGATCATGCTGTAAAAAACAGAAACTTTAGCGCTCACGAGATTAGCTACCATTTTTTTACCAGAGAGTGCTTTTTAGTTGATTATTTTTGCAGATGATTAATAGACAAATTCCTCGGGTTTACCAATTTATTTGAGAATTTTTAGAGTTACAGAAGTATTCGAAAGTTACAGATTACTACAGACTGTTCTGTTTTTGACAGATTCTGTTTTTAATGTGTTGACTGCTTATTTTGATGAATCTATGAGTAGAGGGTATGAACCATAGAAAAGTTGGAATAGAGCAGATATTACACCAATTTAAATTTAGAATGAGTTCATAACAGTACCTAAGTGATGGTTGTATTTTCTTATACTAATGGAGCTTACGAGTTTTCTGTTGAGTTTTGTGTTGTGAAGTTTTCAAGTTTCGGGTCAAGATTCGATGGACTATGGAATAAGGAGTGGCAAGAGCCAAAGCTTGGGGATTCCCAAGGCACCCCAAGGCAAAATTCAAGTACAACCAAAAGCCTAAGCTTGGGGATGCCCCGGGAAGGCATCCCCTCTTTCGTCTTCGTTCATCGGTAACTTTAGTCGATGCTACATTTTTATTCACAACATGATATGTGTTTTGCTCGGAGCGTCAATTTATTTTATTTTGTTTTGCTTGATGTTTAAATATTATCTCAAGGTCTGGAATTCTTAAATGTAGAGAGTCTTCAAATAGTTGAATAATTATTCAACTACTCATTGATCTTCACTTATATCTTTCGGAGTAGTTTGTTGTTTTGCTCTAGTGCTTCACTTATATCTTTTAGAGCACGGCGGTGGTTTTATTTTTTTTAGAAATTATTGATCTCTCATGCTTCACTTATATATATTTGAGAGTCTTTTAGAACAGCATGATAATGTGCTTTGGTTATAAAACTAGTCCTAATATGATTGGCATCAAAGATTGATATAGTAAAGACTTTCATACAAACTGCATTGAATATGATGAGAAGTTTGATACTTGATTATTGTTTTGAGATATGGGGATGGTGATATTAGAGTCATGCTACTGGGGTAATTATGAAATTGAGAAATACTTGTGTTAAAGTGTGTGATTCCCGTAGCATGCACGTATGGTGAACCGCTATGTGACGAAGTTAGAGCATGAAGTATTTGTAGATTGTCATCCTTTGTGTGGAGGTCGGGGGCGCGCGATGGTTAACTCCTACCAACCTCGCCCTAGGAGCATGCGTTGATTGCTTTGTTTGATGACTCGTAAATTTGCAATAAGTATATGAGTTCTTTATGACTAATGTTGAGTCCATGGATTATACGCACTCTCACCCTTCCACCATTGCTAGCCTCTCTTGTACCGCGCAACTTACGCCGGTACCATACACCCACCATATACCTTCCTCAAAACAGCCACCATATCTACCTATCATGGCATTTCCATAGCCATTCCAAGATATATAGCCATGCAACTTTCCACCGTTCCATTCATATGACAAGCTTCATATTGTCATATTGCCATGCATGATCATGTAGTTGACATCGTATTTGTGGCAAAGCCACCATGCATAATTTTTCATACTTGTCACTCTTGATTCATTGCACCTCCCGGTACACCGCCGAAGGCACTCATATAGAGTCATACTTTGTTCTAGTATCGAGTTGTAATATCGAGTTGTAATATCGAGTTGTAAATCAATAAATGTGTGATGATCTTCATTATAGAGCATTGTCCCATGTGAGGAAAGGCCAAAAAAATGAGAAGGCCCCTCCCAAAAAGGGGGGACAATGCTACTATCCTTTTCCACAGTTGTGCTTCAAAGTAGCACCATGTTCTTCATGATAGAGAGTCTCTTGTTTAGTCTCTTTCATATACTAGTGGGAATTTTCATTATAGAACTTGGCTTGTATATTCCAACGATGGGCTTCCTCAAATGCCCTTGGTGTTCGTGAGCAAGCAAGTTGGATGCACACCCACTTAGTTTCTTTTGTTGAGCTTTCATACATTTTTATCTCTAGTGCATCCATTGCATGGCAATCCCTACTCACTCACATTGATATCTATTGATGGGCATCTCCATTGCCCATTGATACGCCTAATCGATGTGAGACTATCTTCCTCCTTTTTGTCTTCTCCACAACCACCATTCTATTCCACCCGTAGTGCTATATCCATGGCTCACGCTCATGTATTGCGTGAAAGTTGAAAGGTTTGAAAGAATAGAGTATGAAAACAAGTGCTTGGCTGAAATCGGGGTTGTGCATGATATGAATATTTTGTGTGATGAAGAGGGAGCATAGCCAGACTATATGATTTTGTAGGGATAACTTTCTTTATCCATGGTATTTTGAGAAGACATGATTGCTTTGTTAGTATGCTTGATGTATTATTATTTCTTATGTAAATACAAACTTATATCTTGAATCTTATGGATCTGAACATTCATGCCACAATAAAGTAAATTCCATTGAGAATTATGTTAGGTAGCATTCCACATCAAAAATTCTGTTTTTATCATTTACCTACTCGAGGACGAGCAGGAATTAAGCTTGGGGATGCTTGATACGTCACCAACGTATCTATAATTTTTTATTGTTCCATGCTATTATATTATCCTTCTAGGATGTTTTATGGGCTTTTATATACACTTTTATACGATTATTGGGACTAACCTATTAACCCAGAGCCCAGTGCCAGTTTCTGTTTTTCTCCTGTTTTAGGGTTTCACAAAAAAGGAATTTCAAACGGAGCCCAATTGACATGAAACTCAACGGATGACGTTTTGGACCAAAAGAAGCCCAGGAAGTGCCGGAGGGGGACGAGAAGACCCACGGGCTGCCCACAAGGTTGGGGGCGTGCCCCCCGTACTGGGCGCACCCCCTTGCCTCGTGGACATCCCGTAAAGTCCCTTTGCTTGGCCCCGACTGCAACACCTCCTATATATACTGAAACCTCTGGAAAATAACCTAGATCGGGAGTTTTGCCGCCGAAAGCCTCTGTTGCCACCGAAAACCAATCTAGACCCCCTTCTGGCACCCTGCCGTAGGGGCGGGGGAATCCCTCTCCGGTGGCCATCTTCATCATCTCGACGCTCTCCATGACGAGGGGAGAGTAGTTCACCCTCGGGGCTATGGGTATGTATCAATAGCTATGTGTTTGATCTCTCTCTCTCGTGTTCTTGAGATGGCACGATCTTGATGTATTGCGAGCTTTGCTATTATAGTAGGATCTTATGATGTTTCTCCCCCTCTACTCTCTTGTAATGGATTGAGTTTTCCCTTTGAAGTTATCTTATCGGATTGAGTCTTTAAGGATTTGAGAACACATGATGTATGTCATGCATGTGCTTATCTGTGGTGACAATGGGATATCACGTGATTCACTTGATGTATGTTTTGGTGATCAACTTGCGGGTTTCGTGACCTTGGGAATCTATGCATAGGGGCTGGCACACGTTTTCGTCTTGACTCTCCGGTAGAAACTTTGGGGAACTCTTTGAAGTTCTTTGTGTTGGTTGAATAGATGAATCTGAGATTGTGTGATGCATATCGTATAATCATACCCACGGATACTCGAGGTGACAATGGAGTATCTAGGTGACATTAGGGTTTGGTTGATTTGTGTCTTAAGGTGTTATTCTAGTATGAACTCTATGATAGATCGATCAGAAAGGATAACTTTGAGGTGGTTTCGTACCCTACCATAATCTATTCGTTTGTTCTCCGCTATTAGTGACTTTGGAGTGACTCTTTGTTGCATGTTGAGGGATAGTTATATGATCCAGTTATGTTATTATTGTAGAGTGAACTTGCACTAGTGAAAGTATGAACCCTAGGCCTTGTTTCTTATCATTGGAATACCGTTTATGCTCACTTTTACCACTTGCTACCTTGCTGTTTTTATATTTTCAGATTACAAAAACCTATATCTAGTATCCATATTGCACTTGTATCACCATTGCCGAACTAGTGCATCTATACAATTTACCATTGTATTGGGTGTGTTGGGGACACAAGATACTCTTTATTATTTGGTTGCAGGGTTGCTTGAGAGAGACCATCTTTATCCTACGCCTCCCACGGATTGATAAACCTTAGGTCATCCACTTGAGGGAAATTTGCTACTGTCCTACAAACCTCTGCACTTGGAGGCCCAACAACGTCTACAAGAAGAAGGTTGTGTAGTAGACATCACCGACCAGGAACCTATCCCAAGATCGACGAAGAAGAAGAAGAAAGAACTCCAACACAAGTAAACATCGCTCTCACGTCAAGTCATTAGAAACCTGCACATGCAACTCTTGTTGTAGTATCTGTGAGCCACGAGGACTCAGAAATCCCATTACCATGGGTATCAAGACTAGCAAAGCTTAATGGGCATGGAGTGGTTAAGTGGTGAGGTTGCAGCAGTGGCTAAGCATAATATGGTGGCTAACTTACGAGTACAAGAATAAGATGAGCATCTACGCAAACGGTCGCAAACTAGTAATGATCGCTAAGAGATCCTGAACTACCTACGAGCCAAACATAACCCCATTGTGTTCTCTTCTCAAAGTGAAAAGAAATAGTCACAGTTACTCACACGGTTGGTGTGTTTTATTTCGGATCCTTTGTCAAGTTTGCTACAACCGGACATTAACGAATTCCAATCTCCCACATAATCGCGGGCACGGCTTTCGAAATATTATAACCCTACAGGGGTGTCCCACCTTAGCCCATCACAAGCTCTCACGATTAGCAGATGTAAAATCCCCATATCTTAGGGATAACCCGATCAGACTCGGAATCCCGGTGCACAAGAAATTTCTACAATGGTAAAACAACTCCAGCAATACCTCCCGACGTGTCGACACCCTGATAGTTGCCGCACGTATCTCGTCTCAGGCCACGACCGGATGAGCAGTATGTACAACAACCAAAGACCCCAAATAACTGGGTGACACCGCAAGTGGCTCTAGTTTGGGTCCAACACCGTCAGCACTGCCCCCCTGTACGTGGAAAAGAATCCTTGGTTAGCGCTAACTCCCTATGCAATTTAATTAATTAATTAAGTTTTTATTATGTTGCAAATTAAAACCAAAGTTGGGCCTTGCTGGAGGAGTTTTATTCAAAGACGAACTATCAAGGGGTCCCCATATACCCAACCGCGTTAGGAACGCAAAATCAAGGAAAATAACACCGGTTTATCGGTTCTTAAGGCAGCATGAGTGGAACAAAACACCGAGCAAAAGGCCAAGCTTTCCACCCATTGCCAAGTATATAGGTGCATTAATTATAGTAAGATATATTGTGATATTCCCAAAGTATCCAAGTTCTGACATGGAGCAATCTTCATCTTCACCTGCAACTAACAACGCTATAAGAGGGGCTGAGCGAGCGGTGACATAGCCAAAAAACGGTTTGCTGGGATGGTGTCAAAGGTTAGAGGTTTCATGGCAACAACGAGATGCTGACAACAAATAGATAGGCAGCGCGACATATAGCAATAGCATCGATACAACTAGCCTAGCAATTATAGTACTAAGATCCAAGGTGACGGTCATCTTGCCTGAGATCCCGCAAGGAAGAAGATCGAGTCCATGAAGAAGACGAACCAATCGTAGTCGAACGAATCCTCATGATTGCAACGAAACAAGCGCTAACGAGAAGAAACAAGCAACACAGTAAACACACAACACAAGAACATGACATGATGCTCAACCAATACGATGCATGACAAGGCTACATGATGCAAATCATGGCAAGGGATCAAGCACACAAGACCACACAACAAGGCAAGTTTAAATGAGGCCGAAAACCACATATAACAATTCCGGTAAGTCCTGATATGCAAATTTCGAAATTGGTCCAGAACTGAACAAACATTAAGTTGAAGTTGTTAAACAGCAAGTTAAGATGCACCATGATGATCTACCTGGAATTCTAGTCAAGTTACATATAAAGTTCATTTAATTCGGAGATTCGGCCTAGAAGATACGACCAAAACAAGTTAAGCATGGCAAAGATGCAAGATGCATTCAAACAACAAGAAAACATACTCCAAACATGTATACAACATAATATTATGCATCTACATGCAAAAACACGCAAGTTTCATATAGGACACAGTCAAAACGGAGCAACGGTTCAACACATACACATGAAACAAGATATAACAACAAACTGTCCCAAAACAACAACTAAGCACTTTACAATCATCAAAACAACATGCTACAGGAACATTTCATGGCATCAAAGGGCATGGCAAACATGTACATGTCAAGCACTACAAATGTGATCACTGAGCTACTACCAAATACCACTAGAACATGCTCGAAACATCATGGCAAGATTGCAAAAGATAACAGTTTCACAGACTTAGTGAAATAAACTGAATATGACAGCAACAACGACAAGTAGGCATGTTTGCAAGCTTGTGCAACTCATCTCAAAGCATATCATGGCATGTGAATATAACCAACAGCAAGAAGACATGTTTATGCAGCTACTCATGGCAAGAACATGGTCATAGGATGCATAGAACACTAGCTATTCACATGGCAAAACTGAACTTACTGATAACAGGCTGACAGAAACATTATATAGCAATTTGAGAGCAAGAAAGAGACGAGCTACAGCAACCTATAATTTCAAAAAAGGGCATGGATGGATAGAGCATAACATGGACTTCAAGACATGGTCACTTGACATTCCAAAACATGCATGGATATGACTGTAGCATCAAGCAAACATGGCATCACAATATAACAGTTTCAGACTTGGCAGTTTTTAACAAGTCTCAGAAAACAGCAAATAGCGAGTAGGCCACTTTGCAAGCTTGTTCCACTCACCACAAGACATAACATGAAATGTGGATTGTACCACAGCAAAAATGACATGATTGTGATCCTAAAACATGTTGACATGATGCTCAAACAAAAATCACACAAATAGATATGAAAAAGAAAAATCGGCAAGTTATATCAAGTTTCAGCAGTTAACAACACTTAGCATTTTTGCAACAGGGATTAACATGTCATAATGCACTCTAACATGCATGCAAAGCACACCATCATCTAGAGCATTCAGAGACGAACTTTTGACATATTATTAACTCCAAACGGATAAACGTGCACAAAGTTACAACATGTAGAAAAACCCTATGTGATGCAATTTCAGAGAAGGACTTGGTCATTTTTTAACATGCTATTTACACAAATTAATTCAAACAGCAGGTTTAAACATTTTAAACATGCATGGAAGGTGGATATTATTACTCTACACGGAATTCTAAGCAAGTTACATATATCAAGTTTTTACATATGATGCATGGTTGTTAGTTATTAAATGCGTGAACTAGAGGGACTAAACTGCAAAGATGTTTTTCTCTGGTTAATGCAAAATTCGCAGCTTTGGGAAAAAACTACATGGTCCGAAGCTTCTAGCGGACTGGGCCTCACCAGATGGCCTTGGGCCGGTGGTGGAGCTGGGCACAGGCAGCCGCGGAGCTGGGCCTCGCGCGCTAAGGAAGCTGGGCCTGCGCGGCTGCTGGCCCAAGCGAGGGCATCGTCCACCGCTGCTCGTCGCGAGCAGGAGGCCATGGCGGTGACGCCGGCGCGAGGGGTGATAACCCACAAGTGTAGGGGCTCGCAACAGTTTTCGAGGGTAAAGTATTCAACCCAAATTTATTGATTCGACACAAGGGGAGCCAAAGAATACTCTTAAGTATTAGCAGCTGATTTTTCAATTCAACCACACCTGGAAACTTAGTATCTGCAGCAAGGTAGTTTAGTAGCAAAGTAATATGGAGATAGCGGTGACAGCAATTAAAGTAACGGTAGTATTTTTGTAGTTTTTGTAATAGCAGTACCGGAAAAGTAAATAAGCAACAAGCAATATGTGAAAAGCTCGTAGGGATTGGGTGGGTGATGGGGAATTATGTTGGATGCTTTCATCATGTAAAAGTTATAACCTAGGGTAACACAGAACTAGCTCCAGTTCATCAATGTAATGTAGGCATGTATTCCGAATATAGTCATACATGCTTATGGAAAAGAACTTGCATGACATCTTTTGTCCTACCCTCCTGTGGCAGCGGGGTCGTAGTGGAAACTAAGGGATACTAAGGCCTCCTTTTAATAGAGTACCGGACCAAAGCATTAACACATAGTGAATACATGAACTCCTCAAACTACGGTCATCACCGGGAGTGGTCCCGATTATTGTCACTTCGGGGTTGCCGGATCATAACACATAGTAGGTGACTATAGACTTCCAAGATAGGATCAAGAACACACATATACTCATGAAAACATAATAGGTTCAAATCTGAAATCATGGCACTCGGGCCCTAGTGACAAGCATTAAGCATAGCAAAGTCATAGCAACATCAATCTTAGAACATAGTGGATACTAGGGATCAAACCCCAACAAAACTAACTCGATTACATGGTAAATCACATCCAACCCATCACCGTCCAGCAAGCCTACGATGGAATTACTCACGCACAGCGGTGAGCATCATGAAATTGGAGATGGATGAAGGTTGATGATGACGATGGCGACGATCTCCACTCTCCGGAGCCCCGAACGGACTCTAGATCAGCCCCCCCGAGAGAGATTAGGGCTTGGCGGCGGCTCCGTATCGTAAAACGCGATAATTCTTCCTCTCTGATTTTTTTCTCCTCGAAAGTGAATATATGGAGTCCGGGGGTACGTCGGTGGAGCATCAGGGGGCCCACGAGGCAGGGGGCGCGCCCAGGGGGAGGGGACGTGCCCCCCACCCTCGTGGACACGGTGTGGGCCCCCTGGCGTAGATCTTTCCGTAGATATTTTTTATATTTTCCAAAATAATTCTCCGTGGATTTTCAGGTCATTCCGAGAACTCTTTATTTCTGCACAAAAACAACACCATGGCAATTCTGTTGAAAACAGCGTCAGTCTGGGTTAGTTCCATTAAAATCATGCAAGTTAGAGTCCAAAACAAGGGCGAAAGTGTTTCGAAAATTAGATACGTTGGAGACGTATCAACTCCCCCAAGCTTAAACCTTTGCTTGTCCTCAAGCAATTCGGTTGATAAACTGAAAGTGATAAATAAAAACTTTGACAAACTCTATTTGCTCTTGTTGTTGCAAATATGTAAGCCAGCATTCATGTTTTCAGCAAGATTATGAACTAACCACATTCACAATAACTTTCAAGTCTCATGTCTACTCACATCAATGGCATAATCAACTAGCGATCAATAATAATAAACTTCGGATGACAACACTTTCTCAAAACAATCATGATATGATATAACAAGGTGGTATCTCGCTAGCCCTTTCTGAGACCGCAAAACATAAATGCAGAGCACCTTTAAAGATCAAGGACTGACTAGACATTGTAATTGATGGTAAAAGAGATCCAGTCACAATCATACTCAATGCAAATTAGTAGTAATACATGCAAATGACAAAGGTGCTCTCCAACTGGTGCTCTTTTATAAGAGGATGATGAATCGGCATAAAAGTAAATAGATAGGCCCTTCGCAGAGGGAAGTAGGGATTCGTAGAGGTGCCAGAGCTCGATTTTTAAATAGAGATGAATAACATTTTTAGCGGTATACTCTCATTGTCAACATAACAACCAAGAATCTCGATATCTTCCATGCTACGCACATTATAGGTGGTTCCCAAACAGAATGGTAAAGTTTATACTCCCCCAACCACCAACAAGCACACTCCACTGCTAGCCCGAAACAACGGGTACCGTCCAAACCAGCAACTGCCCTGGGGGAATTTTGTTTAATTATTGTGATTTTGGGAATGGGACTGGGCATCCCGGTTACCAGCCATTTTCTCATGAATGATGAGCGGATTCCACTCATCGTGAGAATAACCCACCTAGCATGGAAGATATAGGCAGCCCCAATTGATACATGAGCTGTTCGAGCTTACAAAATAGAATTTCATTTGAAGGTTTAGAGTTTGGCACATACAAATTTACTTGGAACGGCAGCTAAATACCGCATATAGGAAGGTATGGTGGACTCAATGGAATAACTTTGGAGTTTATGGAAGTGGATGCACAAGCAGTATTCCCGCTTAGTACAGGTGAAGGCTAGAAAGAGACTGGGAAGCGACCAGCTAGAGAGCGACAACAGTAATGAACATGCATTAAAATTAATCAACAATGAATGCAAGCATGAGTAGGATATAAATCACCATGAACATAAATATCGTGGCGGCTATGTTGATTTGTTTCAACTACATGCATGAACATGTGCCAAGTCATACCACTTGAATCGTTCAAAGGAGGATACCACCCTATCATCCCACATCACAACCATTTTAATATCATGTTGGCACGCAAGATAGACCATTATAAACTCTCAGCTAATTAAGCATGGCATAAGCAGCTATGATCTCTAATTCTCATTGCAAGCATGTTTCATTCATAATAGGGTGAATCAGGAACGATGAACTATCATATTTACAAAAACAAGAGAGGTCGAGTTCATACCAGCTTTTCTTATCTCAATTAGTTCATCATATATCATCCTTATTGCCTTTCACTCGCACGACCGAACGGTGTGGATAATAATAATAGTGCACGTGCATTGGACTAAGCTGGAATCTGCAAACATTTAATACAAGAGAGAAGACAAAGTAATATGGATCAAGGTTAAATGAGCAATAAAGCATATGAGAGCCACTAAACATTTTCAATCATGGTCTTCTACTCTTGACCCCCAAAGAAAAGAAAAGAAACTATTTACACGGGAAAGCTCCCAACAAGCAAAAGAAGAACGAGGAATCTTTTTGGGTTTTCTTTTAATTGCAGCTACTACAGGAAAGGAAAGTAAACTAGCTAAAAGCTACAACTAATATTTTTTGTTTGTTTTTCTTAAGGTTTTTCTAGCACGCAAGAAAAAGACTAAGAAAAAGAATTGAAACTAAGCATGGATGGTACAATGAAAGAGTGTGAGCACTGACAACTAAAATAAGTGTGTGAACATGAATGTAATGTCGGTGAGAAACACGTACCCCCCCAAGCTTAGACTTTTGGCATAAGTTGGTCTATGGCCAGGGATCAAAGCTACTCTCTCCAATGTACTGAGATGTGTCCTCTGGGTGCCACTGGTTGGCGAGCTCATCCAGATCCCACCCATAAACAGACTGACGGTAAGGATCGAGTGGTGGCTCAGGCTCAGGCTCTGAAGCTCGTGCCTGGCTCTGGTACTTGTAGAAGGCATCTGACGTAACGAGATATATGCACGAAGACAGATCAAACAGAGATGGTGCATGCAAGGTAACAATCTCACAATATTTTTAATCAAACTTTAATTTATAATTAAGCAAGCTCTCCTTGTCTTTAACAATAAAATCATGTGCTATCATAGTCTTATAATCTAGATAAACAGGGGCAAGCAATTTTTCTTCTTTCTCATGATGCCTAACAGGTATTCTAAAATGTTCAGCAAGGCGAGAAGCAAAGATGCCTCCAAAGACGGGGCCCTTTGAGCGGTTCAAACTTAATCGTTTAGCAACGACGGCACACAAGCTAAAAGTTATGTCTCGAAACAAAGCATGGCGCAAAATTACAATATCAGGGGCACTAAGATTCCCACTGTTCCCGTGACCAATTAAACATCTACTAGCAAATAAAGCAAAGTAGCGCAGAACAGGGAAATGTATACTAGTAATTCTTGCCCCTGAGACTTGTCTAGTTTCCCCTACAGCTATCATGTCAATAAACCCTTCAACGTCTTCACGACATGGTTCATCAAGTCTACCTTCAAAGGGTATCATGCATACTTCACAAAACTCAAAGAATGACATTTCCTTAACTTCATCATATAAACGAAACTTCACTGAAGGTGGTGTTTTCTTAGCATGAAAGTGAAATTTTTGCGTGAAAATATTCACTTGTAAGAGATACTGTTCACGCTGGTTGTGGAGGAAGTCAGTGAGGCCTGCGTTGTTCGCCAAATAATAAAAGTGTTCGTAAATCCCGGCAGCTTTCATGAACTCACTACAGGGCCATTCACACGGCCGAACTTCCGCCATACGAGGGAGATTATATTTGGGCTTCTTATTTTTTTCCTTCTTCTTATCCTCTAAACTTTTACTAGAGGAGCCTCTCAACAATCTCTTTATCATTTTCCTCCTTTGAAAATTTCTGAAATTTTTAGTAACTCAAAATAAAAGTTAACCAAACTCAACAAGATTGATGGCAACAACTCCTACAAGTGTCTAGAGGCTATATCATGCATTAGAACTACTTGGGACAAAAGAAATTTGACATGCAAGCTCAAGAGCAAGGTCACCACAGCAGCAAAAATTTGCAATAAATAAAGCACTAGAACAAAAATTAATTGGACCGGTGGAGGAGTCACATACCAAGGAACAATCTCCCCAAACAGTTTTGTGAATGGAGCTTTGAGCAAGGAGATCGAAAATGGCAGCAAGATGAGCTAGAACTCGTGCTTGAGCTGGATAGTGAGTTTTTTGGGAGGAAGAAGGAGGGTAAGGGTGCAGGAATAAGTGGAGGGGGCCACATGGGGCCCACGAGGCAGGGGGGCGCCCTATGAGGGTGGGCGCGCCCTGGACCCTCGTGGCCAGGTGCTGGCTCCCCTCGCTGTCTTTTATGTGCCATATATTCTCAAATATTCTAGAAAAAAACATATTTCATTTTCAGAGCATTTGGAGAACTTTTATTTTCGAGGTATTTTTTTTATTGCACGGATAAGTCTGGAAACAGACAGAAAATACTATTTTTGCTTTATTTATCCTAATTAACAGAAAGTAAAATGAGGGTACAAAAGGTTGTGCTATCTAGATTAACCCATCTCATGCTCATCAAAAGGAATCCATTAATAAGGTTGATCAAGTCTTGTTAACAAACTCTTTCCGAATAACATGAAACCGGAGAATTTCCGAATAACACTAGGTTACCTCAATGTGGATATGTATGTCCCCAAGAATAAGAATATCATATGTCTTCTTAATAGTAGGAAGAGGAAATTCAAAACCTCCAATAGTAATAATTGAAAAATTTCCAATATATTTGCTAATGTGGACCTGAGGTTGTTTCCTCGGAAAATGTACCGTATGCTCATTACCATTGACATGAAAAGTGACATTGCC
Source organism: Secale cereale (assembly GCA_902687465.1). Classification (NCBI taxonomy): domain Eukaryota; kingdom Viridiplantae; phylum Streptophyta; class Magnoliopsida; order Poales; family Poaceae; genus Secale; species Secale cereale. The sequence goes on along the minus strand of LR738710.1, from coordinate 20,518,416 downwards.
TTTGTTGCAATCAATAACAGCCCCTGCAGTATTCAAAAAGGGTCTACCAAGGATAATAGACATACTATCGTCCTCGGGAATATCAAGGATAACAAAGTTCGTTAGAATAGTAACATTTGCAACTACAACAGGCACATCCTCACAAATACCAACATGTATAGCAGTTGATTTATCAACCATTTGCAAAGATATTTCGGTAGGTATCAATTTACTCAAGTCAAGTCTATGATATAAAGAGAGAGGCATAACACTAACACCGGCTCCAAGATCACATAAAGCAGTTTTAACATAGTTTTCTTTAATGGAGCAAGGTATAGTGGGTACTCCTGGATCTCCTAGTTTCTTAGGTATTCCACCTTTGAAAGTGTAATTGGCAAACATGGTGGAAATTTCCACTTCAGGTATATTTCTTTTATTGGTAATAATATCTTTCATATACTTAGCATAAGGATTTGTTTTAAGCATATCAGTCAAACGCATACGCAAAAAGATAGGTCTAATCATTTCAGCAACATGCTCAAAATCCTCATCATCCTTTTTCTTGGATGGTTTAGGAGGAAAAGGCATGGGTTTCTGAACCCATGCTTCTCTTTCCTTACCGTCCTTCCTAGCAACAAAGTCTCTCTTATCATAACGTTGATTCTTTGATTGTGGGTTATCAAGATCAACAGCAGGTTCAATCTCTACATCATTATCATTGCTAGGTTTAGCATCATCATGAACATCATCATTAACATTATCACTAGGTTCATGTTCATTACCAGATTGTGTTTCTGCATCAGAAACAGATATATCATTGGGATCTCAGGTGTATCAGCTACAGGTTCACTAGAAGCATGCAAAGTCTTATCATTTTCTTTTTCTTCTTCTTAGAAGAACTAGGTGCATCTAAATTAGCTCTCTGAAAATCTTTCTCAATTCTCTTAGGGTGACCTTCAGGATACAGAGGTTCCCGAGTCATTTTACCACCTCTAGTTGCAACTCTAACATCATAGTCATTATTCTTACTATATAATTCATTGAGCAAATCATTCTGAGCCTTAAGTACTTGTTCTACTTGAGTGGTAACCATGGAAGCATGCTTACTAATGATTTTCAATTCACCTTTAACTCTAGACATATAGTCACTCAAGCGTTCAATCATATAAGCATTACATTGAAATTGTCTACCAACATAAGCATTGAAGTTTTCTTGTTTCGCAATAAAATTGTCAAACTCATCTAAGCATTGGCTAGCAGACTTATAACGAGGAATATCACCTTCATCAAATCTATAAAGACAATTTACCTTTAAAACCTGTGTCGGGTTATCGAGACCATGTATTTCTACAATAGGTGGTAAATTCTTAACATCTTCAGCTTTAATACCTTTTTCTTTCATAGATTTCTTTGCCTCTATCGGGACCCCGATCCTAAGTCACACAGGTCTAGCCTGTAACTCACCATATCACTTTGCGGCCTCACGCACGGTATCCCCATGGGTGCCACCTTACCTGGCCCGGGACCGTTTGCGCATTTTGGCACATGTATATGATAGTGTCGCTAGCATCAATATGACAGAGAACCCGGGCCGACATGACCAGTTATAAACCAAAAGTGGCACTAAATTACAGAGACATGCATACATGACCCAGCAACGAACGTGTCGGTCATCAACGTATGAACCCAAGTCGTAGCAAGCTACAAGGACTTAAAGGAACAACGCGTGACATTTCCCCTAAGGGACAGGCACAGGAACGAAGAAGGACACATGCCGGCCAACCTAAGTGTTCCGGAGTAGTAGCAAGCTACCAAGGCTAAGTGGAAGCACTAGGAGGCATTTCCCTGTAAGATAGGCTACCAAGGGTAAACAACTAGGTGTCGGATCCCACACATAACAATACACATTACACGTACGCATAACATGCAAGTATGTGCTGTACAACATGACATCACAACAAAACTCAACAACTCATATAGATAAAGGCCCAGAAGAGCCATCATAGCATTTATTACAAACAGAGGTCACATGACCCAACATACAGAGCATACAGGCAACGGAAGCATAACATGTCTGAGTACAGACAACTACAAATGAAGAAGGCTGGAAAAGCCTGGCTATCTACAAGACCCTCCCAAGGGTACAAGACCGTAGCTGAGGTAACAAGCTAAACGTCGAAGACCACGCGGAACCACTAGAGAGACTGAGGTCTCTCTGCAAAAACATAAATTAAGCAAACGTGAGTACAAAGGTACTCAGCAAGAGTTACATCAGAACTAGCTACATATGCATCAGTATCAACAAAGGGGGTGGTGGAGTTTGACTGCAGCAAGCCAGCTTTGACTCGGTGGCTATTCTAAACTACGACTGCAAGTAACTCTTTTGTGGTGGCGCACACAAGTCCACATATTCACCAATCAATACACCACTATGGATCCGCTCCCGTCTCCCTACGAGAAGGCCATCCATAGCACTCACGCTTATCTTGCGTGTTTTAGAGTATCCACTTTCACTTGTCTATGAACTGTAATAGGCAACCCAAAAGTCCATTTCCGCGGACACGGCTATTCGAATAGATTATATTTAACCCTGCAGGGGTGTACTTCTTCACACACACTCTCACCACTTACCGCCGTTTACACGACATGTACTCGGCAACCTTCAAGCGGAGGCCCAGCGAGGGTGTCGGCCACGACCTGACTAAGCACACAAGTCTCTCGTCCAGGTTTATCGCCTATTTGGGTTCCATCCGTGGGGAGATCCGGCCGGGGTGTCGCTCACTGCCCCAAACGATGTGTACAGGGTTCCCGCATCCCCAAACGGGCGATCGGTACACCGTGCCACGTACCTGCCGCGTCACAGCCCACCCCGAGGGTCAGCGCTGCGCATGACCTCCAGTAAACTACAAACACCAGAAACTAGTTGCAACTCCTGGATAGAGAACAAGGGCAGTTAATAAGTCGAGAGGGTCCATTGGTTTCGGGCCCAATGCATGGTAGTAATTGGTCATGGATCAACCAACACAGAACTCAGTTCCTGAGGACGGCTGCAATGAGACAACCCACCATGTACTCCTACATGGCCTCTCATCGCTACCTTTACCAAATCGTGTTCACACACTTAGCTCACACACATTAGGACATGTTCATCACCATTCCAATTCATCCCCGATGAATCAGACCTGACACAACTCTAAGCAATAGCAGGCATAACCAGAAAGCATGAATGAGTAGGCACAACATGGCTCAAACAACTCCTACTCATACTAGTGGGTTTCAACTATTTACTGTGGCAATGACAGGTCATGCAGTGGAAAGGGGTTCAACTACCGCAGCAGGTAACAGTTGAAGCGTTGTTGTCCTAATGCATTAAAAGAGAGCAAGAGCGAGAGAGTGGGATTGTATCAGAATGCTCAATGGGGTTTTGCTTGCCTGGCACTTCTGAAGATAACATTGAGTCTTCATCGGTGTCATCGATCACATCGTCGGAACACGTCTACTGAAAGGGAACAACACCGGCAACCGAGAAAGAAACACAATCAATGCAATGCAACAATATGATGCATGATCATGACATGGCAATATGATGTGGGTTGAGCTAATGCAACTAGCAACACAATTAAATGAAGTTGGTTTGAATCCAAGATTCAAATTCAAACTCCATATGTGATTATTTAAATGCCATTTAATTGATTTGACAACAGGTTTAACTTTTTCAAACATGCATGAAAACGCCATAAACAGATTCCTTGGATATTTCTGATCATTTTTCATATATAAATTATTTTCATCTGAGCTACGGTTGATTTTATATGATTTTTAGAAGTTTAAAGCATTTTCTGGAATTTCTAAACCTTTCTGATTTATTTTAATTCCAAAAGGGCTTTATTGCGTCAGCACTGCGTCAGGCTGAGGTCAGCAGGTCAACTGACCGGCCAGAGTCAAACCTGATGTGTGGGGTCCACACGTCAGTGACACATGGACTAACTCCGGTCAAAACTAGCGCTGACTGGGGTTTGACCAGGGCTAGGGCCCATTGTCAGTGGCTATTAGGGGTGGTTAGTGGTGTAATTAGCTCCTAACTAATGGCCACGTTGGCAGTCACCGGAGACTGGCCGGCGGCGACCGAAACAACGGCGGAGAATCGCCGGAGTTGCTCGGGCTCGCGCTACAGACGGCGGGAGGACGCGCGAATGCCACCAGCAGATAGCCCGCGCACGCCCGCATCCATCCACGCAAGTGGTAGGAGCTGGGGTGGCCGGAGCTCGTCGGAAACGAGCTCGCGGCGGCGCCGGAGTTCGGGCAGAGAGGGGAAAACGGCTTCGGCGGCCTAGGAGACGCAGGGTTAGCACGTGCGGCATCTACGCGTTGCGGTGAGCACGTTGGACGCATGCTCGGGACCAAATGGTCACCGGAGCGTCATCGCCGGTGAGCTCAGGCGGCGGCGCAGTCGGGCTCGAGTGGTGCGGCAGCTTCGGCGTGCAAACGCAACGGGGAAGAGGGGGGGTTCGACGCAGGGACTCACGGCGGGCACGGAGAGTAGAATGGCGGGCTCGGGGAGGCGCTCACGACGGCGAATCATCGGCGGCGAGCTTCGGCATCCGAGTAGGAAGAAGATGTCATGAAGGCGATGGAGAGCTTCCGGCGAAGCGTGGCTCAGGGAGGAGGAAGAGGGCGTCGAGGCGGTTCTTCTGGACACAACGGAGAGGCGGGGCGGTGGCTCTGGCCGCGGTGAACGACGAGCGGCGGCGGCGGCGTGTTCGGTGGTGCGAGGGGAGAGAGCCAGGGAAGGGAAGAGAGTGAGAGGGGTCCGGGGGGTGCGTGGAGACGCCAGAGACGTCCAGGGCGAAGCGGCAAGCAGGAGGTGGCCGTCGGTGGCCGTGCGCGTGCTGGAGCGCCGCGGGCACACGCCCTCCGTCCTTCTGTCACGAGGAAGACGACAGGGGAGGGCCAGGTGGGCTGCGCCGAAACTGCTGGGCCACCAGGTAAGTGGGCCTCGGGTAAGCTTCTCTCTCTCTCTTTTCTTTCTGTTTTCTGTTATCTATTTCTTTTGTAACTTTGTGGCTTTTCTAAAAATGCTTAGGCACTTTCAAAATTCACCAAACTGCTCATGCCCACTGTTTAGCATATAACCAGCATGGAACATTTCAGTTTAGGATTATTTGGACATTTAGAATAATTAGTAGCATTTAAATGCCCAAATGCAAATACTTTTAGATTTAATTCAAAAATCCAGAATGGTCCTAGAAATAGGTGCAACATTTTTGGCAGAGGTTTTTAATCAATCCAAAAATGATGAAATTTTCCCAAGGGCATTTTGGGTTTATTGAAAAAGATTTTAATTTGACCCTAGTTGAATTCATTTGGTGTTAGGGTTTGAACATCCCCATTTCTAGTTTCTGAGATAATAAACATGATGCAACGGACAGGTGCTATGCTAATGCAAGGTGAAGCTGGGGATGTGACAACTCACCCCCACTAAACAAGAATCTCGTCCCGAGATTCAGTACGTGAGATAAGAAATCAGAGGGGACACTAACTAACACAAACTTCATGATCCAAGTGTCCTCCATATAAGTGTTGATTGCTAGCATCATGTTGATCTTGGCATCCTTGCTTTCGAGATCTTGTCCAAACGGTGACGATGAGAGAAACTCTACAAAGTTGATCTTCCGAAAGATCGAGCAACTCAAGATCAACTCATGGAGTGAGATGTTGAAACATCTCTTGAGCTGAGACACGGAGTACACCTCCAGAGGGATGTAGTAAAATAAATGATGAAGGTTCACCTAATGGCAATAATTCCACACCTAAGAAGAGGGTGATCGATGTCACCAGGCGGGGTACCTTAGAGAAGGGGACTCGTAGAGTTACTCCCTTAAGTGGCAAAAAGAATTACTTTTGATATAGAGATCATTGAAATTCCAGTTACCAGCCTAAGGCAAACACAATCGATCGTTTGACGGAGTTCGAGATAATGACATTCCCGGGCCAGAATGGATGATGTGGACTACCTTGTAAAGGACAATGCCAAGGTTGATTTTGCTTATCACTGGAAATGGATGGGATCCATGGTAAAATGGCACATTGGCCGTGCAAGTTGGGAACAAAATGCAAATGCTGGGAATGATTCTAGTAACTGGGAAGAAACCCAACAGTAGAGAGTAAATCTACTCTTGAGGGGTTATAGCATAACCAAGAGCACTGGGAGCAATCCCGGTTGGTGTCGAGGATAACACCTAGTGCTTGTGCGTGCTCTCAAGAACTTGAGCATTTCCATAATCATCAAGGTTTTACCAATATCCGTGTCAAGGATCCTGGCAACACCACATACTACCATGATGAATAATGATGGACGATGCAGATGCAAAGGAAGATAACGCTTTCTCAGATTTCACCTTAGCGGAGTGAAAGGGCAAAATCTGGATGATCGACCGAGAAACATTTAGCACTCCGCTTCTAATGTTCTCCTTGATGTGTTAGCGTAAGCCATTCATAGATATGTTTGGCATCTCGAACATCAAATAACGGTTGGACTTCGGGAGCACAAGAATTCATAAGGAACAACTAGGGAGTAAATCCTACGAAGTCCTTATGGGGAGGTGGCCAACTTCTTCAATCAAGATTCTACAACAATAGGTCTTCCGGCCGGGTGTGTTGGCCATGACATCCACCTTACCGGTTATCGAGAGACCATTATTATAGATCTTGGGAAATGCTCCAACCATCATATCTGCCTGAGATTCAGTTCTGGTTGGTGTCAGAATATTCCAGACTCATCGAGTCTAGAAAGAAAGATGAAAGTTTGCAACACAAATCGACGAGATGGCGTTGCGAGATTCTCAGGAATGAACTACGATAGCAGCTCCAAAACTTGAGCTGGTTCTGCTACAAAACCTGTGAACACGTTGTCCCAGACAAGCATGACCACAAAGTAGTCTTATGATAAAATACTACCGAGTTTCAGGTTAGGAATCATCATTGAGGATAACGGAGTCCTAACATAAGTCATGATTCTTAAGAAGGAACTTCTTCTCCTTGAACAAATCTATCAGTGGCTTGGTGTGCTAGGAATACATATAGAGTGAAGGTTGCAAGTCTCCAAACCACAGAATACTTCGCACATATGCATAACTGACTTGGGACGATTCCACAGGAAGCAAACAACTTTCTCAAACTCACGGTGGCAACTTACATCAATTACAAATGAATTAGGGAAAGTCTCTTCTCTCATCCAACATATACCTCATGAACAGGACACGAAGGCAATGCTTACAAAGTTTCCAACACTTGCTTAATGTCCTACAAAATCATGGAGAAGGTAGCAGTGTTGCTGATGGGCTCAACAACAATTCATCCAGGTTTCCATGGAGATGGAATTCCATAATTATGTGAACAAATGATAGTATTGGTCAGACCCAGAAGATATAATGGTGTATGCTCGAGGGATCAACCACGAGTAAGACAACATTATGAATTTCGTTGGTTCTGATTTGATTTGATGATAGCCCATACTCAAATCAAAGTTTTGGACAAGACAATAGATCCAACAATTGCTCACAAGGATCAACCGATCAAGATATCATCTTTCTTCAACACACACACACAAAAGATGTCCCTTAGAAGGAACTAAGTCAGGCAAGCTCTTATCTTCCAACTCTCCAAGTTGTTGTTTAGCTTAACCAACTAGTTCAGGGTATCCAACACAGATTCTTGGAGAAAGGGTGGTTTAGAGAGAAACCAGCTTGATCACGAACTCAACATAGCGGTCAGGTGACAACCTGGTAATACTTCCGAGAAGATATTCGGAAAATCACGAACCACCGATATGTTACTAAGCTCGAGAACAATCTTGCTTTTCAGGGCAAGACGATATGATCAAATGAGCAAGGACTTAACACAATCCTAACTCATCAATCAAGGAGTGCACCAGGGAAGTGGACTAGGTAGCACGATCAATCTTAGAATGGTGATTCAGTAATCAACATGCTAAGAATGAGATTGTTGTCCTTTAACTACCAAGCAACGAAGTTGCTAGGAGTATTAATTTCACACATCACAATTCACTTATCACCATTCCGGTTACAATAACACGGAAACCGAGGGATGAACAATGATGGCAAGAAGTATTACTACATCAAGAATTCATAAGAGATAGTGCAATTCTCACGACATTCTTGACATAAAGATGGTAATACTCCAGGATAGAACAAATTAGAAGCTGGATTAGCATTCTTCATCTGCGGAATACAACTTCTTTGACCCAATCCTGGATATGGATAAGGTACTGGAGTTTGGTTCTCCTAGTCATTCCAGAATAGAATGGATTGACAGACCACAAGAGTAAAAGGCATCGATGAACACGAGTGCACAACTACTCCTGACTATCAACTGATAGACGGGGGTCATGATACAATTAAAAGGAGACAACTCAAGGAACATATAACTCCTGAGTTGTGGATGCATAGATTAACATGTCGAACGAGTTCAACATATTTCTTCCGGATAACCCATGCAGAAAATAGAATTGGCAGAGTCACAATATGAATGGAGTACTACTCAGGAGCACTCTGGTTGTGATCTTTTGGTTCAGAAGAACTTCTGCCATGATGGTTCATGGTATTTGGAAGAATGATATACCACGGACCACGAGGACTATCACAAGGCTACTAATATCCTAAAGGGACGAGCAAATACTACCAACATGAAGTAGGTAAAATGAATCTTGGGTTCAAGAACCCAGGAGTAGAATGCCTACTAACTAAATGGCATCACGGGATGCTTTTGAGAATGACGGCCAGAATCATCACACCGAGGATACAAAGTATAGCTGCATTACTGGGTGATCTTCTAAGACACCTAGGGTCATAGTAATAAGTCCAACATATATGTCGAGGTAACAGAGTGCCTCAACACACCGACTAGTGTGGTTAATCTGGCCTAAAAGGACATTAAGAACAGATAGGAATGGTTTGCAAATGCATCAGACTATATAGAAACCTGGGATGACTCGGACAGCATAACGGCTGTAAATGCTTGAAAATACTTTTAAGACTCGTGCACAAAGATAGCATAACCACTCAACATCATAATGTCAAGGTTCTGAGACCAACAGTTTAATAGACAGAAGTACTTGAGACTGAACTGAGAGTTGAATCCACATTAACGTGATCCTGATAAATAGAATGAGAATCCTAGTTTCTTAATCCTCGTAGAAGAAGAAGTTGACTCAGATCAGAAGGTCATAGGGTAAAGGAGTAAAAGAGCCTTAAGTTCCCTTCCACAATCAATTCCCTTATATAACTAAAGAGTTTCTAGACACGACTTCGACCAGTTTGGCTTGCTAATCCTACAGGCAGTTAGGCTCTGATACCAAAGCTGTCGGGACCCCGATCCTAAGTCACACAGGTCTAGCCTGTAACACACCATATCACTTTGCGGCCTCACGCACGGTATCCCCACGGGTGCCACCTTACCTGGCCCGGGACCGTTTGCGCATTTTGGCACACATATATGATAGTGTCGCTAGCATCCATATGACAGGGAACCCGGGCCGACATGACCAGTTATAAACCAAAAGTGGCACCAAATTAGAGAGACAGGCATACATGACCCAGCAACGAATGTGTCGGTCATCAACGTATGAACCTAAGTCGTAGCAAGCTACAAGGACTTAAAGGAACAACGCGTGACATTTCCCCTAAGGGACAGACACAGGAACGAAGAAGGACACATGCCGGCCAGCCTAAGTGTTCCGGAGCAGTAGCAAGCTACCAAGGCTCAGTGGAAGCACTAGGAGGCATTTCCCTGTAAGATAGGCTACCAAGGGTAAACAACTAGGTGTCGGATCCCACACATAACAATACACATTACACGTACGCATAACATGCAAGTATGTGTTGTACAACATGGCATCACAACATAACTCAACAACTCATATAGATAAAGGCCCAGAAGAGCCATCATAGCATTTATTACAAACAGAGGTCACATGACCCAACATACAGAGCATACAGGCAACGGAAGCATAACATGTCTGAGTACAGACAACTACAAATGAAGAAGGCTGGAAAAGCCTGGCTATCTACAAGACCCTCCCAAGGGTACAAGATCGTAGCTGAGGTAACAAGCTAAACGTCGAAGACCACGCGGAACCACTAGCGAGACTGAGGTCTCTCTGCAAAAACATAAATTAAGCAAACGTGAGTACAAAGGTACTCAGCAAGACTTACATCAGAACTAGCTACATATGCATCAGTATCAACAAAGGGGGTGGTGGAGTTTGACTGCAGCAAGCCAGCTTTGACTAGGTGGCTATTCTAAACTACGACTGCAAGTAACTCTTTTGAGGTGGCGCACACGAGTCCACATATTCACCAATCAATACACCACTATGGATCCGCTCCCGTCTCCCTACGAGAAGGCCATCCACAGCACTCACGCTTATCTTGCGTGTTTTAGAGTATCCACTTTCACTTGTCTATGAACTGTAATAGGCAACCCAGAAGTCCATTTCCGCAGTCACGGCTATTCGAATAGATTATATTTAACCCTGCAGGGGTGTACTTCTTCACACACACTCTCACCACTTACCGCCGTTTACACAACATGTACTCGGCAACCTTCAAGCGGAGGCCCAACGAGGGTGTCGGCCACGACCTGACTAACCACACAAGTCTCTCTTCCAAGTTTATCGCCTATTTGGGTTCCATCCGAGGGGAGATCCGGCCGGGGTGTCGCTCACGGCCCCAAACGATGTGTATAGGGTTCCCGCATCACCAAACGGTCGATCGGTACACCGTGCCACGTACCTGCCGCGTCACAGCCCACCCCGAGGGTCAGCGCTGCGCACGACCTCCAGTAAACTACAAACACCAGAAACTAGTTGCAACTCCTGGACAGAGAACAAGGGCTGTTAATAAGTCGAGAGGGTCCATTGGTTTCGGGCCCAATGCATGGTAGTAACTGGTCATGGATCAACCAACACAGAACTCAGTTCCTGAGGACGGCTGCAATGAGACAACCCACCATGTACTCCTACATGGCCTCTCATCGCTACCTTTACCAAATCGTGTTCACACACTTAGCTCACACACATTAGGACATGTTCATCACCATTCCAATTCATCCCTGATGAATCAGACCTGACAAAACTCTAAGCAATAGCAGGCATAACCAGAAAGCATGAATGAGTAGGCACAACATGGCTCAAACAACTCCTACTCATACTAGTGGGTTTCAACTATTTACTGTGGCAATGACAGGTCATGCAGTGGAAAGGGGTTCAACTACCGCAGCAGGTAACAGTTGAAGCGTTGTTGTCCTAATGCATTATAAGAGAGCAAGAGCGAGAGAGTGGGATTGTATCGGAATGCTCAATGGGGTTTTGCTTGCCTGGCACTTCTGAAGATAACATTGAGTCTTCATCGGTGTCATCGATCACATCGTCGGAACACATCTACTGAAAGGGAACAACACCGGCAACAGAGAAAGAAACACAATCAATGCAACGCAACAATATGATGCATGATCATGACATGGCAATATGCTGTGGGTTGAGCTAATGCAACTAGCAACACAATTAAATGAAGTTGGTTTGAATCCAATATTCAAATTCAAACTCCATATGTGATTATTTAAATGCCATTTAATTGATTTGACCTGATCAGCAGGTTTAACTTTTACAAACATGCATGAAAATGCCATAAACAGATTCCTTGGATTTTTCTGATCATTTTTCATATATAAATTATTTTCATCTGAGCTACAGTTGATTTTATATGATTTTTAGAAGTTTAAAGCATTTTCTGGAATTTCTAAACCTTTCTGATTTATTTTAATTCCAGAAGGGCTTTATTGTGTCAGCACTGCGTCAGGCTGAGGTCAGCAGGTCAACTGACCGGCCATAGTCAAACTTGACGTGTGGGGTCCACACGTCAATGACACATGGACTAACTCCGGTCAAAACCAGCGCTGACTGGGGTTTGACCAGGGCTAGGGCCCACTGTCAGTGGCTAATAGGGGTGGTTAGTGGTGTAATTAGCTCCTAACTAATGGCCACGTTGGCAGTCACCGGAGACTGGCCAGCGGCGACCGAAACAACGGCGGAGACTCGCCGGAGTTGCTCGGGCTCGCGCTACAGACGGCGGGAGGACGCGCGAATGCCACCAACAGATAGCCCGCGCATGCCCGTATCCATCCACGCAAGTGGTAGGAGCTGGGGTGGCCGGAGCTCGTCGGAAACGAGCTCGCGGCGGCGCCGGAGTTCGGGCAGAGAAGGGAAAACGGCTGCGGCGGCCTAGGAGACGCAGGGTTAACACGTGCGGCATCTACGCGTTGCGGTGAGCACGTTGGACGCATGCTCGGGACCAAATGGTCACCGGAGCGTCATCGCCGGTGAGCTCAGGCGGCGGCGCAGTCGGGCTCGAGTGGTGCGGCAGCTTCGGCGTGCAAACGCAACGGGGAAGAGGGGGGTTCGACGCAGGGACTCACGGCGGGCACGCAGAGTAGAATGGCGGGCTCGGGGAGGCGCTGACGACGGCGAATCATCGGCGGCGAGCTTCGGCATCTGAGGAGGAAGAAGATGACATGAAGGCGATGGAGAGCTTCCGGCGAAGCGTGGCTCAGCGAGGAGGAAGAGGGCGTCGAGGCGGTTCTTCTGGACACAACGGAGAGGCGGGGCGGTGGCTCTGGCCGCGGTGAACGACGAGCGGCGGCGGCGGCGTGTTCGGTGGTGCGAGGGGAGAGAGCCAGGGGAGGGAAGAGACACGAGAAGAGAGTGAGAGGGGTCCGGGGGGTCCGTGGAAACGCCAGAGACGTCCAGGGCGAAGCGGCAAGCAGGAGGTGGCCGTCGGTGGCCGTGCGCGTGCTGGCGCGCCGCGGGCACACGCCCTCCGTCCTTCTGTCACGAGGAAGACAACAGGGGAGGGCCAAGTGGGCTGGGCCGAAACTGCTGGGCCACCAGGTAAGTGGGCCTCAGGTAAGCTTCTCTCTCTCTCTTTTCTTTCTGTTTTCTGTTATCTATTTCTTTTGTAACTTTGTGGCTTTTCTAAAAATGCTTAGGCACTTTCAAAATTCACCAAACTGCTCATGCCCACTGTTTAGCATATAACCAGCATGGAACATTTCAGTTTAGGATTATTTGGACATTTAGAATAATTAGTAGCATTTAAATGCCCAAATGCAAATACTTTAAGATTTAATTCAAAAATCCAGAATGGTCCTAGAAATAGGTGCAACATTTTTGGCAGAGGTCTTTAATAAATCCAAAAATGATGAACTTTTCCCAAGGGCATTTTGGGTTTATTGAAAAAGATTTTAATTTGACCCTAGTTGAATTCATTTGGTGTTAGGGTTTGTACATCCCCATTTCTAGTTTCTGAGATAATAAACATGATGCAACAGACAGGTGCTATCCTAATGCAAGGTGAAGCTGGGGATGTGACAGCCTCATACATATCTTCAGGACTGAGAAATAGAACACCTCTTTTCTTCGGAGTTGGCTTAGGGGATGGTTCAGGACGTGTCCAATTATTTTCATTGGCCAGCATATTATTCAATAGTAATTCAGCTTGATCAACCGTTCTTTCCCTGAAAACACAACCAGCACAACTAATAGTCTCTGGAAGCATCGGTTAGTCCATTATAAAAGACATCAAGTATATCGTTCCTCTGAAGAGGATGATCAGGCAAAGCATTAAGTAATTGGATAAGCTTCCCCCAAGCTTGTGGGAGACTCTCTTCTCCAATTTGCACAAAGTTATATATTTCCCGTAAGGCAGCTTGTTTCTTATGAGCGGGAAAATATTTAGCAGAAAAGTAATGCATCATATCCTGGGGACTACGCACACAACCAGGATGAAGAGAATTAAACCAAGTCTTAGCATCACCCTTTAACGAGAAAGCAAACAGCTTAAGGATATAGTAATAACGAATCTTTTCATCATTGGTAAACAGGGTGGCTATATCATTGAACTTAGTAAGATGTGCCACAACAGTTTCAGATTCATAGCCATGGAAAGGATCAGATTCAACCAAAGTAATTAACTCAGGATCAACAAAGAAATCATAATCCTATCAGTAACAAAGATAGGTGAAGTAGCAAAAGCAGGGTCATGTTTCATTCTAGCATTCAAGGACTTTTCTTTCAACTTAGCTAATAATTTCTTAAGATCATATGTATCGTTGCAAGCAAGAAAGTCTCTAGCAGTTTCTTCATCCATAACATAACCCTCAGGAACAACATGCAATTCATATCTAGGGGGAGAAGCTTCATCATCACTTTCATAAATATTATCAGTTTCAATATTTGCATTCTCCCTAACCTTAGTAATTTGTTCATCTAGAAATTCACCTAGTGGCACAGTATTATCAAGCATAGAAGTAGTTTCATCATACATAGCAGAAGTGGCATCATCATACGACATATCAGATTCAATAGCAGGAGTAGGTGTTGCAAATTTACCCATAACAGATGGTGAATCAAGTGCAGAGCTAGATGGCAGTTCCTTACCTCCCCTCGTAGTTGAGGGATAGATCTTGGTTTTTGAGTCCTTCAAATTCTTCATAGTGATCAACAGATATAAATCCCAAGTGACTTAAAGAATAGAGCTATGCTCCCCGGCAACATTGCCAGAAAATAGTCTTGATAACCCACAAGTGTAGGGGATCGCAACAGTTTTCAAGGGTAAAGTATTCAACCCAAATTTATTGATTCGACACAAGGGGAGCCAAAGAATACTCTTAAGTATTAGCAGCTGAGTTGTCAATTCAACCACACTTGGAAACTTAGTATCTGCAGCAAGGTAGTTTAGTAGCAAAGGAATATGGAGATAGCGGTGACAGCAATAAAAGTAACGGTAGTATTTTTGTAGTTTTTGTAATAGAATTAGCAGAAAAGTAAATAAGCAACAAGCAATATGTGAAAATCTCGTAGGCATTGGATCGGTGATGGGGAATTATGTCGGATGAAATTCATTATTTAAAAGTTATAACCTAGGGTAACACAGAACGAGCTCCAGTTCATCAATGTAATGTAGGCATGTATTCCGAATATAGTCATACGTGCTTATGGAAAAGAACTTGCATGACATCTTTTGTCCTACCATCCCGTGGCAGCGGGGTCCTAGTGGAAACTAAGGGATATTAAGGCCTCCTTTTAATAGAGTACCAGACCAAAGCATTAACACATGGTGAATACATGAACTCCTCAAACTACGGTCATCACTGGGGCTGGTCCCAATTATTGTCACTTCGGGGTTGCCGGATCATAACACATAGTAGGTGACTATAGACTTCCAAGATAGGATGAAGAACACACATATACTCATGAAAACATAATAGGTTCAGATATGAAATCATGGCACACGGGCCCTAGTGACAAGAACTAAGCATAGCAAAGTCATAGCAACATCAATCTTAGAACATAGTGGATACTAGGGATCAAACCCTAACAAAACTAACTCGATTACATGGTAAATCTCATCCAACCCATCACCGTCCAGCAAGCCTACGATGGAATTACTCACGCACGGTGGTGAGCGTCATGCAATTGGTGATAGAGGAAGGTTGATGATGACGATGACGACGATCTCCACTCTCCGGAGCCCCGAACGGACTCCAGATCAGCCCTCACGAGAGAGATTAGGGCTTGGCGGCGGCTCCGTATCGTAAAACGCGATAATTCTTCCTCTCTGATTTTTTTCTCCCCGAAACTGAATATATGGAGTCCGGGGGTACGTTGGTGGAGCATCAGGGGGCCCACGGGGCAGGTGATACGTCCAAAACGTATCTATAATTTCTGCTTGCTCCATGCCACTTTTGGGTGATATTGCTATGATATTCATACACTTCCATACACTTTTGATCATATTTGGACTAACTTACTAATCCAGTGCACCCTAGTGCCAGTTTCTGTTTTCGGCTGTTTTTGTATTTCAGGTTTTCACGTTTCGAGAACTGCCCAGAAAAATCCAGAAAAATTATATAAAAAATCAGCGATCCGGAAACAACACTGCATCCGAAGGGCAGCCTGGGGGGCCACCAGGGCTCCAGGCGCCCCCCCCCCTGGGCCGCGCCGGGGGGGCGCCTGGGCCCCCCGAAGCCCGTCCGGTGCCCCCTTTGGCATATATTTAGAGGGACCTCTGAAACCCTCAGAACAGGAACTCTTTTCGCGATCCCATCTCTGTTCCGCCGCCGCTGCCGCTTCCAAGATCGGGAGCACCAGGAGAACTCTTCCCGGCACCCTGCCGGAGGGGAGGATCACCACCGGGAGCTTCTCCACCACCATGGACGCCTCCCGGATGACTCGTGAGTAGTCTCCCTTGGACCATGAGTCCATGACCAGTAGCTATGTGATGTTCTCCTCCCGTTCTTGTGCTTCACTAATTAGTCCTCGTGAGCTGCCCTACATGATCGAGGCACCTATGTAATCCTTATGTTGTTGCTATGTTGAGTTTGCTGGGATCCGATGGATTATGAGATTATGTTCAGATTGATCTTGAGTAATATATTTGATTCACCTGTTTTATATTTTAGTTCATAAGTAATTCTTGCATGTTCTCCGTTGTTACTTATTGCTTTGGCCGAGTAGTAGGTAGTGACTCCAAGAGGGAACGTTATGCTCGATTGTGGGTTCATGCCCCTCGATGACTAGCTTGAGTGACAGAAACATGAGTCTAGGGGATGTACTGTTGCCACAAGGGGGAAAACAACGGTGCTTGTGCCCGCGGGTGCAAGGATTGTTTACTTTACGCAAAGTTCTTTTAATGCAGTTGTCTGTTGCATTGAGTTTACACTATGGGTGGGACTCGCAACTTAATACCAGCGAGATGTTCTGGATAGATATCTCAAGGTGGATGATTAGTAGTAGATATTGATGGATTTCGGTCTACTTACTTTGGTGTACTGCCCATGCTTTGAACCTCAACCTTTCTTGCAATGTAGTCAGCATTGGTTTGCGTTCGTGGTCATGTCAATTGCCCAGCTGTAATTTGTTACCTCACATAGCTGTTTTATCGTCTTTTGGGAGAGAGACATCACTAGTGAACATCATGAGACTCCGGTCCATATTACCATCATTGATCACATCAACTATTTATTTCCCGTTATTATTTACTATTGCAAAAATTATCTATCACTACTATCATTGCTTTTAACCCTTTGTGAAATACAAGGCCGGAGGGATTGACAACCTCTCTGTACTCGTTGGGAGCAAAGCTATTTGTATCTGTGTGCAGGTCCACGTTGATTGCTACTAATCTGGCGCCGTAGCAATTGACACCTACTTGTTGAACCTAGGAGTCTCTGGGGAATCGATCCTTGGCATCTTTCCTAGGGGAAAACACTTTTACTTACTGCATCTTACACCTTCCACTTGGGGTAATCAACGAGGGGTTCGAGGCCCATCAAGGAGTATTTTCTGGCGCCGTTGCCGGGGACTCCACTCTTCAGGATAGGGGAGTTGCATGCTATCTTTTACCTTTGCTTTTTAGTCTTGTTAGTTTACCTTTCATTTTTGCTTTAGTTCCTTTTATCGAAAATCACAAAAATAGTTATCTTGCTTGCTTGCTACTATGGGTTCCACCGAGAACACCAAGTTGTGTGACTTCACTAGTCACAACAACGATGACTTTATCAGCACACCTATCACTACACCTGCCACTTCAGCACCTTCATATGAAATAAACCTGCTTTACTGAACTTAGTTATGAGAGAACAATTCTCCGGTGCTGGAGATGATGCTGCTTTACACTTGAACAACTTTGTTGAACTTTGTGATATGCAAAAGTACCAACAAATAGATGGTAATATTGTTAAGCTTAAGCTTTTTCCTTTCTCCTTGAGAGGAGGAGCTAAAATTTGGTTTCAGTCTTTGCCTAGAAATAGCATAGATTCATGGGACAAGTGCAAAGATGCTTTTATCGGAAAATACTATCCACCTGGTAAAATTATCCAACTTAGAAGTAACATAATGAATTTTAAACA
Organism: Secale cereale; assembly: GCA_902687465.1. NCBI lineage: Eukaryota > Viridiplantae > Streptophyta > Magnoliopsida > Poales > Poaceae > Secale > Secale cereale. Next base: position 20,500,452 of record LR738710.1, on the reverse strand, counting down.
ATTGGATAATGAACACGTTGCCCAAGCTTGGGAACGTATGAAATCTCTTATCAAGAACTGCCCTACTCACGGTTTGACTACTTGGATGGTTATCCAAACTTTTTATGCAGGTTTGAACTTTACCTCGCGGAACTTGTTAGATTCGGCCGCGGGAGGAACTTTTATGTCAACTACACTTGGTGCTGCCACAAAGCTTCTCAATGAGATGATGACTAACTATTCCCAATGGCACACCGAACGCCCTCCAACAGGTAGGAAGGTAAACTCTGTCGAGGAGATTTCCTCCCTCAATGAAAAAGTTGACTTGATCATGTCTCTACTTTCGAAGCAATCTACTGTTGATCCTCGTGATGTTCCTTTAAATTCTTTGATTGCTCAAGAACAAGTAGATGTGAATTTTATCTCTAGAAACAATTTTAACAACAATGCTTATAGGAGTAACTTTGGTAATAATTCTAGAACGTTCCCCTCCAATTCCTATGGGAACAACAATGCTTATCCTAACATCAAGAACTCCTTCCAAAAAGATAGAGACTTGTCTGGCTATGAGAAACTGGTAGAAATAGAGGAGGCCACTAAGAACTACATGCACACCCAATATGAACAAAACAAAACCTTCTCGAGGCAATTAAATGAGCATACTGCTATCTTGCAAGACATTAGTAGACGATTAGAGAACATAAATATTGAGATTTCTAACCTCCAGACTAGACTCACTATCATTGAGACCCAAGTTTCCAATATGTCCCACACACAGGCCACTTTGATAAACCAAATGGCAGCTAAACCCGAAGTGGTTGCATCCCTAAGGGAGGAAGAGGAAAGAATTAAGAGCCTTCCTACCCACCACACTGTTGCTACTATCCAAGTTATTGAGGATGTTCACACTCTTAGCACCCAATGTACTCCTGGTCCCAATGGACCTATTAATGGTGATGCTATGACTATAGAAGCTACCAAACAAGTGAACCTTAAGGACACCACTGCTACTTTACTTGATGCTCGTGACCTTGATTTTCATAATTGCACTCTTACCGAAGTTATTGATTTCCTTCACAAGATGTATAGAGATCCCCGCACTAGCACGCTTAACCTTGCCTTCACAGAGCATATCACTAATGCTCTCATCAAAGCTAGGGAGGAGAAACTTAGAGTAGAAGCCTCCATACCTAGAAAGCTAGAAGATGGTTGGGATCCTATGATAAAAATTTATTTGAATGACTTCTCTTGTTATGCATTATGTGATGTTGGTGCTAGTACCTCTGTTATGCCCAAAAGGATATATGATATGCTTAAATTGAAACCTTATTATTCTTGTTCTTTTGGTGTTCGTCTCGTTGATTCTTTCATAAAGAAACCTTTGGGGAGGATCGATGATGTTCTTATTGTTGTCAATGATAATTATGTGCCCATTGATTTCACTATTATGGATATTGAATGTGATCCTTCATGTCCAATTATTTTGGGACGTCCCTTTTTGCGCACCGTTGGTGCTGTCATTGACATGAAAGAGGGTAATATAAAATTTCAGTTTCCTCTCAAGAAAGGGATGGAACACTTCCCTCGAAAGAAGATCAAGTTACCTTTTGAGTCCGTTGTGCGGGCTAGCTATTCTTTTACTCTTGATAAAACTTGATCTATGCATTATGCCTAGCTTAAAGGCATAAAAGAAAGCGCTTTTGGGAGGCAGCCCACATGAATAAAAAATTTGCTTTTGTTGTGTCTTGATGTTGTTTACTGCTGTAGCATCATCATTGTATCTTTGCTTTTCATATTTATGCCAAGTATAGCCTCCGATTGCTAGAAAGTTCAAAAGTTGTGAGGTGCTGTCCAGGAAACAGATTCTGTCCTTGGATAGAAAAATTCGTATAAAATCACCAGATCATCTTTTTGGTCTGAATTTTTTCGACAGTGTTCTCTATATAATTGTCTTTCGTGCGTCAGTTCTGAGTTTTGTATTTGAGTTGCAGAAGTATCCCGAACAGGTCAATTACTGCCTGATGTTCTGTTTTTCACAGATTCTATCCTGTTTTGTCTTACCTTCACTTTGCAAATTAAGAACTTGCTTTTTCTTTGCAAAAACCTTTTGGCTATCTTGAGAAACAGTAGAACTTCAAGAATACCCTTATTTCCAGCAAGGTATAATTATTTTATTAAGGGTACTAACCTCGCTAATCAGATTATGATGAGTTGTGTATGAAGGGAGTTTTCAAGTGTGCGAGGGAAGATGATAAAAAGATTCAGGAGTGTCAAGCGCTCAAGCTTGGGGATGCCCTCGTGCACCCCCAAGAAATATTCAAGGAGACTCAAGCGTCTAGGCTTGGGGATGCCCCCGTGCATCCCCTTCTCCATCAACATTATCAGTTCGTCTTTCGTTTCGCTACATTTTTATCACTTCATGTGTTATGTGCTATGCTTGGAGCGTCTTGCTTTTAGTTTTCTTTTTAGTTTTTCATAACGTGTCGGAACTCAGCATTCCTTTATGTGGGAGAGAAACACGCTCCACCTCTACCTAGAACATTACATAGAATTTTCATGTCTATCTATGCTGTGTGTGTTCTTTGTCTTTTAATAGCTACTATCATACTCTGCTCTTAGTATTCATGATTATCTTTCCAAGAGCTTTTATTTAGTTGGTTGCTTGAACTCTCTTTAATTACCATGCTCACCTTATTAAGAGAGTTTCCTTCCGTTGCATGGGTTAATGTGTCTATGATAAAGATGCTACTTTCATGATGGTGCTTAGTAGTTCAGGTTTTCTTATGGTTAATCTCAAATAGCTGGGGGGTTCCCAATGTGTTATTGGAGTACCAACTTGGTTTGTTTGCCTATGATATGGTATGGTTTAGTAATATCTTCCTTCGAGAATTTATTTTGATTGACTTGGCATATGCTCACGCATATTCAAGACTGTAAAGAAAGTCTGTCAAGCCTTGATGATCTTTTGTTTCTAAGTAGCGATATAACTACCATGCCTGATTCAATATTGCTTTGTCGCTCTGCATGATTATGACCGTCATTGCTCTCTTAGTTGGTCGCTCCCAGTCTTTTGCTAAACTCCACCTGTACTAAGCAAACTAACCATGCAATTCATAGCTCATGGGAAAGTAGCCTAAAAACTATTGTGGTAAAGAATATGTTGCTTATGTATCTTATTTCTTATAAGTTGCTTGCTGAGCGGTAACCATGTTTCTGGGGACGCCATCAACTGTCACACTTTTATTGAATATCATGTGAGTTGCTATGCATGTTCGTCTTGTCTGAAGTAAGGGTGATTTACCGTGGGTTGAATAACTATGCATATTGTTAGAGAAGAACATTGGGCCGCCAACCAAAGCCATGCATCATGGTGGAAGTTTTAGCTTGGACCTTAATCCTCAATCTCCCATGAGAATATGCCTATGCATTAAATAGGAGTCCATCATCTATTTTCTATGTTGTCCCGGTATGGATGTCCTCAAGTTGAGATCTATCAAAAACGAGAAATCAAATGCGATCTATCTCCTTGGACCTTTGTACAGGTGGCATAGAGGTACCCCTTTGTGACACTTGGTTAAAACATATGTAATGTGATACGTCCAAAACGTATCTATAATTTCTGCTTGCTCCATGCCACTTTTGGGTGATATTGCTATGATATTCATACACTTCCATACACTTTTGATCATATTTGGACTAACTTACTAATCCAGTGCACCCCAGTGCCAGTTTCTGTTTTCGGCTGTTTTTGTATTTCAGGTTTTCACGTTTCGAGAACTGCCCAGAAAAATCCAGAAAAATTATATAAAAAATCAGCGAACCGGAAACAACACTGTGTCCGAAGGGCAGCCTGCGGGGGGCCACAGGGGCTCCAGGCGCCCTGTGGGCGCCCCCCCCCCCCCCCTGGGCCACGCCCGGGGGGCGCCTGGGCCCCCCGAGGCTCCCCGGGTGCCCTACTTTGGCATATATTTAAAGGGTCCTCCGTAACCCTCAGAACAGGACTTCTTTTCGCGATCCCATCTCTGTTCCGCCGCCGCCGCCGCTTCCAAGATCGGGAGCACCAGGAGAACTCTTCCCGGCACCCTGTCGGAGGGGAGGATCACCACCGGGAGCTTCTCCACCACCATGGACGCCTCCCGGATGACTCGTGAGTAGTCTCCCTTGGACCACGAGTCCATGACCAGTAGCTATGTGATGTTCTCCTCCCGTTCTTGTGCTTCAGTAATTAGTCCTCGTGAGCTGACCTACATGATCGAGGCACCTATGTAATCCTTATGCTGTTGCTATGTTGAGTTTGCTGGGATCCGATGGATTATGAGATTATGTTCAGATTGATCTTGAGTAATATATTTGATTCACCTCTTTTATATTTTAGTTCATAAGTAATTCTTGCATGTTCTCCGTTGTTATTTATTGCTTTGGCCGAGTAATAGGTAGTGACTCCAAGAGGGAACGTTATGCTCGATTGTGGGTTCATGCCCCTCGATGACTAGCTTGAGTGACAGAAACATGAGTCTAGGGGATGTGCTGTTGCCACAAGGGGGAAAATAGCGGTGCTTGTGCCCGCGGGTGCAAGGACTGTTTACTTTACGCAAAGTTCTTTTAATGCAGTTGTCTGTTGCATTGAGTTTACACTATGGGTGGGACTCGCAACTTAATACCAGCGAGATGTTCTGGATAGATATATCAAGGTGGATGATTAGTAGTAGATATTGATGGATTTCGGTCTACTTACTTTGGCGTACCGCCCATGCTTTGAACCTCAACCTTTCTTGCAATGTAGTCAGCATTGGTTTGCGTTCGTGGTCCTGTCAATTGCCCAGCTGTAATTTTTTACCTCACATAGCTGTTTTATCGTCTTTTGGGAGAGAGACATCACTAGTGAACATCATGAGACTCCGGTCCATATTACCATCATTGATCACATCAACTATTTATTTCCCATTATTATTTACTATTGCAAAAACTATCTATCACTACTATCATTGCTTTTAACCCTTTGTGAACTACGAGGCCGGAGGGATTGACAACCTCTCTGTACTCGTTGGGAGCAAAGTTATTTGTATCTGTGTGCAGGTCCACGTTGATTGCTACTAATCTGGCGCCGTAGCAATTGACACCTACTTGTTGAACCTAGGAGTGTCTGGGGAATCGATCCTTGGCATCTTTGCTAGGGGAAAACACTTCTACTTACTGCATCTTACACCTTCCACTTGGGGTAACCAACGAGGGGTTCGAGGCCCATCAGCAGGGGGCGCGCCGAGGGGGAGGGGGCGCACCCCCACCCTCGTGGACAGGGTGTGAGCCCCCCAAATGTAGATCTTTCCGTTGATATTTTTTATATTTTCCAAAATAATTCTCCGTGGATTTTCAGGTCATTCCGAGAACTTTTTATTTCTGCACAAAAACAACACCAGGGCAATTCTGTTGAAAACAGCGTCAGTCTGGGTTAGTACCATTCAAATCATGCAAGTTAGAGTCCAAAACAAGGGCAAAAGTGTTTGGAAAAGTAGATACGTTGGAGACGTATCAAGGGGCGAGGGAAGAGCGGCGAGGATGGTCGGGATCCCCCCGGATCTGACGAGAAGGGGGTCGGGGTGAACGGATATAGGCGAGAGGAGGCGTCGGGCGGCGAGCTACGCGGCGAGCAGGATCCGGCAAAGACGGGGCGGGATAGAGGAGGAGTTGCAGGATGGGGATATCGGGCTCCTACCCCGATCCAGAGCGAGGACGACTGCGGGGAGGCGGCGGAGATCCTGGCTTGCGCGGTGGCGCTCGACTGCGTGGTCGCCGGAGGGACGACGATGGCGGGTCGGGCGAGGCCCTCGGGGTGGAGGAGGACAGGGGTCCAGCGAGAGGACAGGATCTGCGGGAACTAGCAGCGACGGGCGCTCGGGCTCGCGAGGGGGCGGCGGCGGCGTAGAACCGCGCCCGGGCGGGCTTGGCTCAGGCCCTGTGGGCCTGCCGGCGCAGGGAGAGAGAGGAGGGTGACGTGGCGGTGGTGGAGAGGTGCGAGGTGGCGGCTGGTGGCTGGGTGGCTGTAGAAAACGAGGAGGAGGCTTAGGGATTCCGAAAATGGAGGCTAGGGGTCTATATATAGCTGTTTGGCTAGGGTTTCGGGGTTTGGGGGTGAATTCGGACTCTCCGATCAAATCTGATGGCTCCGGTCACGGGGAAGTCTAGGTGGGATGCCGGTGGCTGTGTAGAGGGCCTTAGACTGATAAGAGAGAGATGAAGTGCGGCCCGACGGTAGTTTCCGGATACCGAAAATGTCTGACGTTTGACCGATGATAGTGCCGCTATAGTTTAATGATTGGGCTATCAAACAGACTCCGAATGCGACAAATTTTGACAAGCGGTCTACCTACACTACAAAAATACCCCACGCCAACATTCACCTCATTCCGAGAACATTTTCTGGCCACTTATAAAATAAATATTCGGAGGTGCCGCGGGCGCGTGCGAGTGTCTGGGCTCATAACGGACAACGGAAAGGACGAGGGGCTCGGCAACTACGGACAGATGCAAGTTTTAAAAACTATGCAGATGAAATGCACATGATGACATGGCAAAGTGCAACACGCAAGCATATGACATGGCAACGACGACGAATAATGGGAAGACACATGGCGCATCGGTCTCGGGGTGTCACACCCAAAGAGATCCATGTGAAGGAGCTCTAAAGGCCTCGTCGAGTAGATGATAGTCGTGGGAGGGTGAGCCTTCTCATGTTGATTTCCTTCGATACAAGCACTACAAGCACGATATTTGGCAAATCTAACATTTGTTAGTCCATGGACATGGTCCCCCTTGAGAATACTTTGCAAAGATCTCATATTGACGTGGGCTAACCGGCGATGCCAAAGCCATCCCACGTCAACTTTAGCCTTTAGGCATGTCGCGGTCTTCGTGGCTCGCTCCGAGAAGTTGACCACATAGAGACCGTGCTCGACATGCCCAACAAAGGATACTTTAAGAGTCTTGCTCCACAAGATGGCCACGGAATCAATATCAAAGAAAGTAGCAAAGCCCATCAGGGCAAGTTGATGAATAGAGAGTTAATTGTATGCAATGGACTCAACAAGCATGACTTTCTCGATCGTGAGATCATGAGAAACAACAACCTTGTCGAGACCCGATACCTTAGAAGATGAAGCATCACCCCTTCGACATTGGTGTGCATAGATGAACCTTTGTGCACGTCCACCACCAAATCTTTGCTTCTGGTCATATGATTTGTGGCTCCACTATCGAGCAACCATGATCCCCCACCGGAAGCAAACTCCCACAAGAGATCAATGCTTGGTTTTAGGTACCCATTTTGTAATGGGTCCTTTGAGGTTAGTAACAGGGGTCTTAGGGACCCAAATAGACCATTCAATGTACTCATAAGAAGAAGCGACAAATTTAGCATAAACATGTCCATCAGTAGCATGGCATAACACATAAGACGGGTTAAAGTCGTCGGCTTTGTTGGAAGGAGTGGCAATGTCTTTCTTGACTCCACTACCCTTCACATTGTTCTTCTTCTTCTTCTTAGGAGTACCCTCTCCCTCCTTCACAAAGGTTTGCTTGAGAGGAGGAGGTTGCTTGGTCTTGTCATTCTTCTTCTTCTTGGGGTTGGGTGCAAATCCAATCCCCTCTTTGGCTACGACATCCTTTTGATTGCTCAAAATATCATTGAGGTTCTTCTCGCCTTGTGTGAAAGAGACAAGGCCTTTCTCAAGTTGCTTCTTCAACTTGGCATTCTCTTTCACAAGATGCACATGCTCACAACAAAGGTTAGTCGCATTCGCATTATCAATTAAAACCATGTGAGGGAAAGTGGCTTTCTCCTTGGTTAGCGAAACTTGAAGTTGATCACGAGACTCTTTGAGGCTAGCATGTACACTCTTCAAGACCTTGTGTGCCTTGTCAAGTGTAACAAACTCCTCCTTGAGTCTAGCATGGTCAACCACAAGTTTTGCCTTCTCGGAATTGAGCACACGAGAGACAACTAAAGCATGATCAAGATATTTATTTAATTTAGCATGAACATCGTTGTGTGACTCCTCAAGAGCCAAACGAAGACCCCGCTCTTCCTCAAGAGCATTAGAGAGATCCTATATCTCATCGGCATAGTCTCGACTATGACCCTCCATTTTAGAGATGGTCTCTTCGTAAGCCTCGATCATATCATTGGCTTCACCAAGTTGTTCCAAGAGAGCAATGAAGTGCTTCTTGGGTTTATCATTGAGCTTACTCATAAAAGATTCAAATTCATTTTTCCCCTCCTCCGCCCCCTCACTTTCATCAATACAATCCGTCGATGAAGGATTAGTAGTGATGGTAGAATTGATGTTGGAGGTTACCTTGTTGGTGGATTTAGCCATGAGGCACTTGGCGGTGATGTTCTCATTTGGTGAGTCAAAGAGAGATGACTGTGGAGTTGTTGCAATAGAAATGATGGCCATGGTAACCATCTCGTCATCTCTTTCATCATCGTCATCCTCATCATACTCTTCTTGGACCACCAATCCTTTGGGAGGAGTCTTTTTGGTGAAGTTGTTCTTGTTGGGAAAAGACTTGGCCTTGTCTTTTCGGATAAGCTTGCCTACATTGTCTTCCCTTTTATCATATGGACAATCTACAACAAAATGACTCACATTGCCACAATTGTAGCACGTCCTCACTCATTGCTTGCCCTTTAAGCCACTTGAATTGTTCTTGTTGAAGTTGGGCCTTGAATTCTTCTTGTTGCCCCAAAATTGCCGTGACGTAAGAGCCATGTGCTCATGATAGGCATATTTGGTATCTTCGGGGCAACACTCCTCTTCATCCTCTTCATCCTCTTCTTCCACACAAGCCTTGGCCTTCAATATGCAAGGTTGGGCTTCTTTGATCGTTGAGCCTGCAACACCGCATTGTCAGCGGTCTTGTCCAATATCCTCATGGCAACGAACTCATCCAGCACTTCACTTGAGTACAAGGTGTGAAAGGCCGGCCTTTGACGGATGACAGAGGACATGGCCTTGTGATAGGGCATCATGGCCTTGAGAAACTTGCGCTTGATCCAATTGTCATCCGTATCCTTGCTTCCATGATCTCGGAGTGATACCGCAAGAGTGGTTAATCTCCGATAGAGTTCACGGGGTTCTTCATCTTCGATGATGGCAAACTCATCGGCTTCATCTTGCACAACTTCATAGTTTGAGCGTTAAATGCTTGTGCTTACCTTGTACAAGGAAACAACATGCTCCCATGCTTCCTTGGCCACGGAGAAGGGTCGGAGATGTGCAATATCTTCGGGAGGGATGGCTTCTTGAAGAATGCAAAGAATGGACTTGTTGAATTGATGATCTACGGGTTCTCTTGGAGACAAGTTGTATGGATCATGCGGGTAGTAACCTTGCTCAATGATTCTCCAAAGATTAGTAGAACAATGATTTAAATGACGTTTAAAGCGAAACGTCCAAGTTGAAAAATCAGCATTTTTCACATACTTAGGAGGAGGACCAACGGAATTTAGATGCGGCGAGGGAACGGGTCCTCGGTAATTAATGGGTGGTTCAACATGGGCAAAGATGCCACTCCCAGTCGTAGACACAGGAACTTGATCACTACTAGCTTCTCCCTTTTCGGGAAGAGCATCCGTCACCTTGATAGTGGGACGAGCCACTTCCAACGGTGCGGTGGGTAATTTAAGACCATCAAGAAATTCTTTGTACATGCCTTTGACCTCGGTCGTCAATGAGGTTTTCAATGTGTCTAAAGCCGCATTGAACTCCTCATGAGAGACTAAGGGCCCCCCATCAGACGTAGACAAGGACGGATTCCCACCGGAGTGTTCCTCCGTCTCGACTATGTTGTCACCCATACTCTTTGGACGGTGAAGTTCTTAATAAAGAGACGAGGCTGTGATACCAATTGAAAGGATCGATATGGTTGACTATAGGCGGGGTGAATAGGCAACTAACAAGTTTTAGCTTTTCTTGACCAAATTAAACTTAGCAACAAAATAGGTTTTCTAGATGTGCAACTACGTTGGCAACCTATATGATGAAACAAATACAAGCACACAAGCAAGCACAAGGAGTTAACACAATAAAGCTTGCACAAGTAAAGGTAAGAGATAACCAAGATTGGAGCTGGTGGAGACGAGGATGTGTTACCGAAGTTCCTTCCCTTTGAGGGGAAGTACGTCTCCGTTGGAGCGGTGTGGAGGCACAATGCTCCCCAAGAAGCCACTAGGGCCATCGTATTCTCCTCACGCTCTCACACAATGCGAGATGTCGTGATTCCACTATTGTTGCCCTTGAAGGCGGCGACCGAACCTTTACAAACAAGGTTGAGGCTATCTCCGCAACTTAATTGGAGGCTCCCAACAAAACCACGAAGCTTCACCACAATGGAATATGGCTTCGAGGTGACCTCAACTGTGTCACATCCCTAGATCAACCCCTGTGGTCCTTGCCTGATCATCATGTCATCATGTTTAAATTTTTGCTAAACTTGAATTGGGGAATGATCAAACCCTAGCACCAAAATAATTCAACTAGGTTCAACCTAAAAATATTTTCTTTGACCAAAATGCCTTCATCAATGTTTGATAATTTTGGCAAGGCTTTGAGACCAAACCAAAAATAGTGAACATTTTGGAGGAATATTTTGGGCATTGATTTAAATCATACCATATTTGCATTTGGGCATTTAAATTTTATATATTATTTTAAAATCTCAAATAATCATAAACTAAAATGTTTACTGTTGGTTTTATTCTAAACAGTAGCCATGCTTAGTTTCATAATTTTTGGTAATGCTCTGGTATTTTTACTAAAGACAAAACAAATATCAAAAAAATAGAAAACACAGAGAGAGAGGAACTACCTGGGCCGTTACCTGTTCAGCCTGGTGGCCCAGCATTGTTGGCCCAGCCCACTCCTGTAGAGGCCCAGTCCAGCACTGCCTCCTTCAACCTCGTGCCAGAAGGCACGAGGACGTGTGCCCGCGGCGCGCCAGCACGCGCACGGCCACCGACGGCCACCTCCTGCTTGCCGCTTCGCCCTGGACGTCTCTGGTGTCTCCACGCACCCCCCGGACCCCTCTCACTCTCTTCCCGTGTCTCTTCCCTCCCCTGGCTCTCTCCCCTCGCACCACCGAACACGCCGTCGCCGCCGCTCATCGTTCACCGCGGCCAGAGCCACCGCCCCGCCTCTCCGTTGTGTCCAGAAGAACCGCCTCGATGCCCTCTTCCTCCTCGCTGAGCCACGCTTCGCCGGAAGCTCTCCATCGCCTTCATGTCATCTTCTTCCTCCTCGGATGCCGAAGCTCCCCGCCGACGATTCGCCGTCGTCAGCGCCTCCCCGAGCCCGCCATTCTACTCTACGTGCCCGCCGTGAGTCCCTGCGTTGAACCACCCCTCTTCCCCGTTGCGTTTGCACGCCGAAGCTGCCGCACCACTCGAGCCTGACTGCGCCGCCGCCTGAGCTCACCGGCGATGAAGCTCCGGTGACCATTTGGTCCCGAGCATGCGTCCAACGTGCTCACCGCAACGCGTAGATGCCGCACGTGCTAACCCTGCGTCTCCTAGGCCGCCGCAGCCGTTTTCCCCTCTCTGCCCGAACTCCGGCGCCACCGCGAGCTCGTTTCCGACGAGCTCCGGCCACCCAAGCTCCTCCCACTTGCGGGGATGGGTGCGGGCGAGCAAGGGCTACGCCCTGGTACCCTCAGCAAACAAAAACGCCGTCTGTAGCGTGAGCCCGAGCAACTCTGGCGAGTCTCCGCCGTTGTTTCGGTCGCCGCCGGCCAGTCTCCGGTGACTGCCAACGTGGCCATTAGTTAGGAACTAATTACACCACTAACCACCCCTAATAGCCACTGACAGTGGGCCCTAGCCCTGGTCAAACCCCAGTCAGCGCTAGTTTTGACCGGAGTTAGTCCATGTGTCACTGACGTGTGGACCCCACATGTCAGGTTTGACTCTGGCCGGTCAGTTGACCTGCTGACCTCAGCCTGACGCAGTGCTGACGCAATAAAGCCCTTCTGGAATTAAAATAAATCAGAAAGGTTTAGAAATTCCAGAAAATGCTTTAAACTTCTAAAAATCATATAAAATCAACCGTAGCTCAGATGAAAATAATTTATATATGAAAAATGATCAGAAAAATTCAAGGAATCTGTTTATGGCATTTTCATGCATGTTAGAACAACTTCAGGATTGTTTTTAGGCCAAATCATATAAATGGCATTTGAATATCCACATATGGAGTTTGAATTTGAATCATGGATTCAAACCAACTTCATTTAACCTGTTGCTAGTTGCATTAGCTCAAATCACAGCATAATGCCATGTCATGATCATGCATCATATAGTGCATTGCATTGATTGTGTTTCTTTCTCTGTTGCCGGTATTTGTCCCCTCTCAGTAGACGTTGTTCCGACGATGTGATCGATGACACTGATGAAGACCCAGTGATATCTTCTGAAGTGTCAGGCAAGCAAACCCCATTGAACATTCCGATACAATCCCACTCTCTCGCTCTTGCTCTCTTTTAATGCATTAGGACAACAACGCTTCAACTGTTACCTGCTGCGGTAGTTGAACCCCTTTCCACTGCATGACCTGTCATTGCCACAGTAAATAGTTGAAACCCACTAGTATGAGTAGGAGTTGTTTGAGCCATGTTGTGCCCACTCTTTCATGCTTTCTGGTTATGCCTGCTATTGCCTAGAGTTGTGTCAGGTCTGATTCATCGGGGATGAATTAGAATGGTGATGAACATGTCCTAATGTGTGTGAGCTAAGTGTGTGAACACGATTTGGTAAAGGTAGCGATGAGAGGCCATGTAGGAGTACATGGTGGGTTGTCTCATTGCAGCCATCCTCAGGAACTGAGTTCTATGTTGGTTGATCCATGACCAGTTACTACCATGCATTGGGCCCGAAACCAATGGACCCTCTCGACTTATTAACTTCCCTTGACCTCTGTCCAGGAGTTGCAACTAGTTTCTGGTGCTTGTAGTTTACTGGAGGTCGTGCGCAGCGCTGACCCTCGGGGTGGGCTGTGACGTGGCAGGTACGTGGCACGGTGTACCGATCGTCCGTTTGGTGATGCGGGAACCCTGTACACATCGTTTGGGGCCGTGAGCGACACCCCGGCCGGATCTCCCCACGGATGGAACCCAAATAGGCGATAAACCTGTACGAGAGACTTGTGTGGTTAGTCAGGTCGTGGCCGACACCCTCGCTGGGCCTCCGCTTGAAGGTTGTCGAGTACATGTCGTGTAAACGGCGGTAAGTGGTGAGAGCGTGTGTGAAGAAGTACACCCCTGCAGGGTTATAGATAATCTATTCGAATAGCCGTCTCCGCGGAAATGGACTTCTGGGTTGCCTATAACAGTTCATAGACAAGTGAAAGTGGATACTCTAAAACACGCAAAATAAGCGTGAGTGCTATGGATGGCCTTCTCGTAGGGAGACGGGAGCGAATCCATAGTGGTGTATTGATTGGTGAATATCTGGACTCGTGTGCGCCACCTCAAAAGTGTTACTTGCAGTCGTAGTTAGGATAGCCACCGAGTCAAAGCTGGCTTGCTGCAGTCAAACTCCACCACCCCTTTGTTGATACCGATGCATATGTAGCTAGTTCTGATGTAAGTCTTGCTGAGTACCTTTGTACTCACGTTTGCTTAACTATGTTTTTGCAGAGAGACTTCAGTCTCGCTAGTGGTTCCGCGTGGACTTCGACGTTTAGCTTGTTACCTCAGCCACGATCTTGTACCCTTGGGAGGGTCTTGTAGATAGTCAGGCTTTTTCAGCCTTCTTCATTTGTAGTTGTCTGTACTCAGACATGTTATGCTTCCGTTGCATGTATGCTCTGTATGTTGGGTCATGTGACCTCTGATTGTAATTAATGCTATGATGGCACTTCTGGGCCTTATCTATATGAGTTGTTGAGTTATGTTGTGATGCCATGTTGTACAGCACATACTTGCATGTTATGCGTACGTGTAATGTGCATTGGTATGTGTGGGATCCGACACCTAGTTGTTTACCTTTGGTAGCCTATCTTACAGGGAAATGTCTCCTAGTGCTTCCACCGAGCCTTGGTGGCTCGCTATTGCTCCGGAACACTTAGGCTGGCCGCATGTGTCCTTCTTCGTTCCTGTGTCTGTCCCTTAGGGGAAATGTCACGCGTTGTTCCTTTAAGTCCTTGTAGCTTGCTACGACTTGGGTTTTTACGTTGATGACCGACACGTTCGTTGCTGGGTCATGTATGCCTGTCTCTGTAATTTAGTGCCACTTTTGGTTTATAACTAGTCATGTCGGCCCGGGTTCTCTGTCATATGGATGCTAGCGACACTATCATATATGTGTGCCAAAATGCGCAAACGGTCCCGGGCCAGGTAAGGTGGCACCCGTGTGGATACCGTGCGTGAGGCCGCAAAGTGATATGATGTGTTACAGGCTAGACCTGTGTGACTTAGGATCGGGGTCCTGACAGCTTTGGTATCAGAGCCTGACTGCCTGTAGGATTAGTAAGCCAAACTGGTCGAAGTCGTGTCTAGAAATTCTTTAGTTATATAAGGGAATTGATTGTGGAAGGGAACGTAAGGCTCTTTTTACTCCTTTACCCTATGACCTTCTGATCTGAGTCACCTTCTTCTATTCTACGGGGATTAAGAACTAGGCTTTCTCTTATGTCTATCAGGATCACGTTAATTGTGGATTCAACTCTTAGTTCAGTTTATTCTACTTCTGTGTGTTCAATTGTTGATCTCAAAACCTTGACATTATGATGTTGAGTGGTTATGCTACCCTTTTGTTTGGATCTCAAAAGTATTTTCGAGCATTTACAGTCGTTATGCTGTCCGAGTCATCCCAGGTTTCTAAATAGTCTGATGCATTTGCAAACCTTTCCTCCCTGTTTCCGATGTCCTTTTAGGCCAGATTAACCACACTAGTCGGTGTGTTGAGGCACTCTGTTACCTCGACATATATGTTGGACTTATTATTATGACCCTAGCTATCTTAGAAGATAACCCAGTAATGCAACAATACCTTGAATCCTCAGTGTGATGATTCTGGCCATCATTCTCGAAAGCATCCCGTGATGCCATTTAGTTAGTAGGCATTATATTTCTGGGTTCTTGAACCCAAGATTCACTCTACTTACTTCATGTTGATAGTATTGCTCGTTCCTTTAGGATATTAGTAACCTTGTGATAGTCCTCGAGGTCCGTGGTATATCATTCTTCCAAATACCATGAACCATCCCTGGCAGAAGTTCTCCCGAACCAAAATATCACAACCCGAGTGCTCTTGAGTAGTACCCCATTCATATTGTGACTCTGCCAGTCCTACCTTTCTGCATGGGTTATCCAGAAGAAATATGTTGAACTAGTTCGACATACTAATCTATGCATCCACAACTCAAAAGGGTATATGTTCCTTGGAGTTGTCTCTCTCTAGATATATCATGACCCCTCCTATCAGTTGATAGTCAGGAATAGTCGTGCATTCGTGTTCATCGATGCCTTCTACTCTTGTGGTCTGTCAAGCCATTCTATTCCGGAATGACTAGGAGAAATAAACTCCAGTACCGTATCCATATCCAGGATTGGGTCAAAGAAGTTGTACTTCGTAGATAAAGAATGCTAATCCAGCTTCTAAACTGGTCTATCCTGGAGTATTACCATCCTTATGTCAAGAATGTCATGGGAATTGCACAACCTCCTATGAACTTTTGATAGGGTGATACTTCTCACCATCATCGTTCATTCCATGGTCTCCGTGTTGTTGTAACCGGAATACTGACAAGTGAATCATGATGTGTGAAATCAATACTCCTAGCAACTTTGTTGCTTGGTAGTTAAAGGACAACAATTTCATTCTTAGTGTATTGGTTACTGAATCACCATTTCTAAGATTGATCGTGCAACCTAGTCCACTTTCTTGGTGCACTCCTTGATTGATGAGTTAGGATTTAGTTAAGTCCTCGCTCATTTGATCATATCGTTCTGCCCTGAAAAGCAAGATTGTTCTCGAGCTTAGTAACATATCGGTGGTTCGTGATTTTCTGAATATCTTCTCGGAAGTATTACCAGGTTGTTCCCTGACCGCTCTGTTGAGTTCGTGATCAAGTTGGTTCCTTATAAACCACCACTTCTCCAAGAATCTGTGTTGGATACCCTGAACTAGTTGGTTAAGCTAAAACAATAACTTGGAGAGTTGGAAGATAAAAGCTTGCCAGCTTAGTTCATCTCAAGGTGTATGTTTGTGTGTGTTGAAGATAGATGGCATCTTCATCAATTGGTCCCTGTGATCAGTTGTTGGACCTATTGTCATATCAAAACTTTGATTTGAGTATGGGCTATCATCAAATCAATCAGAACCAACGATGTTCATAATGTTGTCTTACTCGTGGGTGTCCCTCGAGCATACCTCATTATATCTCTTGGTCTGACCAATGCTACCACCTTGTTCATATAAATTGTGGAATTCCATCTTCATGGATATCTCGATGACCCGTTGTTGAGCCCATCAACATCGTTTATCTTGACCACGATTCATGCTGAACATTTAAGTTAGTATTGGAAACTTCTCAAGCATGGCCTTCGTGTTCCGCTCATGAGGTATATGTTGGATGAGAGGAGAGACTTTCCCTAATTGATGTGCATTTGGTGCAAGTTGCTTCCGTGAGTTCAAGAAAGTTTGTTTTGCTTCCTGTGGAATCATCCCAAGTCAGTCATGCATACGTGCGAAGTATCCTGTGGTTTGAAGATTTGCAACCTTCACTCTATATGTGTCCCTAGCACACCAAGCCACTGATTGTTTGTTCAAGGAGAAAAGTTCCATCATAAGAGCTAATCATATGACTTATGTAAGGACTTCGATATCCTAGACAATGGTTCCCAACCAGAACTCGGTAGGTTTTATCATAAGACTGCTATGTGGTCATGCTTGTCTTGGAAAACGTGTTCACAGGTTTGTAGCAGAACCAGCTCATGTTTTGGAGCTTGCTATCGTAGTTCATTCCCGAGAATCTCGCAACGTCGTCTCGACGAATTGTGTTGCAAACTTTCATTTTTCCTTCTAGACTAGATGAGTCTGGAATATTCTGACACCAACCAGAACTGAATCTCAGGCAGATATGATGGTTGGAGCATTTCCCAAGATCTATAATAATGGTCTCTCGATAACCGGTAAGGTGGATGTCGTGGCCAACACACCCGGCCGGAAGACCTATTGTTGTCAAATCTTGATTGAAGAAGTTGGCCACCTCCCCATAAGGACTTCGTAGGATTTACTCCCTAGTTGTTCCTTATGGATTCTTGTGCTTCCGAAGTCCGACCTTTACTTGATGTTCAAGATACCAAACATATCTATGAATGGTTTACGCTAACACATCAAGGAGAACATTAGAAGCGGAGTGCTAAATGTCTCTCGGTTGATCATCCAGATTTCGTCCCCTTGGCCTCGCCAAGGTGAAATCCGAGAAGGTGTTATCTTCCTTTGCATCTGCACTATCCATCATTATTCATCATGGTAGCATGTTGTGCTGCCAGGATCCTTTACACGGATATTGGTAAAACCTTGATGAATATGGGAATGCTCAAGTTCTTAAGAGCACGCACAGGCACTAGGTGTTATCCTCGACACTAACCGGGATTGCTCCCTGTGTTCTTGGTTATGTTGTAACCTCTCAAAGAGTAATTTACTCTCTACTGTTGGGTTTCTTCCCAGTTACTAGAATCATTCCCAGCATTTGCATTTTGTTCCCAGCTTGCACCGCCAATGTGCCAATTTTCCATGGGTTGCCCTTCTCAGCATCTGCTACTCAGGATTATCTTCAAAAGTGGTCCTACCATGGGTCCCACCCATTTCCGATGATAAGCAAATCATCCCTTGTGTTGTCTTTAATAAGGCAGTCCACATCATCCATTCAAGATGGAGAATGTCATTCTTTCTAACTCCGTCAAACGATCGGATGTGATTTGCCTCCGGCTGGTATAGAGAGTTTCAATGATCTCTATATCAAAAGTAATTCTTTTTGCCATTTAAGGGAATAACTCTACGAGTCACCTTCTCCAAGGTGCCCCGCCTGGTGGTATCGATCACCCTTTTATTAGGTGTGGAATTATTGCCACTAGGTGAACCTTCATCGTTTGTTTCACTCCATCCCTTTGGATATGTGTCCCGTGTCTCAGCTCAAGCGATGTTTCAACGTCTCAGTGCATGAGTTGATTTTGACTTGCTCGATCTTCGAAAAGATCAAATCCTGTAGAATTCACGTCCTTTTGTTGTCATTTTGGATGAAGCTTTGAAATCAAAGATGCCAAGATCTACAAGATGCTTTGAATCAACAATTCCGAGGAGGAAAAATTGGATCGAGAAGATTGTGTTAGTTAGTGTCCCCTCTGATTTCTTACCCTACGCTTGAATCTCGGGACGAGATTCTTGTTTAGTGGGGGTGAGTTGTCACATCCCTAGATCAACCCCTGTGGTCCTTGCCTGATCATCATGTCATCATGTTTAAATTTTTGCTAAACTTGAATTGGGGAATGATCAAACCCTAGCACCAAAAGATTTCAACTAGGTTCAACCTAAAAATATTTTCTTTGACCAAAATGCCTTCATCAATGTTTGATAATTTTGGCAAGGCTTTGAGACCAAACCAAAAATAGTGAACATTTTTTAGGAATATTTTGGGCATTGATTTAAATCATACCATATTTGCATTTGGGCATTTAAATTTTATATATCTCTACTACTATTAAACAACAAAACATGTTCATCCCTAAGCGTACCCGAAAACATGTACACAGGACAATCCACGTAAAATATCACCTCAGGATCTGGCCAGCTAATTAGATCTAAACCATCCACATAAAATTAACCGTCACATGTGTACATTTACCAATTTACATGGGCAGACGAAACTCTGCCATCCCGCATCCTATCTGGTCAAGGAAAAAAATCAGCACACCACCTCCCAGCACGACTCACGGAAACTCAGGCGTCTCTCGCTCGATCCCCGACCACCGCCCCGCTGCCGGCCGTCGGGCCCTCGCTTGGACGCCTGCCCCGCCCCCAGCCGCCGCCGCTCCTCTCGCGCTCCCTCGGTGGCGTTGCCTCCTGCTCCTTGCCGACCGTCACGCCCCATCGCAGCCTCCCTCGGCGGCGCCCCAACCCCGTGGCGCCCACCGCATCCCAGGGCGGTGTCCCTCGGTGGCTCCCCCGCCCCATGCGACCTGCAGCCCCCTAGAGCACTCTCCCTCAGCGGCGCCCCAGGCCAGCACGCCCTCCCGCGGCGGCGTCCAGCCCGAGATCCACCGCCGAGCCAGGTAGCACTTTTTTCTTCTTCTTTTGTTCCCAAGTCAAAACATTTTTCTTGAGAATAATCTAGGCAGGGACATTGGAAATCAGTGTAGACCATTGTTGTAGATGTCAAATGCATGGTCTTTTGGAATGAAAAATCAAAGACGGAGAGATGTTCGTTTTTATTTGTATGAGAGACCATTCAACATTTATTCTTTGGCCATCCTTTATCCTGAGTGGCTCTGCGTGTTCTTTATTTTGTGAGTGAGAAGAGAAGCTAAGGTTCCTGATAACTTCGGTAATCTTTCTGGGTCAAAACTTAAGGTAGAGGTGATGGAAGATAAGCTGTTACGAGACTTGACCCTTGAAGTTTGTTCTGTGCTTTGGGTTTTAGCATTACCTGTTTTGAACAATGGACTTCCATCTTTGGAATTACTTGGATCTGTCAACCGGATTGATTCTTCTCTTAAAAGTCTGGAATCATTTACAACCAGCTCTCTTACTGGGTACTAGAAAATTTTCTTGCCACATATCTGTGTTTACCTTAGTTCTTAAATTTCATCGAGTAACACCTTAAGAAATGAACAAAGATTGACTGGTACTAATTATTTGCAGATTTCTTATGCTTATTGATTGCACTGCCCTAACTGATTTGAGAATAACTGTTGAAGTGTTCAGTTGGACAGATAGTGAAGCAGTAACTAAAGTAATATACCCTTTTGTGGAGCATTGATTCACCTTGCTGCTGCAACAAACCGGGCTGAGATGAGGCAGTTTGTTAGAAAGGATTTATTTTCTTCTATGAAACAGGGCTTATCTGTCGAGTTGAATACCGTTGTTAGTGCAGAGCTTCTTGGAATTTGTCGAGAAATATATCATAATATGTCACACAAAGATCCTGCACCAAAACAGGTATTTTTTTTTTCTTAGATGATGACAGAGTATATCTATATTTGCAAATCCTGCACTTTGTGGTTATATCAACAGACTGAATTATTGTGCCCAAAAAACGTTGTGAATTTGTTGTCCCGGTCTGTTGTTAGTACCACTCAAACTCACTGCATTCATCCTTTTTCATTTTTCACTAAAACAGGAGCACAAGGTCATCACTGAACTATTTTTACACCAGTAAGATATGCATATCATTTGTAGTGAAAAAGTGTTGAACTATTTAGATCCTGGACAATGAATTTGACTTCATCTCCAGATGTGACAAAAAATGTTTAGGTTGACAAGTATCACTAGAACGGGTAAGTATCAGCTGAGGCTTACTTCAGCAACACGTGATATGTTCCCCTCACCAGCTACCATCTCAGTTGTCTTCCTCAACTATGTTATCCCTTCGACACGGCCGACGTCTCTACCACGGTGAGCCACTCCAGCACGACATCCAGAGCCTCTCACCTCCACCAGTAGCCTCCCTATGTTGCAACTATGTCTTCTGCTCCTCAGTTTGGTTTCTTCATGTGTTATGTAATGGAAATTATGAACATTTTTTCCTCATTATGACCACTTTTTTACTCATTATGAACACTCTTGTGAGTTTGGCATGAATGAGTGATTCGATGCAGCAAAAGTAAACCCCAATTAGCCTTAGATGGAAAGTAGGTACATGGATTGGAAACATGATTCCAAATTAATGATTCGGGCTTTGCATGTCTGAGCCAGTAAACTTACTGGTCAAACTGTGCTTAATACCAAATTAAGCAATAGTGAAAGTTATGTCGCTCGTTGTAAGCCAACATGTGCAATTTTGTTCAAATTGAATTTACGGTTTGCGAGATACAACCAAAATACTAAAGCCGAACTCGAGTTTTGAATTAGAGCAAATAACTATTTAGCCCCCTTTTCAGCAATTTGGAGATAGAGTTGCAGTATAGTTGTAATATGGAAGTTGTAGAAAAAATCCGTAATCTTCAATGGTATCCTTTCCTATGATAGATGCCTTACTTTATTGAAATACGCTATAGAGGATTAGACGGAAAATACCTTGCTTAATTTCTCTATTTTGCTTGTGTTCTTACTGCTATTTTAGTTTTTAGATCACGATGTTTTAAGTTGAGTCGCCTTCTTGGCCGTCTACTAAAGTACTAATACAAATGCATGTTTGAGAAGAGACCCATACATTTCTTTTATGTAAGAAACATCAACCAAAACCTTATTTCTGCAATTTATTCTCTGCAAGTTTGTTCTGAATCATCTATAGAAAATTGAAATCTATGCTTATTAATTAGTTGTGACATAACTAATTCCGTTCTGGTACAATCTTAATTCATGCAGGTGAGCCATCTTCATTGGTTGTAAGTAGATATACGAAGACTGTTAAAATTATGGGCAAACTCAATCCGTCTTGACAAGGTGCCAAGGTCATTGAGCTGATCGATCCACACTCAAATCAGTAGGATGATCAGCTGGTGAGGCAAACTTTTATTACGGAAGACGCTCGTGTGATCCTTAGCACCCCAATCTGCGAACACTATGAGGATTTCATATCATGGCAACCTGACAGCAAAGGCATGAGGTTAGCCTACATAGTTCACCTTGATCTACTGCAGAATCAGATGACCATGCCATTGGGAAAGAGCTCATCTGGTAATAGGGGGCAAGACAACTTATGGCGTGATCTCTGAAAAGTGTACTGCCTGCCAAAGATCCATCATCTTTTGTGGCGTTTTGCACACAATAGTCACCACCTGCTGAGAGATGTTGAAAGGATTGGGGTGGAGCTCAATGCAGATTGTGTGCTATGTCATAGGCGTGCAGACTTGTTTCTATGCTGCAAGTAATTTAGGAAAATGTGGAGAGCTTGCAACCTGGAACATGATGAGATAGAAAGGCACTATCCCTTTTTATTTGTGGTAATTCAGGTTCAATAGGGTCCTGTCGGCCAGCAGCTAGCCAATAGGGTCCTGTCGGCCAGCAGCTAGCCAATAGGGTCCTGTCGGCCAGCTGCAAGCCGACTGGGCTCCTGTCGGCCAGCAGCAGGCCGACTGCTGGAGAGCTTGTGGCCGACAGGCCTATCGGCTAGCAGCAGGCCGATTGGAGCCCAATCGGCCAGCAGCAGGCCGACTAGGCCCAGTCGGCCTGCTGCTGCCCGATTGGGTCATATTTTTGAAAATTCTTATATCCACGTACTATTTATGAAATTTACTAAATAAAATGTATTATTTAAAAAAAATTAGCCAAATACCACACCTTCGTTTGTATATGTAAATAGCTACGTAGGTTAACTATTTGTGTCTCATTACATGGTCCGAATCATCACATTGCTATGATTAATTTTCTTAACACGTTGCACGTGCACATTTACTAGTTATTTTAAATGCTCAAATAATCATAAACTAAAATGTTTACTGTTGGTTTTATTCTAAACAGTAGCCATGCTTAGTTTCATGATTTTAGGTAATGCTCTGGCATTTTTACTAAAGCCAAAATAAATATCAAAAAAATAGAAAATAGTAATTAAAATAGAAAACACAGAGAGAGAGGAACTACCTGGGCCGTTACCTGTTCAGCCTGGTGGCCCAGCACGCGCACGGCCACCGACGGCCACCTCCTGCTTGCCGCTTCGCCCTGGACGTCTCTGGTGTCTCCACGCACCCCCCGGACCCCTCTCACTCTCTTCCCGTGTCTCTTCCCTCCCCTGGCTCTCTCACCTCGCACCACCGAACACGACGCCGCCACCGCTCGTCGTTCACCGCGGCCAGAGCCACCGCCCCGCCTCTCCGTTGTGTCCAGAAGAACCGCCTCGATGCCCTCTTCCTCCTCGCTGAGCCACGCTTCGCCGGAAGCTCTCCATCGCCTTCATGTCATCTTCTTCCTCCTCGGATGCCGAAGCTCGCCGCCGACGATTCGCCGTCGTCAGCGCCTCCCCGAGCCCGCCATTCTACTCTGCGTGCCCGCCGTGAGTCCCTGCGTCGAACCCCCCCTCTTCCCCGTTGCGTTTGCACACCGAAGCTGCCGCACCACTCGAGCCCGACTGCGCCGCCGCCTAAGCTCACCGGCGATGACGCTCCGGTGACCATTTGGTCCCGAGCATGCGTCCAACCTGCTCACCGCAACGTGTAGATGCCGCACGTGCTAACCCTGCGTCTCCTAGGCCGCCGCAGCCATTTTCCCCTCTCTGCCCGAACTCCGGCGCCTCCGCGAGCTCGTTTCCGACGAGCTTCGGCCACCCCAGCTCCTCCCACTTGCGGGGATGGGTGCGGCCGAGCAAGGGCTACGCCCTGGTACCCTCAGCAAACAAAAACGCCGTCTGTAGCGCGAGCCCGAGCAACTCCGGCGAGTCTCCGCCGTTGTTTCGGTCGCCGCCGGCCAGTCTCCGGTGACTGCCAACGTGGCCATTAGTTAGGAACTAATTACACCACTAACCACCCCTAATAGCCACTGACAGTGGGCCCTAGCCCTGGTCAAACCCCAGTCAGCGCTGGTTTTGACCGGAGTTAGTCCATGTTTCACTGACGTGTGGACCCCACACGTCAGGTTTGACTCTGGCCGGTCAGTTGACCTGCTGACCTCAGCCTGACGCAGTGCTGACGCAATAAAGCCCTTCTGGAATTAAAATAAATCAGAAAGGTTTAGAAATTCCAGAAAATGCTTTAAACTTCTAAAAATCATATAAAATCAACCGTAGCTCAGATGAAAATAATTTATATATGAAAAATGATCAGAAAATTTCAAGGAATCTGTTTATCGCATTTTCATGCATGTTAGAACAACTTAAGGATGCTGTTTAGGCCAAATCATATAAATGGCATTTGAATATCCACATATGGAGTTTGAATTTGAATCCTGGATTCAAACCAACTTCATTTAACCTGTTGCTAGTTGCATTAGCTCAAATCACAGCATAATGCCATGTCATGATCATGCATCATATTGTGCATTGCATTGATTGTGTTTCTTTCTCTGTTGCCAGTATTTGTCCCCTCTCAGTAGACGTTATTCCGACGATGTGATCGATGACACTGATGAAGACCCAGTGATATCTTCTGAAGTGCCAGGCAAGCAAACCCCATTGAACATTCCGATACAATCCCACTCTCTCGCTCTTGCTCTCTTTTAATGCATTAGGACAACAACGCTTCAACTGTTACCCGCTGCGGTAGTTGAACCCCTTTCCACTGCATGACCTGTCATTGCCACAGTAAATAGTTGAAACCCACTAGTATGAGTAGGAGTTGTTTGAGCCATGTTGTGCCCACTCTTTCATGCTTTCTGGTTATGCCTACTATTGCCTAGAGTTGTGTCAGGTCTGATTCATCGGGGATGAATTAGAATGGTGATGAACATGTCCTAATGTGTGTGAGCTAAGTGTGTGAACACGATTTGGTAAAGGTAGCGATGAGAGGCCATGTAGGAGTACATGGTGGGTTGTGTCATTGCAGCCGTCCTCAGGAACTGAGTTCCGTGTTGGTTCATCCATGATCAGTTACTACCATGCATTGGGCCCGAAACCAATGGACCCTCTCGACTTATTAACTGCCCTTGACCTTTGTCTAGGAGTTGCAACTAGTTTCTGGTGTTTGTAGTTTACTGGAGGTCGTGCGCAGCGCTGACCCTCGGGGTGGGCTGTGACGCGGCAGGTACGTGGCACGGTGTACCGATCGCCCGTTTGGTGATGCGGGAACCCTGTACACATCGTTTGGGACCGTGAGCGACACGTCGGCCGGATCTCCCCACGGATGGTACCCAAATAGGCGATAAACCTGGACGAGAGACTTGTGTGGTTAGTCAGGTCGTGGCCGACACCCTCGCTGGGCCTCCGCTTGAAGGTTGCCGAGTACATGTCGTGTAAACGGCGGTAAGTGGTGAGAGCGTGTGTGAATAAGTACACCCCTGCAGGGTTATATATAATCTATTCGAATAGCCGTGTCCGCGGAAATGGACTTCTGGGTTGCCTATAACAGTTCATAGACAAGTGAAAGTGAATACTCTAAAACACGCAAGATAAGCATGAGTGCTATGGATGGCCTTCTCGTAGGGAGACGGGAGCGGATCCATAGTGGTGTATTGATTGGTGAATATGTGGACTCGTGTGCGCCACCTCAAAAGTGTTACTTGCAGTCGTAGTTAGGATAGCCACCGAGTCAAAGCTGGCTTGCTGCAGTCAAACTCCACCACCCCTTTGTTGATACCGATGCATATGTAGCTAGTTCTGATGTAAGTCTTGCTGAGTACCTTTGTACTCACGTTTGCTTAACTATGTTTTTGCAGAGAGACTTCAGTCTCGCTAGTGGTTCCGCGTGGACTTCGACGTTTAGCTTGTTACCTCAGCCACGATCTTGTACCCTTGGGAGGGTCTTGTAGATAGTCAGGCTTTTTCAGCCTTCTTCATTTGTAGTTGTCTGTACTCAGACATGTTATGCTTCCGTTGCCTGTATGCTCTGTATGTTGGGTCATGTGACCTCTGATTGTAATTAATGCTATGATGGCTCTTCTGGGCCTTATCTATATGAGTTGTTGAGTTATGTTGTGATGCCATGTTGTACAGCACATACTTGCATGTTATGCGTACGTTTAATGTGTATTGCTATGTGTGGGATCCGACACCTAGTTGTTTACCTTTGGTAGCCTATCTTACAGGGAAATGTCTCCTAGTGCTTCCACCGAGCCTTGGTAGGTCGCTACTGCTCCGGAACACTTAGGCTGGCCGGCATGTGTCCTTCTTCGTTCCTGTGTCTGTCCCTTAGGGGAAATGTCACGCATTGTTCCTTTAAGTCCTTGTAGCTTGCTACGACTTGGGTTCTTATGTTGATGACTGACACGTTCGTTGCTGGGTCATGTATGCCTGTCTCTGTAATTTAGTGCCACTTTTGGTTTATAACTAGTCATGTCGGCCCGGGTTCTTTGTCATATGGATGCTAGCGACACTATCATATACGTGTGCCAAAATGCGCAAACGGTCCCGGGCCAGGTAAGGTGGCACCCGTGTGGATACCGTGCGTGAGGCCGCAAAGTGATATGATGTGTTACAGGCTAGACCTGTGTGACTTAGGATCGGGGTCCTGACAAACCGTTTAGGGTGCTCAAACACCCAAGAGTAACAAGATCCGCAAGGGATTAGTGGGGGGGATCAAATTTCTCTTGGTGGAAGTGTAGATCTGGGCCTTCTCAACCAATCCCTAGAAAATCAACAAGTTTGATTGGCTAGGGGAGAGATCGGGCGAAAATAAGCTTTTGGAGCAACAATGGAGCTTGGGAGAGAAGAGGTAAGTCTTCTTGAGGAAGAAGACCCCTTTATATAGTGGAGGGGATAAGTGAACCGTTATCCCCTTATCTGCCTGCACAGAGCGGTACTACCGCTGGGTGGAGCGGTACTACCACAGGTCGTAGCGGTAGTACCGCGGCCCTAGCGGTACTACCGCACAGTGGAAAAAGACGAGGCTTACAAGAGGGGAGCGGTAGTAGCCACGGTGGTGGCAGCGGTACTATCGCCTATAAGCGGTACGACCGCTGCTACTACCGTAAAACCCGACACGAGAAAAGAGCTCCTCTAATCGAAACGGTAGCGGAACCACACTTGAACTGTACTGCCGCATATGCCCCAAGCGGTACTACCACGCGCTGCGCAGTGGTACTACCGCTTGGTGGTCATAGGCGGTACTACCGCCCCGGCGGTGGTACTACCGCTCCCATCAACAAAACCTTCATTTGAAAGATGCGGAGAGCTCCAAGACAAGAAAGGAGCTGAGGGTGCAGAAAATAAGTGTACGTGATGATTTCACCCTGGCCTTTCCAATGCGGACCCCCTCTTGATAGTACGGTGTCTCCTACGACTCAAGTCCACCAAAACAAAAACCGAGGAAGACGACACGTCTTCTGATTAAAGCCTCGAGGGGAAATAATCGTCTCGTGCTAATGGATTAATCTCATAAATACTTAGCACACACGATTAGTCCGCAAACGCATTGTCATCAATCACCAAAACCACATAGGAAGCGACATGCCCTTTCATGCACGACAGGCAGCCACCGCCCGACTCCACCATCGGCTAAATCCACTTCAAATCGACGCAG
>LR738710.1:20398274-20473097 GCA_902687465.1 Secale cereale | reverse complement strand
GACGGCTGCCGACCCGCCGCGACTTCGCCCTGTCCCCCGCCGCCTGCCTCGCCGGCCCGGAGCCGCCAGTTCAATTTCGTCCGCCGTCGAATCGAAGGTTCTCCGGTGGTTGCGGCTGGCCTAAACGCCTTCCCCGACAAGGTCTACGATGGGGTAGTCTTCATGCAAGCCTAGAACGGCTGTTGGAGTTTGTGGAGGCTAGCCACTCTGCCCGCACGACGGCCGCGAGCCTCGACCGTTCTTCCGGTCGTGCGAAACTGCCCGCCTGCCGCGCGAGCTCCTTCTGGCCGTTCTTCGGTTCACCACCCGTTTTTTCGAAAAAGTACTTTTGACGCCAGTTTAGAATGTCCAACATAAGAAAGAATTCATCTTTCATAATGCACAAGCGGCAGCTAGGAAAGATGTTGAGAACACTGTTGGGATTTTGCAATCTTAATTTACTATTGTGTGAGAACCATCTAGATTCTAGGATAAAAAATCCTTTGGTATATCATGACTGCTTGCGTGATCATGCATAACATAATCACTGGGAAAGAGCATGGACATCCAGAAATAAGAACTGAGTGTTCCTACAAGCCTCCTCGGCGATTTGGATTCCTGGCCGTTGGATCTTGCTGCTTGATGCGATCTCGGCCGTCGGATCGACCCCTGGAACGACCTCGTCCGTTGGATTTAAAAAAGTTACTGCTGGAATGAATAGTTACCGTCGCGACCGTGCCACCGCACGTAAATAGCCTTCCCTGCCGGGGGCATTTTCGTCATTTCACCCACAGGCGGTATAAAAGGGCCGGCTCCCGTGGAGACAACCCTAGCTGGCTCCCCTCTCGCGCGCCTCCTCTCCCCCCTCCCACGCGCCTCCTCTCTTCCTTCCCCGCCGCCGCCCGGCCTCCTCCTTCCACCCCTCCGGCCGGCTCATCCTCCCCACCAGCGCCTCCCTCTCCTCCTTCCCCACCTTCGCCCGGTCTCCTCCTTCTGCCCCTCCGATCTGGCGCCGCCCAAACCCTAACGCGCCACCCTGGCCCTGGGTCGTGCGCCACCTCCGCCGTTGGCAGGAGGGGCCACGGCAGCCGCCGCCGCCCGGCCTCCTCCTTCCACCCCTCCGGCCGGCTCCTCCTCCCCACCAACGCCTCCCCCGTCTTCCCTTCTCTCTGTCTCTCTGGATCTCGTCTCCTTTCGCCGCCGCCGATGCTCGTCCTCCTCTAGCCACCGCCGACGCTCGTTGTCAGGGATATTACTACTTGGTATAAACCGCCCAGGAGGGGCCGGTTTATGCCTATCAAGAATACTTCTACTGAAGCCCAGCGGAGCATGGATCATGATGCTTTATTCCAGAAGGTTTGAAGCCCAAGAGGGGTTAGGGCCCATGATGTGTAAACCGCCATACGGCGTGTAACTTGTGTTGTAAGATAGGAAAGATAGAGACTGAGCCAGACACGTTTATGAGTCGGCCTCGGGGCTCTATAAACCGGGCCGGGCATCACCTCGTGTATATAAAGGGACGGCCTGGCGACGGTTCAGGGACAGAGAACAACAGCTCGAGACACAGGCAAAGCGTATTCGCTCCCTGGTCAATGAAACCCTAGCAATATTACACCAAACTAGACATAGGCTTTTACCTTCATCGAAGGGGCCGAACTAGTATAAAACCCTTGCGTCCTTGTCAGCTTTAAACCCCTTTAAGCTAACTCGTAGCGATGGCCTCACGACTAAGTCATTTTGCTAGGACATCTGCCATGACAAAACCACGACGGTTGGCGCCCACCGTGGGGCTATCGCACGATGGTTTCCAGTTCTTGAAGGGTAGCTTTGAAGGACTCAAGGGCTATGCCGTGGTCTGGATGACTAAAAGAGATCGCGGCAAGATCTACATCGACGATGCAGGCTGGGGCCCCAAGGCCGATTCAATCGAATACGGGTACCGGGTCCCATTCGGCGGCATCCACGTCTTCGTCGGCAAGATCGGCGAACCGGGCCCTGAGCCGGATATCTGCCCCAACATTGTAGAGTCGGCTCAACGTACGAGACTTGGCCGGATTCGGCCCGCCCTGAAGCACGTCTTCGTTGGAGCGGTTCATGGAGCGCAAGCTGAAGATGGATCGGACTCCGGTGGCGAGACCGTTGTCTATTCCGGGGACGAGTCGTCCTATGGAGAAATAGAATCTTTATACCTGTTGCAGGATGGCCGGTCTGAGGGCTGTTCCGATGGTGATAGTATTCCGATGGTGTTCAGGATGGTTGCAAGCCAGGCCGAGCTGGACGCTCAGGCTTACCGGCTCATGTTGGATCAAACTGCTTCGCGTGATGTCATGAGGAGAAGGCAACAATCCCGCCTGCCGCCGATTTATGAGGCGAGGAACCTTTTCAATACGCCAGGAGCAGGGACCAGTAACTAGCTGTAGGTAAACCGGGGAGGAGTGCCTAGTACAAGAGCATCAGTCCAGCCTCAGGCCGCGGAGCCAACCCGCTAGGTCGTTCCATCACAATGTGTACCTACCCCTCCCGGTCATTACTACAACCCATTGGATAACATAGTTGCTGCCGCTTCACAACTGGTCGCTCTTCCCATTGAAGGAGCATCCCCTATAGCGGTAGAGGCACATCGGGCCAGGGAGTTTCTGGAGACGGTCTAACTCAACAGCAAGCTTATTCTCACAGCCGCGAGAGGATTCACTCCACCCCTCGCCCAAGCCAGAGCTATAGCAGGCACCTGGAGGAACCAGTTGTGTCGAGCAGTGCATGGAAATGTAATCCGCCGCGGAAGGATAACCCAATGGGGGGAGATGCAAACGCTCAAGACGTAGTGGATCAGGGCAGGCAGGGCCGGGAGGCCGAGTTAGCAGCACAGTATGAAGCCCGTCAGGCGACGCCGGTTCGTCCATCTACCACAATTGAACCAGGGGTTACGTCTAGCTCCTTGGGAGTGCCCTGTCTCGCCCCCGCTTTACGCAACGTACGGCTGCCCAAGGACTTTAAAGGACCGCGCAAGGTGCCCAACTATACCGTGGATCTGTCCCTTGAAGCCTGGGTGGAAAGCTACAAGATGGCAATGGAGATGCTTGATGTGGATGATGCGGCGTGTGCAAAGTACTTCACCATGATGCTTGAGGGCACGGCTCGCTCCTGGCTGAAAGGATTACCGCAGAATTCCATCGGATCAATAACTTCAAAGACACATGTAAGCAGCCCATGTCCATTGTAGACTTAGCGGCCTGCGTTCGAGGGGAAAACGAATCAACAATAATTGGGTGCGCCGGGTGTCAGAGATCTTGCACGCCTCAGACCGCATCAATCCGGACACATCAGTATTTACACTGGAAGGCAACTACCGGTTTGAACCTCTGAAGCTGAAGCTGGAATGGCTTAAACGTCATTGTGATGACATGGGGACACTCATGGGGGCCCTCGTGACGTATGTAGATTCGGATAGTGCCAAATATCCAGAGTGTGATGATGAGAAGTCAGGGAAAGAAAAGAAGAACGGTGAAGTGCCGCAGCCTGGCCCGGCGAGTCAAGGATACAGTGGTAAGCGTAAAGTAGATAATAATTCAGATTTTGTGGCTAACACTAATGCTCAGGAGAATGGCCAGCGCCGCAAGGGCAGACCGCCCCCACGAGGTGGGAGACCGCCTATTAATCTAGAACGCCAGATGAACATACCTTGCCCGAGGCCCGGTACGCAGGAAAAGCCAGCTACGCACCTCTGGAAGGACTGCTTTATTATGAAGGAAATCATGAACCGGTCCCAATATGACCATGGACCGTCCGACGGTTCAGGCCCTGGTTTTCACGGGCCGGGTTATCAAGGCGGAGGATCCGGTTCAGGGTTCCAAGGGAACCAGAACAATCACAGCAACCAGAACGGGCACAATCAGCATAACCAACAGCACGGCCATGGTGGTTATAACAATTAGGGCAATCAGCATCAACAGCAGCAGTCAGGCTATCAGAGTAATCTGAAGCAGTTGAGTAGTGGGCAGTATCATGTTTTCACCACAAGCCTATGTAAACGTGATTAGAATGTTTACAAGAGGGCAGTGCATTCCGTTGAACCGGCGGTGCCACGCTATTTGCGCTGGTCAGAACAACCCATTGTGTGGAGTCGAGAGGACCATCCGCCCCGGGTGATAATCCGGGTCAGCTGGCTCTAGTTGTGGCACCTCAGGTTGGGGGCTATAAGTTCACCAAGGTGCTTATGGATGGAGGAAGCAGCATCAATATTCTGTATTACGAGACTTTTCGTTGCATGGGGTTGACAGACAAAAAGCTTCGGCAGTCCAACATTGTTTTTCACGGCGTAGTGCCTGGTAAATCGGCATATCAGGTCGGTAAGATAGATTTGGAGGTCACCTTTGGAGATGAGCAGGACTCGAGGTCCGAAACTTTGACCTTTGAAGTGGTGAAGATCAAGAGCCCGTATCATGCCCTGTTCGGACGGCCGGTTTATGCTAAATTCATGGCGAGGCCTTGTTATGTTTATCTGCAGCTCAAGATGCCGGGTCACAAGGGAACCATTACGGTCCATGGGAGCCACAAGATTGCTTTGGAGTGCGAGGAAGGTGATGCAGCTTATGCTGAGGCGGTTTGTGCAACTGAGGAGCTGAAATTTTATAAAGATAATGTTGATCCAGCAGATGTGTCTCCGCTGAAGAAGCCAACCACAGAGCATTATCCGGCCTTGAAGTTCAAATCAGCTGATGAGACCAAGTAGGTTGACCTTGTTCCTGGCGATTCATCCAAACAGTTTACCATCAGTGCTAGCCTAGATCCGAAATAGGAAAGCGCGCTCATCGAGTTCATCCGTGAGAATCGGGACATTTTTGCATGGAAACCTTCTGACATGCCAGGTGTACCGAGGGAACTCACTGAGCACACTCTCAATATTGATCCCAAGTTTAAACCAGTTAAACCGTTTCTCCGCCGCTTCAACGAAGAAAGGCGCAAGGCAATTGGTGAAGAAGTGGCTAGGCTCGTGGCGACAGACTTTATAATTGAGGTGTTTCATCCGGGGTGGCTGGCTAATCCGGTGCTGGTGCTTAAGAAGAATGGCACTTGGCGAATGTCTGTTGATTACACAGACCTGAACAAAGCTTGCCCAGCTGATCCCTTTGCCCTCCCTCGTATCGATCAAATCATTGATGCTACGGCGGGTTGTGAGCGCTTAAGTTTTTTGGATGCATATTCCGGTTATCATCAGATCAAGATGGCAGTTAAGGACCAAGAGAAGACGGCCTTCATAACTCCCTTTGGGGCCTTCTGCTACGTGTCTATGCCTTTTGGGGTCAAGAGTGCCCAGGCGACCTATCAACTTTGTGTGCAGAATTGTCTTCACGGACAGATTGGGCGGAATGTTCACGCTTATGTAAACGACATTGTGGTAAAATCCAGGAAAGAGGAAACGTTGATAGCTGACCTAAAGGAAACTTTTGATAATCTCTGAGTCTATAAGATTATGCTTAATCCGGCCAAATGCGTTTTTGGTGTTCCAGCTGGCAAGCTCCTGGGGTTCTTGGTGTCCAACAGAGGAATCGAAGCTAATCCGAAGAAGATCAAGGCGATTACATCCGTGGCTAAACCGGCATGTATCAACGATGTTCAATGCTTGGCAGGCCGCATTGCAGCGCTCAGCCGGTTTATCAGTCGTTTGGGGGAGAAGGCCATCCCGCTTTATCAGATGATGAAGAAGACAGATCGTTTTGTCTGGAGTGATGCTGCTGATGCTGCGTTCGAGAATTTGAAGAAGAAATTGGCAGAGCCGCCGGTCCTTGTTGCACCAGTTGATAATGAGCCGCTGCTGCTATACGTGGCTGCTAATGACTGAGCAGTAAGCGTTGCCATCGTGGTAGAGCGCAAGGAGGCAGGAAAAGAATATCCGGTTCAACGACCGGTTTACTACATCAATGAAGTGCTCATCGAGTCGAAGCAGAGATACCCGCATTGGCAGAAGTTGGTATATGGAGTCTTCATGGCAAACCGGAAGCTGAAGCAGTACTTTCAGGGCCATCCAATCACAGTGGTCAGTTCAGCCCCTCTGGGCGATATAATCTAGAACAGAGAAGCAACGGGCCGGGTTGCAAAGTTGGCCATTGAACTTAGTCCTCATGGATTGAAGTATGTACCTCGTACTGCAATCAAATCAAAAGCACTGGTGGACTTCATCAACGATTGGACAGAGTTGCCAGCACCAGAGGAAAAGTCGGATCATACGTATTGGACTATTCACTTTGATGGATCCAGGCAATTGGAGGGCTCGGGGGCTGGAGTCGTACTAACTTCCCCACGAGGTGATAAGTTCTGTTATGTCCTCCGTTTAATGTTCCCTTGTACTAACAATGCAACTGAGTATGAAGCTCTCCTCCATGGTCTGCGGATGGCTAAGGAGATGAATTAAAGCCGGGTTAAATGTTTCAGCGATTCAGACCTAGTGGCTCAACAAGTGTCTGGTAAGTGGGATTCCAAAGATCCGCTTATGGCAGCATATCGACGGGAGGTGGACGCTGTTGCTGGACACTTCAAGGGTTATCAGGTGGACCATGTAGACCGGCAAAAAAAATGAAGCGGCCGATGCGTTAAGCCGGCTGGGTTCTCAACGTAAACCGGTTCCACCCATTGTCTTTCTGGACGTATTGCATAGTCCGTCGGTGAAATTACCTTCAGAAGAGGGCTTGGCTGTTCCTGATCCGGAGGCTCAATTGGTGGTGGCACTTCATGTTATTCCGGATTGGACAGTCCTTTACCTGGCGTACATGAATCGAGGTGAGTTACCAGAAGATGAAGTCTTGGCTAGACAGATAGTCCGGCGATCTAAATCAATGACTATTGTCAATGGAGAACTGCATCATTGCAGCGTCTCTGGGGCGTTTCAACGTTGTGTATCGCCAGATGAAGGCCTTGATATTCTTAGAGAGATCCACGAAGGAGATTGTGGTCATCATGTCGGTTCAAAATCTCTGGTGGCTAAAGATTTTCGTCATGGGTTCTACTGGCTGACGGCTCACGCCGATGCAGAGGACTTGGTCAGAAAATGTGATGCTTGCGAGAGGTTCTCACGGCGTGCTCATATACCAACTCAAGAATTGAGGACGATTCCAGTTACTTGGCCATTTGTGACTTGGGGGCTTGACATGGTCGGACCCTTTAAAAGATCTTTAGATAAGAAGACCCACCTTCTGGTGGCGGTGGATAAGTTTACCAAGTGGGTTGAGGCGGAACCAGTCAGCAAGTGTGATGTGGCAACGGCGGTTCAATTCATCAAAAAGGTGATTTTCCGGTTTGGCTTTCCACACAGCATTATAACTGATAATGGTACCAATCTATCCAAGGGGGCTATGGACAAGTTCTGTCAATAAGAGCACATCCGCCTTGATGTATCATCAGTAGCTCACCCTCAATCCAATGGTCAAGCTGAGAGAGCCAATCAAGAGATCTTGAGAGGCATTAAACCCCGGCTTATGGTCCCTTTGCAGAGGACGCCGGGTTGTTGAGTAGAGGAATTACCTTCTGTGTTATGGAGCATCAACACCACACCTAACAGGTCTGCAGGGTACACGCCTTTCTTCGTGGTATATGGAGCTGAAGCGGTCCTCCCTTGTGATATCCGTCATGACTCACCGCGGGTGGCTGCTTACGTCGAAGCTGATAACGATAAGGCACGGCAAGACGCGTTGGACCGGCTGGATGAGGAACGTGACACGGCAGCAGCTCGATCAGCGATTTATCAGCAAGATCTACGCCGGTACCACAGTCGCCGGGTTAAAACCAGAACGTTTCAAGAAGGAGATCTAGTGCTCCAGCTCATCCAAGACCAGACAGACATGCACAAGTTATCCCCGCCTTGGGAAGGACCCTTTGTGGTCAGCAAGAACCTACACAACGGATCATACTACCTCGTCGACATTCGAGAACATAAGGACTCACGTACTGCGGAGGAGGAGACCAGACGGCCGTGGAACATCGCTCTTCTTCGACCTTACTACACCTGAGCCATATGCTCCGCTTTATGTACATAACTTTGCAATGTATATATTATGATCAGTATAATAAACCGGCGTCCCCGCGGGGTATCTACTGCTTTTTCATGAGAGTCTATCACATGGGGGCTTCTGTGTGCAAGGGAGTTCCTATGGCCTCTTAAACCGGATACTAAACCAAGACCATCATAAGAGCATAGCTCTGGTTGCTTCGGTAATCCGGCTATAAAAGCCCACATGATGATGAGGGGCAAAAGAGAGTTTGATGCATAGCACAACTCAAACATAAGCACCCGACGAGCATAGCTCAAATGCTACCTGGGGGCTCCTGATGCATAGCATCAACAAGTTGACAACCCTTCTAGTAGGCTATCAAGCCATGGCTTGGAAGCCTGGTGTATACACCTAAAACCCTGGATTAGCCTTCCTGCATTAAGTAAGTCACTCCGCCAAGGTAAACCTGGTATGACCCGTCGAACGTATACACAAGTCAATCTTTCACAGACCCTAAACTTGGTAACGTTAAATTGACGATTGGTTAAGGATTGAGGTCCATCTTAACAGGCTTTGTGAAATGGTTAATTCAGTAGCCTGGCAGCTCATAAAAAGCCTCGAATTTGGAGCCTGGCAGCTCGTAAAAAGCCTCGACTACATGGTTTTATTTGACAATGTCTCTTTTAATATTTGCTTATTTTTTTTATATTCAAGGTCATTGGTGTTTATCCAAGTCCATTGATTCGGCGAGTGGATGACTATAAGTTGCCACTTCAATAAACCAGTGTTTACAGAACCTAGTCTGGTTTGATTATAAATTGCCAGTACTGTCTACAGTTAAACCGGAGTTTATCATAACCCGGTATGGTTCCATCATGAATCGGCAAATGATCAAGGGGAGTCATCAACACTTGCAACTTGGATCATTGTTTTTACTACCGATTATTGATTAAGGCCAATAGCGCAAAACTTAATCAAAGGTATGATATATGTTTCATATTTTATATACATTTCAGGTTATAAACCTAGACCATGTATTTGGGCATCATGACCCGTTCGATGATAAACCGCCAGGACACTTTAAACTTTGTCTTATGCAGAAACAGGTGGAATAAACTGTTTAAAACATCATAAGCAGTAGGAATTATGAAGCTGCCAGATGAAGTAATGTCAAACAAAGGAGAATATGCATGACAACATAAAGTGTTTCAGCTACCCTATTACAAGGCGCTGGATAGCCCAAAAGAATATCCGTTTTTTGTCTAAAGTGCTGGGACACAATATCTAAACCGGCACCGATTTACGAATCTGCATCAGCTCGGCTTGAAGGTTGTGGATCGTCCTGCTCAGACTCCCCGTTGTTCTCTTCTAGCTGCTGGAAGTCAGTGGTTGCCCAATTGATCTTGGTCAGCGCTTTGAAAACAGCTTCATCGCTCACGAGTTCAGACGGATCAATATCAGGAGCATAAGTGTGCTTACGGACGGGAGGGATGAGATCTTCTACATCGTAAGCTGGAGGGTCAGCCCGCAAGTTCTTAGCATTATAACCAGGATGATAACGAGACAGATCAGCCTCGTTAGAAATTTTTCCGGCCAAAGGCCGCATTTCTCTTGTTAAAGAACGTAAATCGCTGTATGTGAATGTTGATCCGTCCTCCTTCATGCTAGGGTAGCCGTTCATCACTTCTGTCAGATCAAGATCGGGCACCCAAGCTTTCGCTCGAGTTAAAGCCATCAAGGCACCTGCCCTTGCAGATGATTTCTTCAGCTCTACGAGGCGGGCAGGTAGAATGGATAGCTTTTCCAAAGTGCTCTTGATCGTTGCGGGAGCCGGTTTATTATGGGAAGCAGCACAGACAATCCATTGAGCACCGGAATACAGCTGCTCTATGAGAGTGTACGCGGCCTTCAATTTCCTCCGCATGTCAGTCCCGAGATGAGCAATACGTTTTCCTGCATCAAAAGAGGTTGAGTTAAACCGGAAAGTGCAGAAATATCATATTCAAGGTTATGTCACGTATATTCACCAAAGATAGCAGCAGTCATGGCGTTTATCTGCTGCTTTAAACCGGCAAGTTCTTCTGTCAAAGGATTAAAAGCCGCTTCTGCATCAGTTGCCCTTTTCTCCAAGGTGGTTCTTTCAGCATCCCAATCCAACCGTTCCTTTTCAAAGTCCTTCTTCAGCTTTTCCATATTTGCTAAAGCAAGTGTCAGCTCATATTTTACTTTGGAAACGGTGGTTTCTTGAAACTTCAGAGTATCCTGGAGCTCGGCCACTTGAGAATTTTTCCGGTTTAAGTCAGTCTGCCAAGAGGGGAGCATATTATACATCAATGAGACATTTTTCAGTAAAGTCCCAAGCACATAACAAGTTATACACTTGGCACTTGGGGGCTAATGTGTATTTGCAGTTAAACATACATTTTTCAGTAAAGTACCAAGCACATAACAAGTTATACACTTGGCACTTGGGGGCTAATGCGACATTGTTCAGAAAAGATTATAAATTGAAGTCCCGGTTCATCCTAAAGGAATAAACCGGCCCTTGGGGACTACACATGTGAAAAACAAAACTATCTAATGGATATTCTGAAGTCCCGGTTCATCCTAAAGGAATAAACCCGCCCTTGGGAGCTACGATGGAGTAAAGGCAAGCTACAAGACTTACGCAGGAAGAAAGTACAAGTTAAAGCAGAAATTTACCTCATAGGGATCCTTCATCATATTTACTAAATCAGCTTCATGATCACGGCTAGTGTACAGCCGGTTCTGATAACCGGAATGGAGCTCTTGGGCAGTGAGCTAAGCATAATTGGATAAGTCAGTACTCCATTCTCCTTTGTCCTTGCTAGAAATTTCATCCTTCGCAGTATGCTTGGACAAGGCAACAGGTTCACTAGGAGCAGTGTAGCCGATTCCAGTGATCTCAACTTCTTCAATTGAAGCGGCCGTGTGTTTAGCCGGGCTAGCAGGAGCAGTGCTGGCTCGGACAGGATTGGCCGGATCAACATCACCATCCATTGGAGCACTCCCTTGATCAACAAAAGTTTCATGATCCATGGGAGGAGGATCATCATACAAAGTGTCAACGTTTGCTTCAGTAAGATCAGGATCCTTTGCCGGTTCAAGAATCTCGTCATCACCTACCGGCTTATTTAGCTTGGCCTTTTTACTAGGCTTGGGCTTACTGCAGAAAGATAAATGTGACGAAAATCAGAAGAGTCAAGGCAGAGATTAAACCGGCAAAATGAAAAAACTTACCCAGGAACAGTCTTAAGGGGAGGAATCTGCATGGCCGTTGATTCGCCAGAAGATGAATGAGGAGTTTCCTGATAATTTGAATCAGACGGATTCAGAGGCTGTCGAATATGACCTGCTTTGGGATAAAGAGCGTCTGGAGTGTATAAAACCTCTGAGCGACGCCTCCGGGCTGGTGTGTGTGGTAAACCGGTGGATTCAATGGCATGGCCACTATGCCGTGTGGTGCGGCGAGCTTCATGTTGCAGTTTCTTCAAAAGAAAGTTTGGGTCCAAGTAAGCGAAAGGGTGAGAAAACTTTACTTTCCGGCTTGCTCGGCGAATTTTTGGTGTTGGCAGAGGTTCTGAACCGGAAGAAAGAGTAATTACCTCAGCATCATCCGCCTTGCTGCCTTCAGCGTGTCCCTGGTACAGTCGTTGTTAATAAAATACAAGTAAAGAAATTCAAAGAAATCAAGAGAGTCAAGTAGTACCTCGGAGGCCGGTTCATCATCCTCCGGGTTGGATTCAGACACGTTAGTAGTTTTCTTCTTGACGTTCTTCTTAACGGCGTTGGTTTTTTGGCGAGGCACCTTCGCCGGTTTATCCTGGACCTTCCTCTTCCAGAATGGGTCGTTACCCTGTCGAAGATCATGAAGTCATTCAGAAGGAGTATTAAAAAACAGACGGGGAATAAGGCAAAAATGAGGCAAAGGAAAACTTTACCGATGGCGGTTTATTGAATTCGCAGAAGGGAGCCAATCCGGTTTGACAGCAAGTTTCCACCGGTTCATTCAGCAGTTTCTTGACAAACTCGTTGATCTCATTTTCTGATAGCACAGCTTCTGTATGGCGCAGAGGATCTTTGGGATTTCCAGTATATTCGCACATTAAGCCGGAACGCCGGCTTAGCGGGAGAATGCTCCAGGAAATCCAACAACGAACGAAGTCAACTCCGGTTAAGCCATTGGCGGTGAAGGCTCGAAGCTTGGAGAGTTGAGGAGCATATTTGACCCATTCCTGGGCACTCAGCCGTTGAGGAAAGGGATGGTCCTCATTAAGCCGGTGGGAACGATAACTCGGCAGCGGATTCTCATTTTCTGGAGAAGTATCTAGACAATAGAACCAAGTTTGATTCCACTCTTTGGGGTGACTGTGGTGATTGGCGTGAGGAAAACTAACGTCCTTTCTTTTTTGAATTGATATCCCGCCGAGCTCAGTGTTTGGATCGTCAAAAAATTCCGTGCGATAGTTTAGATGGAAGAAATCCCGGAATAACTCAACTAATGGCTCCTCTTGCAGATAAACTTCACAAAAGACTTGGAAGTTGCAGATGTTGGACACAGAGTTGGGCCCAATATCTTGGGGATGAAGTTGGAAATCAGCTAGCATATCACGGAAGAACTTTGACCCAGGAGGACTGAATCCCCGGGCTAAATGATCAAGGAAGACAATAACTTCTCCCTCTCTGGGCTTTGGAGGACACTCTGATCCGGGGACTCTCCAGTGAAGGACATTCTTTGGGCCTAAAGCGCCAACTTCAGCCTGGTTCTGCAATTCTTCCTCAGTAACCCGGGATTGGGCCCAGTTGCAGGAAGTAAACTGTTTGGCTTGCTTTGCCATTCTGAACGAAAAGCTGGAAATATAGTGAAGCACCGGTTTACGATTTTGTGCAAAGTTAAACCGGCAGTGTTCGAAGGTATTTACAGATGACGGTTTAAGCAGGGGCCTAATGGTATCTACCGGTTTATGGTCTTTTCTAAAAGCTAAACCGCCACTGAGAATACGAAGGTTAAAGATCTGCAGTTATGGAAAAACAGGTTTTGTGCAAACAGTGATGAAGCTATGGATCTATAGCATGTTACAAATTCAGAAATATTCAGTTTATTTTCAACAGACGCAACAAGGGCTTTAACTGACGCAGTCTAAACTAGTACTATTGGGGGAAATAAAATCATACTGAACGAAGCGGAATCACTGCTACGGCTGTGAGGCAAGAGGATTAGATCTACACTGATTAATGGAGCCATAACGAAGAACTATGAAGAACAGCGCCTACCCGTGAGTTCTTGTTGAGAGGAAACCCTAATGAGATCTATGTGTGGGGAAAGAAAGAACTTACCCGAGTCAACGGATGCGGTGGTGCGCCGGCGATTTTCTGACCCAACCAGGTTGATGCAGCAGCCAAAGCTCGATGAAGATGCAGATCCAGACGGCGGCGGAGCTTGGGCACGAGGAGACGCGAGGAAGAAGAAGAGGCAAAGGAGCAAGGGGGAAAAAGGAGATACCCCTCTGCCCTATTTATAAGCCGCAAAATGAAACAGCAGGCGTGGGAATCAAGGAGCCAGAAAAGTAGATATGGCAAGATACTGTTGCCTCGATCTTCGGAGCTTTTAATGAGTAAAAGATAAAAAAATAGGTACAAGTATTAAATGGGCAGATGACATCACGATGGTTTAATACGATCCGGGAAGATGACGTCATGGCAGTTTATGAAGCACTTGAAGCTATGAAAGATAAAAATCTTTACAAGATGTTGAAAATTGACATGAACAGGTTCAAATCAATCTGGGGCCTAATGTCAGGGATATTACTACTTGGTATAAACCGCCAGGAGGGGCCGGTTTATGCCTATCAAGATTACTTCTACTGAAGCCCAGCGGAGCATGGATCATGATGCTTTATTCGAGAAGGTTTG
The DNA here is from genome assembly GCA_902687465.1 of Secale cereale. NCBI lineage: Eukaryota > Viridiplantae > Streptophyta > Magnoliopsida > Poales > Poaceae > Secale > Secale cereale. Next base: position 20,459,202 of record LR738710.1, on the reverse strand, counting down.
AAGCCCAAGAGGGGTTAGGGCCCATGATGTGTAAACCGCCATACGGCGTGTACCTTTTGTTGTAAGATAGGAAAGATAGAGACCAAGTTGGACACGTTTATGAGCCGGCCTCGGGGCTCTGTAAACCGGGTTGGGCGTCACCTCTTGTATATAAAGGGACGACCCGGTGACGGTTCAGGGACAGAGAACAACAGCTCGAGACACAGGCAAAGCGTATTCGCTCCATGGTCATCGAAACCCTAGCAATATTACACCAAACTAGACGTAGGCTTTTACCTTCATCGAAGGGGCCGAACTAGTATAAAACCCTTGCGTCCTTGTCCGCTTTAACCCCTGTAAGCTAACCCATAGCGATGGCCTCATGACTAAGTCCTTTTGCTAGGACATCTGTCGTGGCAAAACCACGACACTCGTCCTCCTCTGTTCGACACCATTCTTCAGGTGTTCCACCCCGCGCTCGCACTCTCACTGCCGCGCCGCAGCCTACGCTCTTCTTCACTCCCTACAGCCACTGCCATTGCCGCTGCCACGGCCACCACCGCGCTCATGTCCCCCCTCCTCCCCATTCGTCTCCAGTCACCGAGCTGGTTGCCGCCGCGCTGCTCTCCCTCTTTGATGTGCCGGTCTGGCAGAGCTCGGTGTCTCAGCGGACCGTGGCTTCAGCTCCGAGGACACAGCGGCGCAACTGCAAAGGTACGGGCCCAACAAGCTAGAGGGCGTCTCCTCCCCTTTGCTTATTCTTCCTTTTCATTTGATCTACGCGTGTGTGCATGAGGTCTCATCTCATCTCTGCTCGTGTGCAGGGAGGCCATGGAGTAGCTGCTTGGTTCAAGGGCATGCCTTCGTTGCTCCCTGTGTTGAGCGCGTGGATGGGCCAGATTCAGCGCCGGGTATGACTCGTGGCTGCTTTCTACTCCCCCCCCCTCTCTCTTTACACCACTCAAATCTGAGTTGGATTGACCTTGCAACTATACAGGTAGTATGAACTACAAATAAAATTGAATGGTTCAACTTAAATTTGACCAAAACTGCAGCATCCTCCATCATCCCCTTTTGGATGTTCAGTTTACTGTATGAGTAAATATTGCTTTGATTTTTAAATTAGTTTCAAATGATGCTTTCACAATCCTTTGATTTTCAGTTTACTGTATGAGTCAATATCGCTTTCATTTTGAAATCATCTTCAAATGTTGCTTTCACAATCCTTTGATGTTCAGTTTATTGTATGCGTCAATGAGGGCTTGTTGTTAATTTGCCTCACGGTTTTGTTGCTAGGTAAAATTATTTTATTAGGCTGCCTCTCTAAGTGAGCACATTTGTATTGTTTGCAGAGGAAAATGCATAGTTCATTTTTCTTGAATTTTGCTGCCATGTATGTGTTACATGGAAATCAATCGACTGCGCCACCATTGCTGGATCTACATGTTTCACCGTTTCTTCATTGTTTTGGCGTAGGTACATGATTATGATATAATATTGTGCGAAAGAAAAGCCATCGTTGCTTTTACAGTTTTAGGAGGTGTTGCAAGATTGATTTCCATTGTTCTCATGTATGATCTTCATATTATTCTATTATGAAGTATTTGTTGGAAATATGCCCTAGAGGCAATAATAAAAGAGTTATTATTATATTTCCTTGTTCATGATAATCGTTTATTATCCATGCTATAACTGTATTGATTGGAAACTCAAATACATGTGTGGATAAATAGACAAACTTTGTGTCCCTAGTAAGCCTCTTCAGGACTAGCTCGTTGATCAAAGATGACCGCGGTTTCCAGGTCATAGACATGAGTTGTCATTTGATAACGGGATCGCATCATTAGGAGAATGATGTGATGGACGAGACCCAAACGTTAAACATAGCTTTTGATCGTATCAGTTATCGCTATAGTTTTCTGCATGTCAAGTATAAGTTCCTATGACCATGAGATCATGTAACCCACTGACACCGTAGGAGTGCTTTGTGTGTGCCAAACGTCGCAACGTAACTGGGTGACTATAAAGGTACTCTACAGGTATCTCCGAAGGTGTCTGTTGAGTTGACATGGATCGAGACTGGGATTTGTCACTCCGTGTGACGGAGAGGTATCTCCGGGCCCACTCGGTAATACATCATCTCAATGAGCTCAAAGTGACTAAGTAGTTAGTCACGGGATTATGTATTACGGTAACGAGTAAAGAGACTTGCCGGTAACGAGATTGAACTAGGTATAGAGATACCGACGATCGAATCTCGGGCAAGTAACATACCGACGAGACAAAGGGAACTGTATACGGGATTGCCTGAATCCTTGACATCGTGGTTCATCCGATGAGATCATCGAGGAACGTGTGGGAACCAATATGGGTATCCAGATCCCGCTATTGGTTATTGACCTGGGAGTGTCTCGGTCATGTCTGCATGGTTTCCGAACCCGCAGGGTCTACACACTTAAGGTTCGGTGACGCTAGGGTTGTTAGTGAGAACAGTGCATGGTTACCGAAGGTTGTTCGGAGTCCCGGATGAGATCCCGGACGTGACAAGGGTCTCCGGAATGGTCCGGGGACGAAGATTGATATATAGGATGAGAGTGATCGGAGTCCGGAAGTGTTCCGGGGAGTATCGGGAAATCGGCGGATGACCGAAAGGGGTTTTCGGGGTCCCGGAAAGAGTTTCGGGCCTAATGGGCCACAAAGGGGAGACGCAACAGCCCTCATAGGGCTGTGCGCCCCCCTAGGGCCCTCTCCTCATGCGCCAAGGGGGCTGGACCCCCCTAGGGCTGCCGCACCCCCTTAGGCTTGGGGGGCAAGGCACCTGGGGGGGAAACCCTAGGCCCTGGCCGCCGCCCCCCCCTTGGCCGCCCCCCTTCTCCCCTTGGCCGCCGCCCCTAGGGGGTAACCCTAGGGCGCCCCTCCCCTCTCTACCCCCCTATATAAAGAGAGGCAGAGGGAGGGCAGCCACACACGTTCGTGCCTCGGCGCTGCCCTCCCTCTCCCACATCCATCTTCGTCAATTCCCGCAGTGCTTGGCGAAGCCCTGCTGGAATCCTCCACCACCATCTCCACCACGCCGTCGTGCTGCCGGTGTCTCCATCAACCTCTCCTTTCCCCTTGCTGGATCAAGAAGGAGGAGACGTCCCCGAGCTGTACGTGTGAAGAACGCGGAGGCACCGTTGCTTCGGTGCTAGGATCTTCGGCGATCTGAATCGCGGCGAGTACGACTCCATCAACCGCGTTCTTGAACGCTTCCGTTTAGCGATCTACAAGGGTATGTGGATCCAACTCTCCCCTCGTAGATGCATCTCCTAGATTGATCTTGGTGAACGTAGGAAAAAATTTTGTTTCCCATGCAACGTTCCCCAACAGTGGCATCATGAGCTAGGATCTTGCGTAGATGCTTTCACGAGTAGAACACAAAAGGGTTTGTGGACGTTGATGTTTAGATTGCTTCCCTCCTTAGTCTTTCTTGATTCAGCGGTATTATGGGATGAAGCGGCCCGGACCAACTTTACATGTCCACGTACATGAGACCGGTTCCATCGACAGACATGTGACTTTTGTTGCATAAGATGGCTGGCGGGTGTCTGTCTCTCCTATCTTAGTTGAATCGGAATAGAAAAAGGCGGTCCTTGTAGAAGGTTAAATAGCAACTTAAATATCACCGTTGTGGCTTTGCGTAGGTAAGAAGCGTTCTTGCTAGATACCCATAGCAGCCACGTAAAACATGCAACAACAAATTAGAGGACGTCTAACTTGTTTTTGCAGGGTATGTGTGTGATATGATATGGCCAATGACATGATGAGATATATTTGATGTATGAGATGATCATGTTGTAATAGTTAATATCGACTTGCATGTCGATGTATACGGCAACCGGCAGGAGCCATAGGGTTGTCTTTAATTTTGTATGACCTGCGTGTCAATCATTAAGCGCTTTGTAATGCTTTACTTTATCGCTAAACGGTAGCAATAGTAGTAAGAGCATGGTGGGCGCGCGACAACCCCGATGGCGACACGATGATGGAGATCATGATGATGGGGATCATGGTGTGGCGCCGGTGACGATGGAGATCATGCCGGTGCTTTGGTGATGGAGATCAAAAGCACGAGTTGATGGCCATATCATGTCACTTATGATTTGCATGTGATGTTAATCCTTTTATGCATCTTATTTTGCTTAGGACGACGGTAGCATTATAAGATGATCCCTCACTAAAATTTCAAGATAAAATTGTGTTCCCCCCGAGTGTGCGCCGTTGCGAAGGTTCGTCGTTTCGAAGCACCACGTGATGATCGGGTGTGATAGACTCTACGTTCGCATACAACGGGTGCAAGCCAGTTTTGCACATGCAGAACACTCGGGTTAGACTTGACGAGCCTAGCATGTACAGACATGGCCTCGGAGCACGGAAGACCCGAAAGGTCGAGCATGAGTCATATAGTAGATATGATCAACATGTAGATGTTCACCATTGACACCACCTCATCTCACGTGATGATCGGACTTGGGTTGGTGGATCTGGATCATGTCACACTCGAATGACTAGAGGGATGTCAATTTGAGTGGGAGTTATAAGTAATTTGATTAGGTAATAACTCACTTATCATGAACAATAGTCTAAGATGTCTTTGCAAATCTTTTGTTGTAGATGGCTCGCGCAGTAGCTCCCCTGAATTTTAATGCGTTCCTAGAGAAAGCTAAACTGAAAGATGATGGGAGCAACTTTGTGGACTGGCTCCGCAATCTGAGGATCATCCTCACAGCTGCCCAAAAGGTTTATGTCCTAAGTGCACCGCTAGGTGAACCCCCCGCTCCGGCCTCTGTGGACGTTATGAACGCCTGGCAGACGCGCTCGGATGACTACTCAGTCGTACAGTGTGCCATGTTGTATAGCTTGGAAGGAGGACTTCAAAGACGTTTTGAACGTCATGGAGCATATGAGATGTTCCAGGAGTTGAAGTTCATCTTTGAAAAGAATGCTAAAATCGAGAGGTATGAGACCACCGATAAATTCTTTGCTTGCAAGATGGAGGAGAATTCGTCTGTCAGTGAGCACTTACTGAAGATGTCTGGGTACTATACCCGCATAGCTGATCTGGGACTTGTGTTCCCGGAGGAGGCTATCATTGACAGAATTCTCCAATCACTCCCACCTAGCTACAAGAGCTTCGTGCAGCAGTATAACATGCAAGGGATGAACAAGTCCATCGCCGAGCTGTTTTCCATGCTGAAAGTCGCTGAGGCAGACATCCAGAAGGAGTATCAAGTGTTGATGGTCAATAAAACTACCAGTTTCAAGAAAAATGGCAATGGCAAGAAGGGTAACTCTAAGAAGGGTGGCAAGGCAGTTGCTCATCCAGTGAAGAAACCCAAGGCTGGGCCCAAGCCAGAGACTGAGTGCTTCTATTGCAAGGGGAACGGCCACTGGAAGCGGAACTGCCCCAAGTATCTGGCAGACAAGAAGGGGGCCAACAACAACAACAAGCAAGGTATATATGATATACATGTTATTGATGTGTACCTCACCAACTCTCGTTGTAGTGCCTGGGTATTTGATACCGGTTCGGTTGCTCACATTTGCAACTCTAAACAGGAACTACGGAATAAACGGAGGCTGGCGAAGGACGAAGTGACGATGCGCGTGGGGAATGGTTCCAAGGTTGATGTGATCGCCGTCGGCACGCTCGCTCTTCGATTACCATCGGGATTAGTTATGAACCTGAATAATTGTTATTTAGTGCCTGCGTTGAGCATGAACATTATATCTGGATCTTGTTTATTGCGAGACGGTTACTCATTTAAATCAGAGAATAAAGGTTGTTCTATTTATATGGGTAATATCTTTTATGGTCATGCACCCGAAGTAGGGGGTTTATTCTTATTGAATCTCGATAGTGATGATACACATGTTCATAACATTGATGCCAAAAGATGTAGGGTTGATAATGATAGTACCACTTTCTTGTGGCACTGCCGTCTGGGTCATATCGGCGTGAAACGCATGAGGAAGCTCCATGCTGATGGACTTTTGGAGTCTCTTGATTTTGAATCATTTGACACATGCGAGCCGTGCCTCATGAGCAAGATGACTAAGACCCCGTTTTCAGGAACAATGGAACGGGCAAGTGACTTATTGGAAATCATACATACTGATGTGTGTGGCCCGATGAGTGTCACGGCGCGCGGTGGATATCGTTATTTTCTCACCTTCACTGACGACTTAAGTAGATATGGGTATATTTACTTGATGAAGCATAAGTCTGAAACGTTTGAAAAGTTCAAGCAATTTCAGAGTGAAGTTGAGAATCATCGTAACAAGAAGATCAAGTTCCTACGATCTGATCGAGGGGGAGAGTATCTGAGTTATGAGTTTGGCAATCACTTGAGAAACTGTGGAATCGTTTCACAGTTGACGCCACCTGGAACACCACAGCGTAACGGTGTGTCCGAACGTCGTAATCGAACCCTATTAGATATGGTACGTTCTATGATGTCTCATGCCGATTTGCCACTATCGTTTTGGGGATATGCGTTAGAGACAGCTGCATTCACTTTAAATAGGGCTCCATCTAAGTCCGTTGAGACAACACCGTATGAACTATGGTTTGGTAAGAAACCTAAGTTGTCTTTTCTCAAAGTTTGGGGTTGCGATGCTTATGTCAAAAGGCTTCAGCCAGAAAAGCTCGAACCCAAAGCGGACAAATGTGTCTTCATAGGATACCCAAAAGAGACGGTTGGGTACACCTTCTATCTCAGATCCGAGGGCAAAGTGTTTGTCACTAAGAACGGGTCCTTTCTCGAGAAAGAGTTTCTCTCGAAAGAATTGAGTGGGAGGAAGGTAGAACTTGATGAGGTTATTGAACCTCTGCTTCAACCAGAGAGTAGCGCAGCACAGAAAGATGTTTTTGTGGAGCCTGCAGAGGTTGAAGAGGAGGCCAATGATGATGATCAAGAAGCTTCTGATCAAGTTACTACCGAACCTCGTAGGTCGACAAGGGTACGCACTGCACCTGAGTGGTATGGTAACCCTGTCTTGGAGGTCATGTTGTTGGACAACAGTGAACCTACGAGCTATGGAGAAGCAATGGTGGGCCCGGATTCCGACAAATGGTTAGAGGCCATGAAATCCGAGATGGGATCCATGTATGAAAACAAAGTATGGACTTTGGAAGTATTACCTGAAGGGCGGAAGGCCATTCAGAATAAATGGATTTTTAAGAGGAAGACGGACGCTGACGGTAATGTCACCGTGTATAAAGCTCGACTTGTGGCAAAGGGTTTTTCACAAGTTCAAGGGATTGACTACGATGAGACTTTCTCACCCGTAGCGATGCTTAAATCCGTCCGAATCATGTTAGCAATAGCTGCATATTTCGATTATGAAATTTGGTAGATGGATGTCAAAACAGCGTTCCTTAACGGTTTTCTTAAGGAAGAGTTGTATATGATACAACCGGAAGGTTTTGTCGATCCAGAGAATGCTGACAAGGTGTGCAAGCTCCAGCGTTCCATTTATGGGCTGGTGCAAGCATCTCGGAGTTGGAATCTTCGCTTTGATGAGGTGATCAAAGCGTTTGGGTTTGTACAAGTTTACGGAGAAGCTTGTATTTACAAGAAAGTGAGTGGGAGCTCTATAGCGTTTCTAATATTATATGTGGATGACATATTGCTGATTGGAAACAATATAGAATTTTTGGATAGCGTGAAGGGATATTTGAACAAGAGTTTTTCGATGAAGGATCTCGGTGAAGCTGCTTTCATATTGGGCATCAAGATCTATAGAGATAGATCAAGACGCTTGATAGGACTTTCACAAAGTACATACCTTGATAAAGTTTTGAAGAAGTTCAAAATGGATCAATCCAAGAAGGGGTTCTTGCCGGTATTGCAAGGTACAAAGTTGAGTAAGACTCAATGCCCAGTGACTGCGGAAGATAGAGAAAAGATGAGTGTCGTCCCCTATGCTTCAGCCATAGGCTCTATCATGTATGCAATGCTGTGCACAAGACCAGATGTCAGCCTTGCCATAAGTATGGTCGGAAGGTTTCAAAGTAATCCTGGTATGGATCACTGGACAGCGGTCAAGAATATCCTAAAGTACCTGAAAAGGACTAAGGAAATGTTTCTCGTTTATGGAGGTGATCAAGAGCTCGTCGTAAAGGGTTACGTCGATGCAAGCTTTGACACTGATCCGGATGACTCTAAGTCTCAAACCGGATACGTATATATTCTCAACGGGGGAGCGGTAAGCTGGTGCAGTTCCAAGCAAAGCGTGGTAGCCGATTCTACATGCGAAGCGGAGTACATAGCTGCCTCGGAGGCGGCAAAGGAAGGTGTCTGGATGAAGGAGTTCATGACAGATCTTGGAGTTGTGCCTAGTGCACTAAACCCAATGACTCTGTTTTGTGACAACACTGGTGCCATTGCTCTAGCCAAGGAACCAAGGTTTCACAAGAGGACCAGACACATAAAGCGACGCTTCAATTCCATCCGCGATTCAGTCAAGGAGGAGGACATAAGCATTTGCAAAGTACACACGGATTTGAATGTTGCAGATCCGTTGACTAAGCCTCTTCCACGGGCTAAGCATGATCAACACCAAGACTCTATGGGTGTTAGATTCATTACCTTGTAATGCTAGATTATTGACTCTAGGGCAAGTGGGAGACTGTTGGAAATATGCCCTAGAGGCAATAATAAAAGAGTTATTATTATATTTCCTTGTTCATGATAATCGTTTATTATCCATGCTATAACTGTATTGATTGGAAACTCAAATACATGTGTGGATAAATAGACAAACTTTGTGTCCCTAGTAAGCCTCTTCAGGACTAGCTCGTTGATCAAAGATGACCGCGGTTTCCAGGTCATAGACATGAGTTGTCATTTGATAATGGGATCGCATCATTAGGAGAATGATGTGATGGACGAGACCCAAACGTTAAACATAGCTTTTGATCGTATCAGTTATCGCTATAGTTTTCTGCATGTCAAGTATAAGTTCCTATGACCATGAGATCATGTAACCCACTGACACCGTAGGAGTGCTTTGTGTGTGCCAAACGTCGCAACGTAACTGGGTGACTATAAAGGTACTCTACAGGTATCTCCGAAGGTGTCTGTTGAGTTGACATGGATCGAGACTGGGATTTGTCACTCCGTGTGACGGAGAGGTATCTCCGGGCCCACTCGGTAATACATCATCTCAATGAGCTCAAAGTGACTAAGTAGTTAGTCACGGGATTATGTATTACGGTAACGAGTAAAGAGACTTGCCGGTAACGAGATTGAACTAGGTATAGAGATACCGACGATCGAATCTCGGGCAAGTAACATACCGACGAGACAAAGGGAACTGTATACGGGATTGCCTGAATCCTTGACATCGTGGTTCATCCGATGAGATCATCGAGGAACGTTGTAATGCCCAGGATGGAGTTATACCTCCTACGTGTCGAGGCACGACTTAAAGGCATAAGTCCATCCTAGAATGATCTCAAGTTTGGTAATCTTTGCACAACTCATGTAAAAGAAGGGATAGTAAACTGAAAATAGTTGGCTTACACTCGCCACGTCACAGAATAACAGTACAAGTCTCAAACATCATACATTAAGAGCACTACAACCCTCTAAGGGCAAAAGCCAAATGTCAAAGTACCAAACTCAGATAAAACAACCACAGGCGGATCGAATCCTAGTAAGAGACTCCACTACTGATCGTCCGGGTAGCGCACGTAGTAACGACTACGCTCCTCGTCGTACTCCCAATCCAGCTCGGTGCCATCACCTGGATAACTCACAGCTGGACCTGCATCTGGTGTGTGAAGTAACTGTGAGCCACAGAGGACTCAGCAATCCCGTCTCCGGGTAACAGAACTATCAAAGCCTTTGGGTGAGGGAAAGGCTGAAGAAAGAACAAGTCTGCAGCAGCAACTAGCATCTAGCTTACGCAAGTGAGAGCGAGAAGAGAAGGCATCGCGAGAAGTGATCACGGAGTGATCCTAGCTACAAGCTCACAAGCATAACCCCTCCGTGTTCAACTCCCGAATCCCTATTCGGAAATTGACAGTCACGGAACACACGCTGGTAGTGTATTAGTATCATTGTGTCAAGTTATCTACAACCGGAATTAACAAGCTCCCATCTGCCACATAACCGCGGGCACGACTTTCGAAAGTTCAAACCCTGCAGGGGTGTTCCAACTTGACCCATAACAAGCCCACGATCCGCGGAGTCGCAACTCCAAAGTGGGAAGACCCGAGTATCCTCGGAATCCCGTGCTCAAGATATACCGAGCTAAGGTAAGGCTAATCCAGCAAATCCTCCCGGCGTGTCGACACCCTGATAGGAGCCGCGCGTATCTAGGTCTCAGGACACGACCGGATGGGCGATTCTACGGGTGGATACCAGATACCTCGGGTTGCCCCAAGGCGGCCCCGCAGAACCCCCGTTTCGGACCAACACTCATGTGGAGCACTGGCCCGGGGTTGTTGATTAAGAAAGAGGGTTAATTACTCCCTATGCATGTTTAGTTTGTTATTAGGCAAATAGTACCAATGTTGGGATTTGCTGGAAAAGACTTAGCACTTAGCGGTTTATCGAGGGGGTCCCATACACCCCAACCGTGTTAGGAACGCATAATCAAGGAACATAAAACCGGCTTATACGGATCCTAACGGCATGAGTGGAACAAATCACCAAGCAAAAGGCTTAGCCTTCCACCCTTTCCAATATATAGGTGATTTCAGTTAAAGCATTTATATAGTGTGATATAACCCAACCAAACTTCAACATGGAGCAAGCATCTTCACTTCACCTGCAACTAGCAACGCTATAAGAAGGGCTGAGCGAAGCGTACTTAGCCAAGCAACGGTTTGCATAGGTAGGGTGGTTAAACATGGCAATTGGTTACAAGTAGGAGGCTGACAAGAAGAACATGGGCATCGAGGCAAAACTATAGATCGAGACTACTAGCAATAGACAAAGATAGTAATGTTATCGGGGTTCGGTCATCTTGCCTGAAGAGAATTCGTTCGGATCGTAAGAAGGGTCCTCGTGCTCAACCTCGTTGGAAAACTCGTGCTCAACTTCGTTGGAAACCTCGTGCTCAACTTCCGGCTCTAAACAAGACAAACACACCAAGCACCAATCAACACGATGCAAAGCGCACTCGAAAAACATGAATGCATGATGGATGCACTAAAGATGCACATGGAGCACGGAAAACATCACTCAAGCAAAACACCTCAAAACAAGATAACAACCTGATATTATTAATCTACACAGAAAATCACCCAAGTTTGATATAAGATTCGCTGAAATCGGAGTTACGGGCTAAAAGTTATGCCCGAAACAAGATTTGAGCGAAAACTGAAAATTACAGCAACATAGCATCTTTGGAGCTCAAAATAATTAATCTACAGCACCCAAAAAGCATGGCAAGGACTTGAACACAAACTAGATATATAGTACAGCAACTAGGTCCAAAGTGCACCCCCAACGGAGTCACGGATCAATAGCAATGATCTTGGACATATTGAACTTTGAAATAAAATTCTGGCAGCAGAATTTTATTGAAAGTTTGGAGCAAAAGATAAACATGCTACAGCCACTCAAATGGACATGTGAGGACATGAATGGAAAGACAACAATATATACTACAAGGAACAATCAAAATACACCACAAAACTATCATGCTTTATCCTACAACATCACACGAACATGGCATCGGCACGTTACAGATTTCAGACTTAGTGAAATTTCACTAAGTCCTAAAACAGCAATATCATCATAGCATCAAAAAGAGCATGTTTAAGACACCTCGAAACTAAACATGGCAAAGGGTAAGCACCTCATCAAAATACATATGACGGTGATCCCGAAACACACAAGCATGCATCATTGTGGTGAACACACCGATTGCAACGAGCTCAACAAGATGGCATTTCATAACGAGTGAAAACACAACATGTGAACATGGCACTTTGCAACGATGATAACAAGGAAACAATAAATCTACCATGCAACCTATCACACACAACACGTAGTTCGTGTCAAGACGAACACGTGGACATGTCATTTGCATCGTTTGGACAAACGAGCTAAAAGATATCACAAGTCAAAGGTGGCATGAAAATAACACATAACAGCAGTTTGTATCATGATGCACTCTTGCAACAGCAAAACAAGTGTCAAGATGACATCTAACATGCATGACAACAACAGGTAAAACGTAGAGGACATCTCCACGAACATCTGGACATGCTACACGCGCAAAACGGAGCAGCAGGTAAAAAGTTAGAGCAGGTCAAAGTATGCATCACAGATCAGGAAACAGGGACTTAGTGGGGAAAAAAACAACCTCGATGAACAGTACGGGCCGGCGGGGCTACAGATCCGGCCCAGATCTGGAACTGTGTGGCTGAAGGCGGCTCGGCCCGGTGGCGAAGAGGCGAGCGGGCCGCGCGGAGACTGGTGCGGGCCGGCGGCACGCACCCGCGGAGGAGGCCCGCTCGGGCGGTGGCCTCGCTGAGGCGGAGGCGGGCGATGGCGGAGCAGGCCCGCTGGCGGCCTGCGGTGCGGATCCGCGGTGGCGCGCTGGGCCTGGGGAGGCGGCCGGCCCAGCCGGAGGCGAAGGCGCCCAGGCGGCGGTGGCGAGCGGGCAGACGCGGGGCGGAGAGCGGGCGATGGGCCGAGCCCAGGCGGAGAAGGCTCGCAGGGGATGTGGTCCACGCCCTCCTGGCGCGACGGCGGCTCGGTCGGCCGAGCGAGCGGAGGCCAGGCCTCGAGGCGGTCGGCTACCTGGCGCGTGGGAGTCAGCGCTGGGGGTGGCCGAGGCCCCCGTTGACCCGCCGGATCGAAGGGAGCTGGAGGATTCTGCGGCTGCCGGCGGCGGCTTCGAGGGAAGGGAAGGTTTTTTTTTATTAAGTGGAGAGGAGAGGGAAATGGATCTGAGAAAAAAAAGGGATGCCAAATTAGACCTAGAGGGGTCTATATATAGCAGTTTTAGACTAGGGTTTGGAGGCTAGGGGTGTTTAGGAGCCCTCCGATCGCGATCCGACGGATCCGATCGCGGGGGTTGATTTAAAAGGCCTAGACGGAGATAAAAGAATGCCACAGGGGTGTTTCCGGGACACGAAGCGAAGGCACTTCGGGCCCACACGAACAACGGATGGAAAAAATCAACGGAGTCCAAACGAGACGAGATTTGAGAGGCGGGTTGCACACAACAAAACAACAACACACAACACAACCTCGCGGCACACCGGTAACGAAAAACGCCCGAACAACAAAGTAGGCCTACGGGACGTCACGGACACGTGAGGGAGCTCCGGAACACGAAACGGACAACGGGAAGGAACGCCACGAACCGGATGCAACCCACAACACAAATGCAATGCAATGCACATGTCTACATGATATGAATGAATGCCACACACTCACACAACAAAACGACGAAAGCCCGAAAGACAAAGAACCCGAAATGGAAATAGATGAAGCCGGAGATATATTATATACCCAAAAGGGAAAGTATTACATCCGGGGCATTACAAACTCTCCTCTACTATAAAAAGATCTCGTCCCGAGATCTAAGACTGGAAAAAAGGAAGGGTACTCGGAACGAAGATGATCTTCTCGTTCCCAGGTAGCTTCTCGGTCTGTGTGATGTGACCACTTGACTTTCAGAAACTTGATGGACTTGTTGCGAGTCTTGCGTTCAGTTTCTTCGAGAATTGCAACTGGATGCTCTCGGTAGGAAAGGTCTTGTTGAAGATCAATCTCCTCAAACGGAATCATGCGCTCAGGTGCCTTGAAGCATTTGCGAAGCTGAGACACATGGAACACATCATGAACATTTGCAAAGTTTGAAGGGAGCTCGAGCTGATAGGCTAGATCGCCTCTTTTGCCAAGAATCCTGAAAGGCCCGACGTATCTAGGAGCAAGTTTTCCTTTGATACCGAACCTTTGGGTTCCTTTCATCGGAGAAACTCGGAGATAGACATGATCACCGATGTCGAAAGCCAAATCACGATGCTTTCCGTCATAGTAGCTCTTCTGACGCGACTGAGCGGCCTTGAGATTCTCACGTATGACTTTGCACATTTCTTCGGCTTCAGAGATCAAATCATTGCCAAGAAGTTGGCGTTCGCCTGTTTCAGACCAGTTGAGAGGGGTACGGCACTTTCTGCCATAGAGAATTTCAAACGGTGCTTTGCCTGCACTTGCTTGAAAGCTGTTGTTGTAAGAGAACTCGGCAAATGGAAGACAGTCTTCCCATTTCATGCCGAAGGAGATGACACAGGCTCTGAGCATATCTTCTAGGATCTGATTCACACGCTCGACTTGACCACTAGTCTGAGGGCGAAAGGCAGTGCTGAACCTGATCTTCGTGCCCATGGCGGACTGAAAGGAGTCCCAGAACCTTGATGTGAACAAGCTGCCACGGTCTGAGGATATCACTTGAGGAATGCCATGTAGGGACACAATTCTGGAAGTGTACAGCTCTGCAAGTTGAGCTGCATTGATTGATTCTTTGACTGGAAGAAAGTGAGCGACTTTGGTAAGCTTGTCAATCACCACAAAGATAGCATCATTGCCTCGCTTGGATTTAGGAAAGCCAGTGACGAAGTCCATTTCAATGTGGTCGAACTTCCACTCAGGGATAGGAAGAGGTTGGAGAAGACCGGCTGGACGTTGATGTTCTGCTTTCACTCTTCTGCATACATCACATTCATTCACAAATTGGGCAATTTCCCTTTTCATGCGTGTCCACCAGTAAGATTGCTTGAGGTCTTGATACATCTTGGAACTGCCAGGATGAATGGAAAGGAGAGAGTCATGAGCTTCTTCCATTATGAGCTTCCTGAGATCACCTTTGGGAACAACGAGTCTGTCCTCGAAGAACAAGGTATCTCTCTCATCAACACGGAAGCACTTATATTTTGGAGTGCCCTTTGCAATCCCATGTTTCACCTTCTTCACCATGGTATCACTGAGCTGGGCCTCACGGACTCGATCTTCCAAGGTAGGAGCAATCTGGAGATTTGCAAGAAAACCCTGCGGAACAACCTGAAGGTTGAGCTTCCTGAATGCTTCACAAAGCTCAGGCTGGTGTGGCTTGATAAGAAGGCTGTTGCAATATGCCTTTCTGCTCAAAGCATCTGCAATCACATTCGCCTTGCCTGGAGTGTACTCAATGCTGGGGTTGTACTCTTGGATCATCTCGACCCAACGAGTCTGGCGGAGGTTCAGATGCGGCTGTGTGAAGATGTACTTCAAGCTCTTGTGATCAGTGAAGATGTCGACCTTTCTGCCCAACAACAGATGTCTCCACGTAATCAGAGCATGTACCACAGCTGCTAGCTCGAGATCATGTGTGGGATAGTTCTTCTCACTGGGCTTGAGCTGCCGAGAAGTATATGCCACAATTTTCT
Source organism: Secale cereale (assembly GCA_902687465.1). Classification (NCBI taxonomy): domain Eukaryota; kingdom Viridiplantae; phylum Streptophyta; class Magnoliopsida; order Poales; family Poaceae; genus Secale; species Secale cereale. The sequence goes on along the minus strand of LR738710.1, from coordinate 20,443,784 downwards.
TATCTTGCATAAGCACACCGCCAAGGCCTTGAAGAGAAGCGTCACAGAACACTTCATAGGGCTTGGATTCATCTGGAGGAATCAGAACTGGAGCGGAAACAAGCTTCTCTTTGAGGGTTTTGAAAGCCACTTCACACTCGGGAGACCAAAAGTATTTGACATTCTTCTGAAGGAGGTTGGAAAGAGGCTTGGCAATCTTGGAGAAGTTCTCCACAAACCTTCTGCAATAGCTGGCAAGACCCAGAAAACTGCGGAGCTGCTTGACGTTCTGAGGAGCTTCCCAGTTGACAATTGCTTCAACTTTCTCGGGATTAACCGCAATACCGTCAGCTGAGATAATGTGGCCCAGGTACAAAACCTTATCGAGCCAAAACTCGCACTTGGAGAACTTGGCATAGAATTTATGCTCTCGGAGTCGATCAAGAACCAGACGCAAGTGCTTTTCGTGATCTTCTTCATTCTTGGAAAACACCAGAATATCATCCAGATACACAAGCACGAATTCTCCAGTATAGGGGTTGAAGATGTAATGCATCATCCTTGAAAAGGTAGGAGGAGCATTGGCGAGACCGAAGGACATGACGGTATACTCATATGAACCGTAGCTCGTTCTGAAGGCCGTCTTGGGAATGTCTTCCTCGCGAATGCGAATTTGATGATAGCCCATTCGGAGGTCAAGCTTAGAGAACACTTTAGCTCCTTTGAGCTGCTCAAAGAGTTCGTTGATGTTGGGGAGCGGATACTTGTTCTTAATCGTCTTCTTGTTCAATGGCCGGTAGTCAACACAGAGACGCTCCGTGCCATCTTTCTTCTTGACAAATAAGACACCACAGCCCCACGGAGATGTACTCGGTCTGATGAGACCCATACTCTCCTGCTTATCAAGCTGCTTCTTCAATTCCTTCAATTCATCCGGAGAGAGCTTGTATGGACGCCGGCAAGCAGGTTCGGTGCCCGGCTCGAGTTCAATGACAAACTCCACCTGACGGTGTGGAGGCATGCCTGGAAGATCTTCTGGAAAGACGTCTTGATATTCATTCACCACTGGAATTTTCTCTATGGCATTAATTTCACCCTTATCATTAAGAGAGAAAAGCCGAATAGTATTATCCCTGGAGGCGAAGATAATCACATCTTCATCAGAATGAGTCAACTTGACTTCCTTTTGAGCACAATCAATGTGAGCATCGTGCTGAGAAAGCCAATCCATTCCGAGAATGAGGTCGATGTCAGAATTACCAAGAACCACCGGTTTAGCCATAAAACGATAATCTCCCATGCGAATAGAAACATCCGGAGCATAGACAGTAGAAGACATACGTCTCCCTGGAGAAATAACTTCCAACTTCTGAGGCAGACTTTGGATGTCAACATTATACTTGGATGCAAATGGTTGAGACATGAAAGAGCATGAAGCACCCGAATCAAATAACACTTTAGCTGGAAAAGAGTTAACTGGAAGGTTACCCAGAATGACATCAGACGAATTCTCCGCTTGTGCTGCATTCATCAGATTGACCCTTGCAGACTTTGGATCATGCCTGACAATCGCTGAACTCATAAGTGGAGGAGGTGGAAGACGCTTCGGATTCGGACATCTGTTGGCATAATGACCCTTCTAGCCACACTTGTTGCACACCACTTCAGAGAGAGGACGGAAATGAGAGCCACTGGACTTGGAGCCTTGAGACTGAAACTGCTTCTTCGACTGGTTGCTTGGGTTGGGTGGGTGGGAGAAACCACGACCACTAGAGTTCTTGTTGTTGGAGTTGTTGAAGTTGTTGGAGTTGTTGTATGGAGCTCGAATCATTGGAGGAGGAGGAAGCCAGAATTTCTGTTGTTTCGCAGCCAACTGAGACGATGAGGTAGAGTGAACAGCATCTCGAATTCTCTTCTTAGAAGCCTCCATCTTAAGCTGAGCTGCTTCTTGTTTCAAAGCCATATTATAGAACTTATCGAATTCGTCTGGCTCGAACAAAGTGAGAGCAAGCTGAAGTTCATCTTTGAGACCTCCACGGAACTGATAGATTTTACTCTTTGCATCAGGAATGTCTTGCTTTGCATAGCGAGCGAGGTTTTGGAACTTGACATTATACTGATAGACTGACATGGAGCCCTGCTTGAGGTTGCGGAATTGCTCACGCATACCCTCGATAACACTTGTAGGAATGTGATGCGAGCGGAAATCCTTGCAGAAATTCTCCCAAGAGATCACTTGACCCGGCCTTGAGTCTTTGTACTGCTGCCACCAGTCAGCTGCTTGATCTTTCAGTTGGAAGGCTGCAAACTTCGCATAGTCATCTTCTTTCACGTTACTGCACTCAAAATGCTTCTTGATATCGGTCAGCCAATCTTCAGCATCAAGAGGGTCGACACAGTAACTGAAAGCTTTAGGATTGTTGGCCAAGAACTGGTTGAGGGTAGCATGGTGCTGCTGGAAGAAGTTGCCTTGGTTCATTGGAACACCCTGATTAGCTTGATTAGCTTGATTAGCTTGCATCATCTGCATCATCTGCATCATCAACTGAGTGTTCTGAGCAGTAGTCTGCATAATTGCTCTCCAAGCCTCAGGCGGAGGAGGAGGGGAAGGAGGACGTTCTGGAACCTCTTCACCCTCTGGGTTGGCATTCGGAACCTTTTTCGGAGCCATCCTGTAAGAGATGACCACGAATCAGCAATTGGTTGACAAAAGGAATAAGCTGAATCAATGGAATGAATTGCAACAAGTCTTCACAATAATCATTCGAACAATAAGAACGAATGAAATCATCCGAACAAGAGGAACGAATGATATTTCTCAGTTAATTGATAACATCAGTCTTCACGAGAAGCCACATAGGGATCAAAAGGATAAATAATAAAAACAACAATGTACGGAAAAGAACAAACACAAGAGAGGAGTTTCGTTCTAACATCTTTGTGCTGAAAGCATATGAACGCGTTACGAAAAGGTTTTGCAATCCCCGGATCAGCATAGCCAAGGACCCTTTAAGATGCAACTCCTGATAGTAACCTCGGTCATATAACTCCTTCACTCAATGTCGAACCCCGAACTCACTAACCTGCATTCGTTGGAAGAATGCCTACGATCTACTGGATAAAACCCACCTATAGTTTTCCGAAAGATTCCAGTTATGCAATCAGGTGTTGGGGATACACGGGAAGCACCGCGCAATCAACTCTAACCTACATCCAGGTGTATCCATCCTTCAACACATAACCAGTCTTTCTAGGAAACTGTGTACCTCGGACCTTCGAAAAGCATCCACTATAACAAGCTATGGCAATACTCCCGAACTACCTCCCCAGTACTGGGTGATGTCGGGGTTATCTTGCCACTGGCCGTATAGGGGAGATTTTCGATGTCGGCCGTCTTAAGTATTTAGTACTGCCGCGATATGCTTGTTACAATGATACCCCGAAGCTCAACTCCTCGGTAACAGGAGGCATCGGGAACAATATCCTTGTCACAAGAACATCGAAACAATCCCAGAATACTCGCGGGATTCCTAAAAAAAAAAATTTTGTGCAAATTTTGAAGATAGGAGAGACAAGAGTAGACGTCAGGAGTCCTCACCAGAGAGAAAGGGGATGAGAAGCAAAGAAATCCTACTCTCCGATATAATATAGGACTCAAAAAGTTTTCAGTGTGTGCCTAGACTCAACCGTCAACGGTTCGATCAAACAGTGGGGGCTCCTAGGTCGGAGAAGGCTCTGAATACCAACTTGTAATGCCCAGGATGGAGTTATACCTCCTACATGTCGAGGCACGACTTAAAGGCATAAGTCCATCCTAGAATGATCTCAAGTTTGGTAATCTTTGCACAACTCATGTAAAAGAAGGGATAGTAAACTGAAAATAGTTGGCTTACACTCGCCACGTCACAGAATAACAGTACAAGTCTCAAACATCATACATTAAGAGCACTACAACCCTCTAAGGGCAAAAGCCAAATGTCAAAGTACCAAACTCAGATAAAACAACCACAGGCGGATCGAATCCTAGTAAGAGACTCCACTACTGATCGTCCGGGTAGCGCACGTAGTAACGACTACGCTCCTCGTCGTACTCCCAATCCAGCTCGGTGCCATCACCTGGATAACTCACAGCTGGACCTGCATCTGGTGTGTGAAGTAACTGTGAGCCACAGAGGACTCAGCAATCCCGTCTCCGGGTAACAGAACTATCAAAGCCTTTGGGTGAGGGAAAGGCTGAAGAAAGAACAAGTCTGCAGCAGCAACTAGCATCTAGCTTACGCAAGTGAGAGCGAGAAGAGAAGGCATCGCGAGAAGTGATCACGGAGTGATCCTAGCTACAAGCTCACAAGCATAACCCCTCCGTGTTCAACTCCCGAATCCCTATTCGGAAATTGACAGTCACGGAACACACGCTGGTAGTGTATTAGTATCATTGTGTCAAGTTATCTACAACCGGAATTAACAAGCTCCCATCTGCCACATAACCGCGGGCACGGCTTTCGAAAGTTCAAACCCTGCAGGGGTGTTCCAACTTGACCCATAACAAGCCCACGATCCACGGAGTCGCAACTCCAAAGTGGGAAGACCCGAGTATCCTCGGAATCCCGTGCTCAAGATATACCGAGCTAAGGTAAGGCTAATCCAGCAAATCCTCCCGGCGTGTCGACACCCTGATAGTAGCCGCGCGTATCTAGGTCTCAGGACACGACCGGATGGGCGATTCTACGGGTGGATACCAGATACCTCGGGTTGCCCCAAGGCGGCCCCGCAGAACCCCCGTTTCGGACCAACACTCATGTGGAGCACTGGCCCGGGGTTGTTGATTAAGAAAGAGGGTTAATTACTCCCTATGCATGTTTAGTTTGTTATTAGGCAAATAGTACCAATGTTGGGATTTGCTGGAAAAGACTTAGCACTTAGCGGTTTATAGAGGGGGTCCCATACACCCCAACCGTGTTAGGAACGCATAATCAAGGAACATAAAACCGGCTTATACGGATCCTAACGGCATGAGTGGAACAAATCACCAAGCAAAAGGCTTAGCCTTCCACCCTTGCCAATATATAGGTGATTTCAGTTAAAGCATTTATATAGTGTGATATAACCCAACCAAACTTCAACATGGAGCAAGCATCTTCACTTCACCTGCAACTAGCAACGCTATAAGAAGGGTTGAGCGAAGCGTACTTAGCCAAGCAACGGTTTGCATAGGTAGGGTGGTTAAACATGGCAATTGGTTACAAGTAGGAGGCTGACAAGAAGAACATGGGCATCGAGGCAAAACTATAGATCGAGACTACTAGCAATAGACAAAGATAGTAATGTTATCGGGGTTCGGTCATCTTGCCTGAAGAGAATTCGTTCGGATCGTAAGAAGGGTCCTCGTGCTCAACCTCGTTGGAAAACTCGTGCTCAACTTCGTTGGAAACCTCGTGCTCAACTTCCGGCTCTAAACAAGACAAACACACCAAGCACCAATCAACACGATGCAAAGCGCACTCGAAAAACATGAATGCATGATGGATGCACTAAAGATGCACATGGAGCACGGAAAACATCACTCAAGAAAAACACCTCAAAACAAGATAACAACCTGATATTATTAATCTACACAGAAAATCACCCAAGTTTGATATAAGATTCGCTGAAATCGGAGTTACGGGCTAAAAGTTATGCCCGAAACAAGATTTGAGCGAAAACTGAAAATTACAGCAACATAGCATCTTTGGAGCTCAAAATAATTAATCTACAGCACCCAAAAAGCATGGCAAGGACTTGAACACAAACTAGATATATAGTACAGCAACTAGGTCCAAAGTGCACCCCCAACGGAGTCACAGATCAATAGCAATGATCTTGGACATATTGAACTTTGAAATAAAATTCTGGCAGCAGAATTTTATTGAAAGTTTGGAGCAAAAGATAAACATGCTACAGCCACTCAAATGGACAACAATATATACTACAAGGAACAATCAAAATACACCCCAAAACTATCATGCTTTATCCTACAACATCACACGAACATGGCATCGGCACGTTACAGATTTCAGACTTAGTGAAATTTCACTAAGTCCTAAAACAGCAATATCATCATAGCATCAAAAAGAGCATGTTTAAGACACCTCGAAACTAAACATGGCAAAGGGTAAGCACCTCATCAAAATACATATGACGGTGATCCCGAAACACACAAGCATGCATCATTGTGGTGAACACACCGATTGCAACGAGCTCAACAAGATGGCATTTCATAACGAGTGAAAACACAACATGTGAACATGGCACTTTGCAACGATGATAACAAGGAAACAATAAATCTACCATGCAACCTATCACACACAACACGTAGTTCGTGTCAAGACGAACACGTGGACATGTCATTTGCATCGTTTGGACAAACGAGCTAAAAGATATCACAAGTCAAAGGTGGCATGAAAATAACACATAACAGCAGTTTGTATCATGATGCACTCTTGCAACAGCAAAACAAGTGTCAAGATGACATCTAACATGCATGACAACAACAGGTAAAACGTAGAGGACATCTCCACGAACATCTGGACATGCTACACGCGCAAAACGGAGCAGCAGGTAAAAAGTTAGAGCAGGTCAAAGTATGCATCACAGATCAGGAAACAGGGACTTAGTGGGGAAAAAAAAACATCCTCGATGAACAGTACGGGCCGGCGGGGCTACAGATCCGGCCCAGATCTGGAACTGTGCGGCTGAAGGCGGCTCGGCCCGGTGGCGAAGAGGCGAGCGGGCCGTGCGGAGACTGGTGCGGGCCGGCGGCGCGCACCCGCGGAGGAGGCCCGCTCGGGCGGTGGCCTCGCTGAGGCGGAGGCGGGCGATGGCGGAGCAGGCCCGCTGGCGGCCTGCGGTGCGGATCCGCGGTGGCGCGCTGGGCCTGGGGAGGCGGCCGGCCCAGCCGGAGGCGAAGGCGCCCAGGCGGCGGTGGCGAGCGGGCAGACGCGGGGCGGAGAGCGGGCGATGGGCCGAGCCCAGGCGGAGAAGGCTCGCAGGGGATGTGGTCCACGCCCTCCTGGCGCGACGGCGGCTCGGTCGGCCGAGCGAGCGGAGGCCAGGCCTCGAGGCGGTCGGCTCCCTGGCGCGTGGGAGTCAGCGCTGGGGGTGGCCGAGGCCCCCGTTGACCCGCCGGATCGAAGGGAGCTGGAGGATTCTGCGGCTGCCGGCGGCGGCTTCGAGGGAAGGGAAGGTTTTTTTTTTATTAAGTGGAGAGGAGAGGGAAATGGATCTGAGAAAAAAAAGGGATGCCAAATTAGACCTAGAGGGGTCTATATATAGCAGTTTTAGACTAGGGTTTGGAGGCTAGGGGTGTTTAGGAGCCCTCCGATCGCGATCCGACGGATCCGATCGCGGGGGTTGATTTAAAAGGCCTAGACGGATATAAAAGAATGCCACAAGGGTGTTTCCGGGACACGAAGCGAAGGCACTTCGGGCCCACACGAACAACGGATGGAAAAAATCAACGGAGTCCAAACGAGACGAGATTTGAGAGGCGGGTTGCACACAACAAAACAACAACACACAACACAACCTCGCGGCACACCGGTAACGAAAAACGCCCGAACAACAAAGTAGGCCTACGGGACGTCGCGGACACGTGAGGGAGCTCCGGAACACGAAACGGACAACGGGAAGGAACGCCACGAACCGGATGCAACCCACAACACAAATGCAATGCAATGCACATGTCTACATGATATGAATGAATGCCACACACTCACACAACAAAACGACGAAAGCCCGAAAGACAAAGAACCCGAAATGGAAATAGATGAAGCCGGAGATATATTATATACCCAAAAGGGAAAGTATTACATCCGGGGCATTACAAACGTGTGGGAACCAATATGGGTATCCAGATCCCGCTATTGGTTATTGACCTGGGAGTGTCTCGGTCATGTCTGCATAGTTTCCGAACCCGCAGGGTCTACACACTTAAGGTTCGGTGACGCTAGGGTTGTTAGTGAGAACAGTGCATGGTTACCGAAGGTTGTTCGGAGTCCCGGATGAGATCCCGGACGTGACGAGGGTCTCCGGAATGGTCCGGGGACGAAGATTGATATATAGGATGAGAGTGATCGGAGTCCGGAAGTGTTCCGGGGAGTATCGGGAAGTCGGCGGATGACCGAAAAGGGTTTTCGGGGTCCCGGAAAGAGTTTCGGGCCTAATGGGCCACAAAGGGGAGACGTAACAGCCCTCATAGGGCTGTGCGCCCCCCCTAGGGCCCTCTCCTCATGCGCCAAGGGGGCTGCACCCCCTTAGGCTTGGGGGGCAAGGCACCTGGGGGGGAAACCCTAGGCCCTGGCCGCCGCCCCCCCCCCCCCTTGGCCGCCCCCCTTCTCCCCTTGGCCGCCGCCCCTAGGGGGTAACCCTAGGGCGCCCCTCCCCTCTCTACCCCCCTATAGAAAGAGAGGCAGAGGGAGGGCAGCCACACACGTTCGTGCCTCGGCGCTGCCCTCCCTCTCCCACATCCATCTTCGTGAACTCCACGGTTGTAATGCCCAGGATGGAGTTATACCTCCTACGGGTCGAGGCCCGACTTAAAGGCATAATTCCATCCTAGAATGATCTCAAGTCTGGTAAACTTTGCACAACTCATGTAAAAGAGGGGATAGTAAACTTAAAAAATAGTTGGCTTACAATCGCCACGTCACAGAATAACAGTACAAGTCTCAAACATCAAACATTAAGATCACTACAACCCTCTAAGGGCAAAAGCCAAAAGTCAAAGTACCAAACTCAGATAAAACAACCACAGGCGGATCGAATCCTAGTAAGAGACTCCACTACTGATCGTCCGGGTAGCGCACGTAGTAACGACTACGCTCCTCATCGTACTCCCAATCCAGCTCGGGGCCATCACCTGGATAGCTCACAGCTGGACCTGCATCTGGTGTGTGAAGTAACTGTGAGCCACAGAGGACTCAGCAATCCCGTTCCCGGGTAACAGAACTATTTAAGCCTTTAGGTGAGGAAAGGCTGAAGAAAGAAAAATGAGGTGAAGGAACAACAAAGAGTCTGCAGCAGCAACTAGCACTAACTTACGCATGAGAGAGCGAGAAGAGAAGGCAAAGCGAGAAGTGATCACGAAGTGATCCTAGCTACAAGCTCACAAGCATAACCCCTCCGTGTTCAACTCCCGAATCCCTATTCGGAAATTGACAGTCACGGAACACACGCTGGTAGTGAATTAGTATCATTGTGTCAAGTTATCTACAACCGGAATTAACAAGCTCCCATCTGCCACATAACCGCGGGCACGGCTTTCGAAAGTTCAAACCCTGCAGGGGTGTTCCAACTTGACCCATTACAAGCCCACGATCCGCGGAGTCGCAACTCCAAAGTGGGAAGACCCGAGTATCCTCGGAATCCCGTGCTCAAGATATACCGAGCTAAGGTAAGGCTAATCCAGCAAATCCTCCCGGCGTGTCGTCACCCTGATAGTAGCCGCGCGTATCTAGGTCTCAGGACACGACCGGATGAGACATCCTACGGGTTTTTACCAAACCTCAAGTTTCCTTGAGGTGGCCCCGCAGTCCGCTCGTTTCGGACCAACACTCATGTGGAGCACTGGCCCGGGGTTGTTGATTAAGAAAGAGGGTTAATTACTCCCTTATGCATGTTTAGTTTGTTATTAGGCAAATAGTACCAATGTTGGGACTTGCTGGAAAAGACTTAGCACTTAGCGGTTTATCGAGGGGGTCCCATACACCCCAACCGTGTTAGGAACGCATAATCAAGGAACATAAAACCGGCTTATATGGATCCTAACGGCATGAGTGGAACAAAACACCAAGCAAAAGGCTTAGCCTTCCACCCTTGCCAATATATAGGTGATTTCAATTAAAGCATTTATATAGTGTGATATAACCCAACCAAACTTCAACATGGAGCAAGCATCTTCACTTCACCTGCAACTAGCAACGCTATAAGAAGGGCTGAGCGAAGCGTACTTAGCCAAGCAACGGTTTGCATAGGTAGGGTGGTTAAACATGGCAATGGGTTACAAGTAGGAGGCTGACAAGAAGAACATGGGCATCGAGGCAAAACTATAGATCGAGACTACTAGCAATAGGCGAAGATAGTAAAGTTATCGGGGTTCGGTCATCTTGCCTGAAGAGAAGACGTTCGGATCGAAAGAAGGGTCCTCGTGCTCAAACTCGTTGGAAACCTCGTGCTCAACCTCGTTGGAAAACTCGTGCTCAACTTCCGGGTCTAAACAAGACAAACACACCAAGCACCAATCAACACGATGCAATGCGCACTCGAAAAACATGAATGCATGAAGGATGCACTAAAGATGCACATGGAGCACGTAAAACATCACTCAAGCAAAACACCTCAAAACAAGATAACAAGCTGATAATAATAATCTACATAGAAAATCACCCAAGTTTGATATAAGATTCGCTGAAATCGGAGTTACGGGCTAAAAGTTATGCCCGAAACAAGATTTGAGCGAAAACTGAAAATTACAGCAACATAGCATCTTTGGAGCTCAAAATAATTAATCTACAGCACCCAAAAAGCATGGCAAGGAACTTGAACATAAACTAGACATAAAGTACAGCAACTAGGTCCAAAGTGCACCCCCAACGGAGTCACGGATCAATAGCAATGATCTTGGACATATTGAACTTTGAAATAAAATTCTGGCAGCAGAATTTTATTGAAAGTTTAGAGCAAAAGATAAACATGCTACAGCCACTCAAATGGACATGTGAGGACATGGATGGAAAGACAACAATATATACTTCAAGGAACAATCAAAATCCACCCCAAAACTATCATGCTTTGTCCTACAACATCACACGAACATGGCATCGGAACGTTACAGATTTCAGACTTAGTGAAATTTCACTAAGTCCTAAAACAGCAACATTATCATAGCATCAAAAAGAGCATGTTTAAGACACCTCGAAACTAAACATGGCAAGGGGTAAGCACCTCATCAAAATACATATGAAGGTGATCCCGAAACACACAAGCATGCATCATTGAGGTAAACTCAACGATTACAACGAGCTCAACAAGATGGCATTTCATAACAAGTGAAAACACAACATATGAACATGGCATCTTGCAACGATGATAACAAGGAAACAATAAATCTACCATGCAACCTATCACACACAACACGTAGTTCGTGACGAGACGAACACGTGGACATGCCATTTGCATCGTTTGGACAAACGAGCTAAAAGATATCACAAGTCAAAGGTGGCATGAAAATAACACATAACAGCAGTTTATATCATCATGCACTCTTGTAACAGCAAAACATGTGTCAAGATGACATCTAACATGCATGACTACAACAGGTAAAACGTAGAGGGCATCTCCACGAACATCTGGACATGCTACACGCGCAAAACGGAGCAACAGGCACCAAACTAGAGCAGGTCAAAGATTGCATCACAGATAAGCAGATCTGGGGACTTAGTGGGGAAACAACCTTAGGATCTGGAAAAAAACAGATCTGAAGACGGAGTGGGCCGGCGGCTGGATCCGGCCCGCGCGGAGAGGCACTGTTGCGGCGGCCTGCGGTGGAACTGGTACGGGCCGGCGGAGGCGGCTCGGCCCGGTGCGCGCGGCGGCGGCCCGCGGTGGCTGGGGCAGAGGCCCAGCGATCCGGCGCTGGAGCGCGCGGCTGCGAAGGGAGTCCCCCTGGCCTCGCTCGGCCCGCGTCGCTGGTGGGGAGGCGGCCCGGCGCGCGCTGCGCGGAGGCGGCGGGAGCGGTCGGCCGAGTGGGCCGAGCCCAGGCGGCGGTGACTGCGCTGGCGAGGGGTGGAGACGGGTCGCGGTGGAGGAATGGCTACGGGCCAGAGCAGGCGAAGTGGTCCCCTGGCCCAGTTGACTGGCGTCAGGTGGAGCGAAGCGGTGGGCTGGCGCGGTCGACGACTCCCTGGCCTGGCCGGTCGAGCGGCCAGATGGCGAGGAGGAACCGCTCGGAGTTCGGCGCTGACCCCGGCGCGCGAAGGCTTCGATCCAGGCGTGTTGCTGCGGCTCTGGATCCGATGGATCCCTCGGGATCCGGCAGATAAAACTGGATCTGAGAGTAGAAAAGAAAAAAAAAGGAAAGGAACTAGAGGAGGAAGAAGAAGGGGATAGAGATGCCCAAAATAGACTAGGGGGGGTCTATAAGTAGCAGATTTAGACTAGGGTTTGGGGACTAGGTAAGTTAGGAGCCCTCCGATCGGGATCCAACGGATGCGATCGCGGGGATGATTTAAAAGGACCAGACGGAGATAAAAGAAAGCAGCAGGGGTGTTTCCGGGACACGAAGTAAGGGCACTTCGGACCCACACGTACAACGGAGGGAAAAGTCAACGGAGTCCAAACGAGACGAGATTTGAGAGGCGGGTTGCACACAACAAAACAACAACACACAACACAACCTCACGGCACACCGGTAACGAAAAACGCCCGAACAACAAAGAAGGCCTACGGGACGTCACGGACACGTGAGGGAGCTCCGGAACGCGAAACGGACAACGGGAAGAAACGCCACGAACCGGATGCAACCCACAACACAGATGCAATGCAATGCACATGTCTACATGATATGAATGAATGCCACACACTCACACAACAAAACGACGAAAGCCCGAAAGACAAAGAACCCGAAATGGAAATAGATGAAGCCGGAGATTTATTATATACCCAAAAGGGAAAGTATTACATCCGGGGCATTACAAACTCTCCTCTACTACAAAAAGATCTCGTCCCGAGATCTAGGACTGGAAAAAGGAAGGGTACTCGGAACGAAGATGATCTTCTCGTTCCCAGGTAGCTTCTCGGTCTGTGTGATGTGACCACTTGACTTTCAGAAACTTGATGGTCTTGTTGCGAGTCTTGCGTTCGGTTTCTTCGAGAATTGCAACTGGATGCTCTCGGTAGGAAAGGTCTTGTTGAAGATCAATCTCCTCAAACGGAATCATGCGCTCAGGTGCCTTGAAGCATTTGCGAAGCTGAGACACATGGAAGACATCATGAACATTTGCAAAGTTGGAAGGAAGCTCGAGCTGATAGGCTAGATCGCCTCTTTTGCCAAGAATTTTGAAAGGCCCGACGTATCTAGGAGCAAGCTTTCCTTTGATACCGAATCTCTGGGTTCCTTTCATTGGAGACACTCGGAGATAGACATGATCACCGATGTCGAAAGCCAAATCACGATGCTTTCCGTCATAGTAGCTCTTCTGACGCGACTGAGCGGCCTTGAGATTCTCACGTATGACTTTGCACATTTCTTCGGCTTCAGAGATCAAATCATTGCCAAGAAGTTGGCGTTCACCTGTTTCAGACCAGTTGAGAGGGGTACGGCACTTTCTGCCATAGAGAATTTCAAACGGTGCTTTGCCTGCACTTGCTTGAAAGCTGTTGTTGTAAGAGAATTCGGCAAATGGAAGACAGTCCTCCCATTTCATGCCGAAGGAGATGACACAGGCTCTGAGCATATCTTCTAGGATCTGATTCACACGCTCGACTTGACCACTAGTCTGAGGGTGAAAGGCAGTGCTGAACCTGATCTTCGTGCCCATGGCGGACTGAAAGGAGTCCCAGAACTTTGATGTGAACAAGCTGCCACGGTCTGAGGATATCACTTGAGGAATGCCATGTAGGGACACAATTCTGGAAGTGTACAACTCTGCAAGTTGAGCTGCATTGATTGATTCTTTGACTGGAAGAAAGTGAGCGACTTTGGTAAGCTTGTCAATCACCACAAAGATAGCATCATTGCCTCGCTTGGATTTAGGAAAACCAGTGACGAAGTCCATTTCAATGTGGTCGAACTTCCACTCAGGAATAGGAAGAGGTTGGAGAAGACCGGCTGGACGTTGATGTTCTGCTTTCACTCTTCTGCATACATCACATTCATTCACGAACTGGGCAATTTCCCTTTTCATGCGTGTCCACCAGTAAGAATGCTTGAGGTCTTGATACATCTTGGAACTGCCAGGATGAATGGAAAGGAGAGAGTCATGAGCTTCTTCCATTATGAGCTTCCTGAGATCACCTTTGGGAACAACGAGTCTGTCCTCGAAGAACAAGGTATCTCTCTCATCAACACGGAAGCACTTATATTTTGGAGTGCCCTTTGCAATCCCATGTTTCACCTTCTTCACCATGCTATCACTGAGCTGGGCCTCACGGACTTGATCTTCCAAGGTAGGAGCAATTTGGAGATTTGCAAGAAAACCCTGCGGAACAACCTGAAGGTTGAGCTTCCTGAAACCTTCACAAAGCTCAGGCTGGTGTGGCTTAATAAGAAGGCTGTTGCAATATGCCTTCCTGCTCAAAGCATCTGCAATCACATTCGCCTTGCCTGGAGTGTACTCAATGCTGGGGTTGTACTCTTGGATCATCTCGACCCAACGAGTCTGGCGGAGGTTCAGATGCGGCTGTGTGAAGATGTACTTCAAGCTCTTGTGATCAGTGAAGATGTCGACCTTTCTGCCCAACAACAGATGTCTCCACGTAATCAGAGCATGTACCACAGCTGCTAGCTCGAGATCATGTGTGGGATAGTTCTTCTCAGCTGGCTTGAGCTGACGTGAAGTGTATGCCACAATTCTCTTCTCTTGCATAAGCACACCACCAAGACCTTGAAGAGAAGCGTCACAGAACACTTCATAGGGCTTGGATTCATCTGGCGGAATCAGAACTGGAGCGGAAACAAGCTTCTCTTTGAGGGTTTTGAAAGCCACTTCACACTCGGGAGACCAAAAGTATTTGACATTCTTCTGAAGGAGGTTGGAAAGAGGCTTGGCAATCTTGGAGAAGTTCTCCACAAACCTTCTGCAATAGCTGGCAAGACCCAGAAAACTTCGGAGCTGCTTGACGTTCTGAGGAGCTTCCCAGTTGACAATTGCTTCAACTTTCTCGGGATTAACCGCAATACCGTCAGCTGAGATAATGTGGCCCAGGTAGAGAACCTTATCGAGCCAAAACTCGCACTTTGAGAACTTGGCATAGAATTTATGCTCTCGGAGTCGATCAAGAACCAGACGCAAGTGCTTTTCGTGATCTTCTTCATTCTTGGAAAACACCAGAATATCATCCAGATACACAAGCACGAATTCGCCAGTATAGGGGTTGAAGATGTAATGCATCATCCTTGAAAAGGTAGGAGGAGCATTGGCGAGACCGAAGGACATGACGGTATACTCATATGAACCGTAGCTCGTTCTGAAAGCCGTCTTGGGAATGTCTTCCTCGCGAATGCGAATTTGATGATAGCCCATTCGGAGGTCAAGCTTAGAGAATACTTTAGCTCCTTTGAGCTGCTCAAAGAGTTCATTGATGTTGGGGAGCGGATACTTGTTCTTAATCGTCTTCTTGTTCAATGGACGGTAGTCAACACAGAGACGCTCCGTGCCATCTTTCTTCTTGACAAATAAGACACCACAGCCCCACGGAGATGTACTCGGTCTGATGAGACCCATACGCTCATGTTCATCCAACTGTTTCTTCAATTCCTTCAATTCATCTGAAGAGAGCTTGTATGGACGCCGGCAAACAGGTTCGGTGCCCGGCTCGAGTTCAATGACAAACTCCACCTGACGGTGTGGAGGCATGCCTGGAAGTTCTTCTGGAAAGACGTCTTGATATTCATTCACCACAGGAATTTGCTCTATGGCATTAATTTCACCCTTATCATTAAGAGAGAAAAGCCGAATAGTATTATCCCTGGAGGCGAAGATAATCACATCTTCATCAGAATGAGTCAACTTGACTTCCTTTTGAGCACAATCAATGTGAGCATCGTGCTGAGAAAGCCAATCCATTCCGAGAATGAGGTCGATGTCAGAATGACCAAGAACCACCGGAGAAGCCAAAAATCGATAATCACCCATGCGAATAGAAACATCCGGAGCATATAATCTAGAAGTCATGCATCTTCCCGGAGAAATCACTTGCAACTCCCTTGGCAAAGGCATAGTGCCCACATTATACTTGGATGCAAAAGGGAATGACATGAAAGAATGTGAAGCACCCGAATCAAATAACACTTTAGCTGGAAAAGAGTTCACTGGAAGGTTACCCAGAATGACATCAGAAGAAGCCTCTGCTTGTGCTGCATTCATCAGATTGACCCTGGCAGACTTTGGATCATGCTTGACCATAGCGGTACCGACAGGAGGAGGCGGAGGAAGACGCTTCGGATTCGGACATCTGTTTGCATAGTGACCTTTCTGAGTGCATTTGTTGCAAGTCACTTCTGAGAGAGGACGGAACTGAGAGCCACTGGACTTAGAGCCTTGAGACTGAAACTGCTTCTTCGACTGGTTGCTTGGGTTGGGTGGGTGGGAGAAACCACGACCACTAGAGTTCTTGTTGTTGGAGTTGTTGAAGTTGCTGGAGTTGTTGTATGGAGCTCGAATCATTGGAGGAGGAGGAAGCCAGAATTTCTATTGTTTCGCAGCCAACTGAGACGATGAGGTAGAGTGAACAGCATCTCGAATTCTCTTCTTAGAAGCCTCCATCTTGAGCTGAGCTGCTTCTTGTTTCAAAGCCATATTATAGAACTTATCGAATTCGTCTGGCTCGAACAGAGTGAGAGCAAGCTGAAGTTCATCTTTGAGACCTCCACGGAACTGATAGATTTTGCTCTTTGCATCAGGAATATCTTGCTTTGCATAGCGAGCGAGGTTTTGGAACTTGACATTATACTGATAGACTGTCATGGAGCCCTGCTTGAGGTTGCGGAATTGCTCACGCATACCCTCGATAACACTTGTAGGAATGTGATGCGAGCGGAAATCCTTGCAGAAATTCTCCCATGAGATCACTTGACCCGGCCTTGAGTCTTTATACTGCTGCCACCAGTCAGCTGCTTGATCTTTCAGTTGGAAGGCTGCAAACTTCACATAGTCATCTTCTTTCACGTTACTGCACTCAAAATGCTTCTTGATATCGGTCAGCCAATCTTCAGCATCAAGAGGGTCGACACAGTAACTGAAAGCTTTAGGATTGTTAGCCAGGAACTGGTTGAGGGTAGCATGGTGCTGCTGGAAGAAGTTGCCTTGGTTCATAGGAACGCCCTGATTAGTTTGATTAGCTTGCATAGCCTGCATTTGCTGCATCATCTGCATCATCAACTGAGTGTTCTGAGCAGTAGTCTGCATAATTGCTCTCCAAGCCTCAGGCGGAGGAGGAGGTGAAGGAGGATGCTCTGGGACCTCTTCCACCTCTGGGTTGGCATTCGGAACCTTTTTCGGAGCCATCCTGTAAGAGATGACCACGAATCAGCAATTGATTGACAAAAGGAATAAGCTGAATCAATGGAATGAATTGCAACAAGTCTTCACAATAATCATTCGAACAATAAGAACGAATGAAATCATCCGAACAAGAGGAACGAATGAATTTCTCAGTTAATTGATAACATCAGTCTTCACGAGAAGCCACATAGGGATCAAAAGGATAAAATAATAAAACAACAAGGTACGGAAAGGAACAAACACAAGAGAGGAGTTTCGTTCTAACATTTTTGTGCTGAAAGCATATGAACGCGTTACGAAAAGGTTTTGCAATCCCCGGATCAGCATAGCCAAGGACCCTTTAAGATGCAACTCCTGATAGTAACCTCGGTCATATAACTCCTTCACTCAATGTCGAACCCCGAACTCACTAACCTGCATTCGTTGGAAGAATGCCTACGATCTACTGGATAAAACCCACCTATAGCTTTCCGAAAGATTCCAGTTATGCAATCAGGTGTTGGGGATACACGGGAAGCACCGCGCAATCAACTCTAACCTACATCCAGGTGTATCCATCCTTCAACACATAACCAGTCTTTCTCGGAAACTGTGTACCTCGGACCTTCGAAAAGCATCCACTATAACAAGCTATGGCAATACTCCCGAACTACCTCCCCAGTACTGGGTGATGTCGGGGTTATCTTGCCACTGGCCGTATAGGGGAGATTTTCGATGTCGGCCGTCTTAAGTATTTAGTACTGTCACGATATGCTTCTTACAATGATACCCCGAAGCTCAACTCCTCGGTAACAGGAGGCATCGAGAACAATATCCTTGTCACAAGAACATCGAAACAATCCCAGAATACTCGCGGGATTCCTAAAAAAAAATTTGTGCAAATTTTGAAGATAGGAGAGACAAGAGTAGACGTCAGGAGTCCTCACCAGAGAGAAAGGGGATGAGAAGCAAAGAAATCCTACTCTCCGATATAATATAGGACTCAAAAAGTTTTCAGTGTGTGCCTAGACTCAACCGTCAACGGTTCGATCAAACAGTGGGGGCTCCTAGGTCGGAGAAGGCTCTGAATACCAACTTGTAATGCCCAGGATGGAGTTATACCTCCTACGGGTCGAGGCCCGACTTAAAGGCATAATTCCATCCTAGAATGATCTCAAGTCTGGTAAACTTTGCACAACTCATGTAAAAGAGGGGATAGTAAACTTAAAAAATAGTTGGCTTACAATCGCCACGTCACAGAATAACAGTACAAGTCTCAAACATCAAACATTAAGATCACTACAACCCTCTAAGGGCAAAAGCCAAAAGTCAAAGTACCAAACTCAGATAAAACAACCACAGGCGGATCGAATCCTAGTAAGAGACTCCACTACTGATCGTCCGGGTAGCGCACGTAGTAACGACTACGCTCCTCGTCGTACTCCCAATCCAGCTCGGGGCCATCACCTGGATAGCTCACAGCTGGACCTGCATCTGGTGTGTGAAGTAACTGTGAGCCACAGAGGACTCAGCAATCCCGTTCCCGGGTAACAGAACTATTTAAGCCTTTAGGTGAGGAAAGGCTGAAGAAAGAAAAATGAGGTGAAGGAACAACAAAGAGTCTGCAGCAGCAACTAGCACTAACTTACGCATGAGAGAGCGAGAAGAGAAGGCAAAGCGAGAAGTGATCACGAAGTGATCCTAGCTACAAGCTCACAAGCATAACCCCTCCGTGTTCAACTCCCGAATCCCTATTCGGAAATTGACAGTCACGGAACACACGCTGGTAGTGAATTAGTATCATTGTGTCAAGTTATCTACAACCGGAATTAACAAGCTCCCATCTGCCACATAACCGCGGGCACGGCTTTCGAAAGTTCAAACCCTGCAGGGGTGTTCCAACTTGACCCATTACAAGCCCACGATCCGCGGAGTCGCAACTCCAAAGTGGGAAGACCCGAGTATCCTCGGAATCCCGTGCTCAAGATATACCGAGCTAAGGTAAGGCTAATCCAGCAAATCCTCCCGGCGTGTCGTCACCCTGATAGTAGCCGCGCGTATCTAGGTCTCAGGACACGACCGGATGAGACATCCTACGGGTTTTTACCAAACCTCAAGTTTCCTTGAGGTGGCCCCGCAGTCCGCTCGTTTCGGACCAACACTCATGTGGAGCACTGGCCCGGGGTTGTTGATTAAGAAAGAGGGTTAATTACTCCCTTATGCATGTTTAGTTTGTTATTAGGCAAATAGTACCAATGTTGGGACTTGCTGGAAAAGACTTAGCACTTAGCGGTTTATCGAGGGGGTCCCATACACCCCAACCGTGTTAGGAACGCATAATCAAGGAACATAAAACCGGCTTATATGGATCCTAACGGCATGAGTGGAACAAAACACCAAGCAAAAGGCTTAGCCTTCCACCCTTGCCAATATATAGGTGATTTCAATTAAAGCATTTATATAGTGTGATATAACCCAACCAAACTTCAACATGGAGCAAGCATCTTCACTTCACCTGCAACTAGCAACGCTATAAGAAGGGCTGAGCGAAGCGTACTTAGCCAAGCAACGGTTTGCATAGGTAGGGTGGTTAAACATGGCAATGGGTTACAAGTAGGAGGCTGACAAGAAGAACATGGGCATCGAGGCAAAACTATAGATCGAGACTACTAGCAATAGGCGAAGATAGTAAAGTTATCGGGGTTCGGTCATCTTGCCTGAAGAGAAGACGTTCGGATCGAAAGAAGGGTCCTCGTGCTCAAACTCGTTGGAAACCTCGTGCTCAACCTCGTTGGAAAACTCGTGCTCAACTTCCGGGTCTAAACAAGACAAACACACCAAGCACCAATCAACACGATGCAATGCGCACTCGAAAAACATGAATGCATGAAGGATGCACTAAAGATGCACATGGAGCACGTAAAACATCACTCAAGCAAAACACCTCAAAACAAGATAACAAGCTGATAATAATAATCTACATAGAAAATCACCCAAGTTTGATATAAGATTCGCTGAAATCGGAGTTACGGGCTAAAAGTTATGCCCGAAACAAGATTTGAGCGAAAACTGAAAATTACAGCAACATAGCATCTTTGGAGCTCAAAATAATTAATCTACAGCACCCAAAAAGCATGGCAAGGAACTTGAACATAAACTAGAAATAAAGTACAGCAACTAGGTCCAAAGTGCACCCCCAACGGAGTCACGGATCAATAGCAATGATCTTGGACATATTGAACTTTGAAATAAAATTCTGGCAGCAGAATTTTATTGAAAGTTTAGAGCAAAAGATAAACATGCTACAGCCACTCAAATGGACATGTGAGGACATGGATGGAAAGACAACAATATATACTTCAAGGAACAATCAAAATCCACCCCAAAACTATCATGCTTTGTCCTACAACATCACACGAATATGGCATCGGAACGTTACAGATTTCAGACTTAGTGAAATTTCACTAAGTCCTAAAACAGCAACATTATCATAGCATCAAAAAGAGCATGTTTAAGACACCTCGAAACTAAACATGGCAAGGGGTAAGCACCTCATCAAAATACATATGAAGGTGATCCCGAAACACACAAGCATGCATCATTGAGGTAAACTCAACGATTACAACGAGCTCAACAAGATGGCATTTCATAACAAGTGAAAACACAACATATGAACATGGCATCTTGCAACGATGATAACAAGGAAACAATAAATCTACCATGCAACCTATCACACACAACACGTAGTTCGTGACGAGACGAACACGTGGACATGCCATTTGCATCGTTTGGACAAACGAGCTAAAAGATATCACAAGTCAAAGGTGGCATGAAAATAACACATAACAGCAGTTTATATCATCATGCACTCTTGTAACAGCAAAACATGTGTCAAGATGACATCTAACATGCATGACTACAACAGGTAAAACGTAGAGGGCATCTCCACGAACATCTGGACATGCTACACGCGCAAAACGGAGCAACAGGCACCAAACTAGAGCAGGTCAAAGATTGCATCACAGATAAGCAGATCTGGGGACTGAGTGGGGAAACAACCTTAGGATCTGGAAAAAAAACAGATCTGAAGACGGAGTGGGCCGGCGGCTGGATCCGGCCCGCGCGGAGAGGCACTGTTGCGGCGGCCTGCGGTGGAACTGGTACGGGCCGGCGGAGGCGGCTCGGCCCGGTGCGCGCGGCGGCGGCCCGCGGTGGCTGGGGCAGAGGCCCAGCGATCCGGCGCTGGAGCGCGCGGCTGCGAAGGGAGTCCCCCTGGCCTCGCTCGGCCCGCGTCGCTGGTGGGGAGGCGGCCCGGCGCGCGCTGCGCGGAGGCGGCGGGAGCGGTCGGCCGAGTGGGCCGAGCCCAGGCGGCGGTGACTGCGCTGGCGAGGGGTGGAGACGGGTCGCGGTGGAGGAATGGCTACGGGCCAGAGCAGGCGAAGTGGTCCCCTGGCCCAGTTGACTGGCGTCAGGTGGAGCGAAGCGGTGGGCTGGCGCGGTCGACGACTCCCTGGCCTGGCCGGTCGAGCGGCCAGATGGCGAGGAGGAACCGCTCGGAGTTCGGCGCTGACCCCGGCGCGCGAAGGCTTCGATCCAGGCGTGTTGCTGCGGCTCTGGATCCGATGGATCCCTCGGGATCCGGCAGATAAAACTGGATCTGAGAGTAGAAAAGAAAAAAAAAGGAAAGGAACTAGAGGAGGAAGAAGAAGGGGATAGAGATGCCCAAAATAGACTAGGGGGGGTCTATAAGTAGCAGATTTAGACTAGGGTTTGGGGACTAGGTAAGTTAGGAGCCCTCCGATCGGGATCCAACGGATCCGATCGCGGGGATGATTTAAAAGGACCAGACGGAGATAAAAGAAAGCAGCAGGGGTGTTTCCGGGACACGAAGTAAGGGCACTTCGGACCCACACGTACAACGGAGGGAAAAGTCAACGGAGTCCAAACGAGACGAGATTTGAGAGGCGGGTTGCACACAACAAAACAACAACACACAACACAACCTCACGGCACACCGGTAACGAAAAACGCCCGAACAACAAAGAAGGCCTACGGGACGTCACGGACACGTGAGGGAGCTCCGGAACGCGAAACGGACAACGGGAAGAAACGCCACGAACCGGATGCAACCCACAACACAGATGCAATGCAATGCACATGTCTACATGATATGAATGAATGCCACACACTCACACAACAAAACGACGAAAGCCCGAAAGACAAAGAACCCGAAATGGAAATAGATGAAGCCGGAGATTTATTATATACCCAAAAGGGAAAGTATTACATCCGGGGCATTACAACGGTGCTTGGCGAAGCTCTGCTGGAATCCTCCACCACCATCTCCAGCACGCCGTCGTGCTGCCGGTGTCTCCATCAACCTCTCCTTCCCCCTTGCTGGATCAAGAAGGAGGAGACGTCCCCGAGCTGTACGTGTGAAGAACGCGGAGGCACCGTTGCTTCGGTGCTAGGATCTTCGGCGATCTGAATCGCGGCGAGTACGACTCCATCAACCACGTTCTTGAACGCTTCCGCTTAGCGATCTGCAAGGGTATGTGGATCCAACTCTCCCCTCGTAGATGCATCTTCTAGATTGATCTTGGTGAACGTAGGAAAAAAATTTTGTTTCCCATGCAACGTTCCCCAACAGTATTGGTTTATTATCAATGAAGCTTTGGGCGAAGGAGTTGAGTGCAGTTTTTATATCTTTTTTCAAAGTCCTAAATGGTATGGTGAAAATCTTGATATGTATAGTTTCAAAGCTTCATCACATTATAGTAGGACAAATTGATATGCGGGTTGTCAAAAGCTTCGTTTTTGTCCATTGGATAGTAAAATTATTATATTAGGCTGCTCTCTCTAAGTGAGCACATTTGTATTATTTGTAGAGGAAAATGCATAGTTCATTTTTCTTGAATTTTGCTGCCATGTATGTGTTACATGGAAATCAACTGACCGCGCCACCATTGGTGGATCTACATGTTTAACCGTTTCTTCATTGTTTTGGCGTAGGTACATGACTGTGATATAATATTGCGCGGAAGAAAAGCCACCGATGCTTTTACAATTTTAGGAGGTGCTGCAAGACTGATTTGCATTGTTCTCTTGCATGATATTCATATTATTCTATTATGAAGTATTGGTTTATTATCAAGGAAGCTTTGGGCGAAGGAGTTGAGTGCAGTTTTTATATCCATTTTCAAAGTCCTAAATGGTATGGTGAAAATCTTGATATGTACAGTTTTAAAGCTTCATCACATTATAGTAGGAGAAATTGATATGCGGGTTGTCAAAAGCTTCATTTTTCTCCATTGGATAGTTTATATAGCTTCGTCACCAAAGGCAGGTTTCACAGAGGGGATGCTTCTTGTGAACATTATATAGGACCATGGGTCCGTGACAAAATGATCATAGATTACATTACTAGGATTAGGGAACCTCAACCATTTTTATGAAACATGCGTTGATACATCTCCAACGTATCTATAATTTTTTATTGTTACATGCTATTATTTATGATGTTTTGGATGTTTAATGGGCTTTGTTATAAACTTTTATATTATTTTTGGGACTAACCTACTAACCCAAAGGCCCAGTCGAGATTGCTGTTTGTTGCCTGTTTTAGGGTTTTACAGAAAAGGAATATCAAATGGAGTCCAAACGGAATGAAACTTCGGGAGAGATATTTTTGGAGCAAAATACGCATGGGAGACTTGAGAACCACGGAGTAGGGCTGACGTGGCATCCACGAGGGTGGGGGTGCCCTCCCCCCCTATAGGGCGCGCCCCTGCCTCGTGGGCACCCCGTCTAGCCCCCGGTGCCCTCCTTCCTCCTATATATACATACGTACCCCGAAACTATCAGAACAACGGAGAAAACCCTAGTTCCACCGCCGCAACCTTCTATTCCTGTGAGATCCCATCTTGGGGCCGGTTCCGGAGCTCCGCCGGAGGGGGGATCTACTATGGAGTGCTTCTACATCATCATCATCGCCTCACCATGAGTTCTGAGTAGTTTACCACAGACCTTCGGATCCATAGCTAGTATCTAGATGGCTTCTTCTCTCTCTTTGGATCTCAATACCAAGTTCTCCTCGGTCTTTGAGGAGATCTATTCGATGTAATCTCTTTTGGCGGTGTGTTTGTCGATATCCGATGAATTGTGGGTTTATGATCAAGATTATCTATGAGAAATATTTGGTTCTTTCCTGAACTCTTTATGTGTGATTATAATATCCTTGCAAGTCTCTTCGAATTATTGGTTTGGTTTGGCCTACTAGATCTATAGTTCTTGCAATGGGAGAAGTGCTTGGCTTTGGGTTCAATGTGGTGTCCTTTTCCAGTGATAGTAGGGGAAGCAAGGCACGTATTGTATTGTTGCCATCGAGGATAAAAAGATGGGGTTTATATCACTATGTTTGAGTTTATCCCTCTACATCATGTCATCTTGCTTAAGGCGTTACGACGTTCTTATGAACTTAATACTCTAGATGCATGCTGGATAGCGGTCGATGTGTGGAGTAATAGTAGTAGATGCAGAATCGTTTCGGTCTACTTGTCTCAGACGTGATGCCTATATATAATGATCATGTCTAGATAGTCTCAGAATTATTCGCTTTTCTATCAATTGCTCGACAGTAATTTGTTTACCCGCCATAGAATATCGTATCATGAGAGAAGCCACTAGAGAACACTATGGCCCCCGGGTGTATTCTCAACATATCAATCTACAATCTACTTTACTTTTCCGCTTTTACTTTCTGTTCTTATATCCAAAAATACGAAAAATATCAAACTATCATCTCTATCAGATCTCACTTTCGTAAGTGACCATAAAGGGATTGATAACCCCTTATCGCGTTGGCTGCAAAGTTCTTATTTGTTTGTGCAGGTGTGAGGGACTCGCGTGTGGTCTCCTACTGGATTGATACCTTGGTTCTCAAAAACTGGGGGAAATACTTACGCTACTATGTTGCATCACCCTTTCCTCTTCGTGGGAATACAACGCAAGCTCGAGAAGTAGCATGCGCTACACCTCCAGTTTCATGGCGTGTTGCAGCCATAATTCCATTGTAGGTTTGCATAGGTAGATAAATAAATAGAACTCTTGTTGTCAACATGTGTGTTTCACGAGCCTTTCTTGTTTAAGAGAAATAAATTTAATTTGTATCGGCCATAATTCTGCTATATGGAAACAATCGGTGGATATTTATTTTTTATCTGAACCGAGCGATCATTCTGCTGTATGTAAGCAATCAATGGTTCTTTCTATTCTATCTGAACTGAGAAATTACTCTAATCTGTAATATATTGTGTTCATTTTTTTTCTTGTTTTTTTTTGTGATCTTTCACAGAAGGATCCACTCGTGTTTATTTCTATGTGTATATGTTTTTGGTACAAAAATTGCATTATATTTTCTGAGTCCCGAGATGGACCTTACTCATGATGGCAGTCAGTTTTTTTCACTTTCTTAGTAACATGCTTACCTGAAACATGTGCCTAAACTGGTATTGGTTCCATATGTGCTATAAGTAATCCATCCTCCCACTTCTGTACAAATTTATACTTTTATATTGAAATTCCTAATTGATTTTCTATGATATGATATAAGGAAATAGTCACCTACAAGGCTGCAAATATACTAATCTACTGCTTTACCTTGCTGCTTCCCACTGAAGTTTATGCTTTTATATTTCAGAAATTAGAGTATATGAAGCAGCAAATATAATGTTGGTCCGTAGAGCCTTACTTCTTCATTAGTTCACTGGTAATTCTACATCCTTGTATGTATGGTCATACACATTGGGTCATACTTAATACATGACTGGTCATGCTTGATATGCTCCGTATCATGATTCATATTTAAGTGTTTTCTCATTCTGTGGCACATAGATATACTAAAAAGTTTTTTGCTTGGTGAGTGTCAAATAGTTTATGATTGCTTGTACCTTTCCATTTGCATTTGATAAAGTTTCTATATCTATATGTTACTCATGTGTCATGCTAGATAGAATCACGCCTCTTTTGGATAATTGTCATTAGCATGCCACTTTCTTCTGGATAATTCATAATGGCCACCGGCGAGCTGCATATCGTTCATATTCCTTAGCGGCATTATGGTACTAACTGCCATATTTTTAACTTCTTTTGGATATTTCATAATGTCCACCGGCGACCTGCATATCATTTATATTCCTTAGCGGCTTATAGTACCAACTGCCAATTTTTTCTAAACTAATTTTCTTTATATGCTTATTGTTATTGTTTCATCGCACATTTTGTTCTCAATTGATCTTCATATTGTAGGCTATTTCCTCTGCCAGAATGAAAGGAGAATATGTTGAGAGGTGGGATAGAGTAACTTCACTTATGAAATATTTGTTCTTTTCGAAGCTATTGTTCTGTATATTTGGATTTAGGCCATGCTGCCTTTGTTAAGAATATCAGCAGTGTCATATGTGCCTTCAGTTACCTCTTCCTCTCCACTCCATCCCCACCCTCTCATGTCAGTTTTGGTTTCATGCATGATATTCTGACATGGCATGCACATAATCAAAGGATAAATTTAGGTTTGATACTATACTTCCTATTCATTGTCAGTAGGCAGGAAAACATGAAGAAGTCAGCTTCCATGCCATTGTGTTGTACAAACTGGTTATAGATGTGTAATTGATGAAGTGTATTTGAAAACCAAGTTGGTTACTGTTAATTGGAGGATTGAAACAATTGTGCAGATAGCCATCACGCATGATGAGAGTCTCATTGCTTTACTGACGAGAAGCAATGGAAGGCGATGCCACTGCAGTTTATGCGCTCAGGTTTCTCCGCTTCTGTTTGGCCTGTGTGAGGTATAGAATGATGCATGTATTCCTTTCTAATATTCATGCCTCCTTGTATCCTAATATCTTTACTTGCATTCTCGCTTCAGCTGTAGTTTGAATGTAGCTTATTCATTGATGAATGCTTTACATGCTCATCTGGCCTCCGTCTTGGCGTTCATATTGTGATTGCCTCTGCAATGAAACCTAATAAAGTGATATATCTTCTTCATTCCTGCTATGTGTTATTTTATTTTATTCTTCCAACCCACACTTCCATTTTTTGTCCTTGCAACTACAATCAATTTTCCGATTCATTTATTGTGAAATCTTATTCTACAAGAGGCAAGAAGTCAGTTATGATTGTTCTTATTGTCAATATGTATTCATGCCTCTGATGCCCTCACAAATTTAATCGATTCTCCTGTTATTTTTTATATTTTTATTTTCAGCATTGGCATCTCTTGCTGAACTACGCAAGCACAAAGCTGAGCAGGAGCAGCTCAGGGATTAAGCAAAGGTCTAAATTGTTGAATCTCCCAATAAAGTGGTACTGTATATCTCAGGTTCACTCAGCATCTTCTACCTCAACCAGAATTCAGCTACTAAACACATCCAGTTAACCCGTGAATAATTGTGAACCTCTGGTATTTCTCTCTCTACCGTGTGAACTGATAAATGCAGGATGACAAAGTTGTGAACTAAGCACCAAAATGAGGCCAAGAGCTCGATGGAGTTGTAGCTATTGCCCCCTTCAGTGTACAGGAACCAGGCAAAACGCCACTGTCAATGTGAGCGACAACGAGCGAATGGGCAGCGACATGTTGCACCATGGCATGACGATCAAATCAGAGACATGATCGTTGCGGTGGACAATGCCAAGGATCTGTTTTTTTTTTTGCCGATTGTTGTGTGGGATTCTGTGTCAATCTTTTCTGGAAACTTCTGTTTTCTTGATTCAAATTATATGAGAAACCGTGAAATTTGGTGTCTTTTGTAAGTAAATGTCAGTGTCAAGGCGTCTTTTGTATATTTCAAGTAACTCTTAGAACGTTGCCAACGAACTTATTGTTATGGTGTCGTTCTAAACCTTGAAACTTTTGGGGCGTTATATGCTACATATCATATGAAATGTATCATTGGAATGCATTGAATCTTCACAACTTTCCCCACGCCAAGGCTTGATGTAAGTGGTTATCTTTTGTTGCTTGCTTCTATTACAAGTTGATGTTTCTCCTCTTTTATTTTGTTTTCTTGTTCGAATACATACGCTAAATGAGGATTCGTACCAACTTAAGCATTATCTCTTTGACCAAAGCGTTGGGACCGGCACCCTCACGCCAAGGCGCGATCCCGTTCTAGTGGTTTAGATTACACCTTCTATCACTTGATGGGCATACGAGCTATGGCCATGAGAAGAGAGGAGTGAATCAATCAAACGCTTCATGAATGTGTACAATGAAATTAGAGACCCTGATTCGATGATCAACTTCAGAATAATTTGATGGAGGTGTATTGAGAATAACATGTTGTTGGAAATATGCCCTAGAGACAATAATAAATTGGTTATTATTATATTTCCTTGTTCATGATAATTGTTTATTATCCCTGCTATAATTGTATTGATAGGAAACTCAGATACATGTGTGGATACATAGACAAACACCATGTCCCTAGTGAGCCTCTAGATGACTAGCTCGTTGATCAATAGATGGTTACGGTTTCCTGACCATGGACATTGGATGTCGTTGATAACGGGATCACATCATTAGGAGAATGATGTGATGGACAAGACCCAATCCTAAGCCTAGCACAGATCGTGTAGATCGTATGCTAAAGCTTTTCTATATGTCAAGTATCTTTTCCTTAGACCATGAGATTGTGCAACTCCCGGATACCGTAGGAATGCTTTGGGTGTACCAAAAGTCACAACGTAACTGGGTGGCTATAAAGGTGCACTACAGGTATCTCCGAAAGTGTCTGTTGGGTTGGCACGAATCGAGACTGGGATTTGTCACTCCGTATGACGGAGAGGTATCTCTGGGCCCACTCGGTAGAACATCATCATAATGTGCACAATGTGATCAAGGAGTTGATCACGGGATGATGTGTTACAGAACGAGTAAAGATACTTGCCGGTAACGAGATTGAACGAGGTATCGGTATACCGACGATCGAATCTCGGGCAAGTACTATGCCGATAGACAAAGGGAATTGTATACGGGATTGATTGAATCCTTGACATCGTGGTTCATCCGATGAGATCATCATGGAGCATGTGGGAGCCAACATGGGTATCCAGATCCCGCTGTTGGTTATTGACCGGAGAGTTGTCTCGGCCATGTCTGCATGACTCCCGAGCCCGTAGGGTCTACACACTTAAGGTTCGATGAAACTAGGGTTATAAGGAAAGTATGAACGTGGTTAACGAATGTTGTTCGGAGTCCCGGATGAGATGCCGGACGTCACGAGGAGTTCCGGAATGGTCCGGAGGTAAAGATTCATATATGGGAAGTCCCGTTTTGGTCACCGGAAAAGTTTCGGGCGCTATCGGTAGCGTACCGGGACCACCGGGTGGGGCCACCGGCCCCAGAGGGCTGCGTGGGCCAAGTGTGGGAGGGGAACAGCCCCAGGTGGGCTGGTGCGCCCCCCACCAGGGCCCAAGGCGCCTCCAAGAGGGGAGGGGGGCAAACCCTAGGGCAGATGGGCCCTAGGGCCCAATCTGGTGCGCCCCCCTCTCCCTCTCCGCCTCTGGCCGCCACCCTCAGATGGGATCTGAGGTGGCCGCACCGCTTGGGGTGGGAAACCCTAGAGGGGGCGCAGCCCCTCCCTTCCCCCTATATATATATGAGTTTTGGGGCTGCCCATAACACGGTTTAGACCTCTGTCGCTTGGCGCAGCCCTACCTCTCTCCCTCCTCGTCTCTCGCAGTGCTTGGCGAAGCCCTGCTGGAGTCCCGCGCTCCTCCACCACCACCACGCCGTCGTGCTGCTGTTGGATGGAGTCTTCCCCAACCTCTACCTCTCTCCTTGCTGGATCAAGGCGTGGGAGACGTCATCGGGCTGCACGTGTGTTGAACGCGGAGGCGCCGTTGTTCGGCGCTTAGATCGGAATCAACCGCGATCTGAATCGCAGCGAGTACGACTCCTTCATCCGTGTTCTTGCAACGCTTCCGCATCGCGATCTACAAGGGTATGTAGATGCACTCCCCTCTCCCTCGTTTCTAGATTACTCCATAGATAGATCTTGGTGATGCGTAGGAAATTTTTTGATTTTCTGCTACGATCCCCAACAGTGGTATCAGAGCTAGGTCTATGCGTAGTTTCTTGCACGAGTAGAACACAAAGTAGTTGTGGGCGTGGATTTGTAAATTTACTTGCCGTTACTAGTCTTATCTTGATTCGACGGCATCGTGGGATGAAGCGGCCCGGACCGACCTTACACGTACTCTTACGTGAGACAGGTTCCACCGACTGACATGCACTAGTTGCATAAGGTGGCTAGCGGGTGTCTGTCTCTCCCACTTTAGTCGAATCGGATTCGATCAAAAGGTTCCTTATGAACGGTAAATAGAAATTGGCATATCACGTTGTGGTTTTGGCGTAGGTAAGAAACGTTCTTGCTAGAAACCTATAGCAGCCACGTAAAAACTTGCAACAACAATTAGAGGACGTCTAACTTGTTCTTGCAGCATGTGTCGTGTGATGTGATATGGCCAAAAGGATGTGATGAATGATATATATGTGATGTATGAGATTGATCATGTTCTTGTAATAGGAATCACGACTTGCATGTAGATGAGAATGACAACCGGCAGGAGCCATAGGAGTTGTCTTAGTTATTGTATGACCTGCGTGTCACTGAATAACGCCATGTAATTACTTTACTTTATTGCTAAACGTTAGCCATAGTAGTAGAAGTAATGTTTGGCGAGACGACTTCATGAAGACACGATGATGGAGATCATGGTGTCATGCCGGTGACGATGATGATCATGGATCCCCGAAGATGAAGATCAAAGGAGCAAGATGATATTGGCCATATCATGTCACTATTTGATTGCATGTGATGTTTATCATGTTTTACATTTTATTTGCTTAGAACGACGATAGTGAATAAGATGATCTCTCACTAAAATTTCAAGAATTGTGTTCCCCCTAACTATGCACCGTTGCTAAGGTTCGTTGTTCCGAAGCACCACGTGATGATCGGGTGTGATAGGTTCTAACGTTCGCATACAACGGGTGTAAGCCAGATTTACACACGCGATACACTTAGGGTTGACTTGACGAGCCTAGCATGTACAGACATGGCCTCGGAAAACGGAAGACCGAAAGGTCGAACATGAGTCGTATAGAAGATACGATCAACATGAAAATGTTCACCGTTGATGACTAGTCCGTCTCACGTGATGATCGGACACGGCATAGTCGATTCGGATCATGTATCACTTAGATGACTAGAGAGATGTCTATCTGAGTGGGAGTTCATTAGATGAACTTAATTTTCATGAACAATAATCTAAGTTGTCTTCGCAAATTATGTTGTAGACCAATAACTGCGTTGTAGCTCCCTGTATAATACGATCCTAGAGAAAGACTAAGTTGAAAGATATTGTAAGCAATGATGTGGACTGGGTCCGTAGTCCGAGGAGTGTCCTCACTGCTACACAGAAAGCTTACGTCTTTGATGCACCGCTCGATGTGCAAACCCCTACAACGTTGTCTGTGGATGTTGTGAACACCTGACAGACACGTCCTGATGACTACTTGATAGTTTAGTGCACCATACTTCACGGCTTAGAATCAGGATTCCAATGACGTTTTGAACGCCATAGAACATATGAGATGTTCTAAGAGCTAGAATTGGGATTTCAGGCTCATGCCCGTGTTGAGAGGTATGAGACCTCTGACACGTTCTTTTGCCAAAAGGATGGAGGAGAATAGCTCAACAAGTGAGCATGTGCTCAGAATGTCTGGGTGGTAAAATCACTTGAACCAAGTGGGAGTTAATCTTCCAGATGAGATAGTGGTTGACGGAATTCTCTAGACACTATCACCAAGCTGCTAGAACTTCGTGATGAACTATGACATGCAAAGGATGGAGATGATCCCGGAGCTATTAGCGGTGCTTAAGACCGCGAAAGTAGAAATCAAGAAGGAGCATCAAGTGTTGATGGTTTAACAAGACCACTGGTTTCAAAAGGGGCAAGGGCTAGAAGGGAAACTTCATGAATGGCAAAGCAGTTGTCGCTCTGATGAAGGAACCCATGGTTGAACCCAAACCTCGAGACTAAGTGCTTCTATTGTAAGGGAAACGGTCACATGGTAGCGGAACTACCCCAAATACAAGGTAGATAAGAAAGCTGACAACTTCAACAAAGTGTGTTTGATATACGTGTTATTGATGTGTACCTTACTAGTACTCCTTGTAGCACCTGGGTATTGGATGCCGGTTCAGTTGCTATTATTAGTGACTTGAAGCAAAAGCTACGGACTGAACGGAGACTAGCTAAGGGCAAGGTGACGATCTGTGTTGGAAGTGTTTCCAAGGTTGATAAGATCACCATCGCACGCTCCCTCTACCTTCGGGATTAGTGTTGAACCTAGATAAATGTTATCAGGTGTCTACGTTGAGCATGAATATGATTAGATCACGTTCATCGCAATACAGTTATTCATTTAAGTTAGAGAATAATGGTTATTCTGTTTACATGAATAATACCTTTATGGTCATGCACCCAATGGTTTATTGAAATCTCGATCATGGTAATACACATGATAATAATATTAATGCCAAAAGATGTAGAGTTAATAATGATAGTACCACTTTCTTGTGGCACTGCCGCTAAGGTCATTTTGGCATAAAATGCATGAAGAAACTCCATGCTGATGGGTGTTTGGAGTCACTTGATTTTGAATCGCATGACACATGCGAGCCATGCCTCATGGGCAGGATGACTGAGATCCCGTTTTCAGGTACAATGAAACGGGCAAGTGACTTGTTGGAAGTCACACATACTGATGTGTGTGATCTAATGAGGATTAAGGCGTGTGGTGGATATCATTATTTTCTCATCTTCACTAACGATTTGAGTAGATATGGGTATATTTACTTAATGAAGCAAAAGTCTGAAAACGTTTGAAAAAGTTCAAGCAATTTCAGAGTGAAGTTAAGAATCATCATAACAAGAAGATCATGTTCCTACGATCTGATCAAGGGGAGATTTTCTGAATTATGAGTTTGGCAATCACTTAAGACATTGTGGAATTGTTTCGCAGTTGAAGCCACCTGGAACACCACAGCGTAATGGTGTGTCCGGATGTCATAATCGAACCTTATGAGATATGGTGCGATTTATGATGTCTCATACCGATCTACCGCTGTTATTTTGAGGTTATGCATTAGAGACAGATGCATTCACTTTATATAGGGCACCACCTAAGTCCGTTGAAACAACGCCGTATGAACTCTGGTTTGGCAAGAAACCAAAGTTGTCGTTTCTCAATGTTTGGGGCTGCGATGCTTATGGCTTCAGCCAAAAAAAGCTCGAACCCAAAGCGGACAAATACATCTTCATAGGATACCCAAGGGTAACAGTTGGGTATACCTTCTATCTCAGATCCAAGGACAACATTTGTTTGTCGCTAAGAACGGGTCCTTTCTCGAGAAGGAGTTTCTCTCGAAAGAATTGAGTGGGAGGAAGATAGAACTTGATGAGGTTGTTGAACCCTCACTTCAACCGGAGAGTAGTGCAACATAGAAAGATGTTTCTGTGGAACCTACGACTGTTGAAGAGGAAACTAATGATAGTGATCATGAAGCTTCGGATCAAGTTGCTATCGAACCTCGTAGGTCGACAAGGATATGTACTACTCCTGAGTTGTACGGTGATCCTGTCTTAGAAGCCATGTTGTTGGACAACAATGAACCTATGAACTGTGGAGAAGTGATGGTGGGCCCATATTCTGACAAATGGTTAGAAGCCGAGAAATCCGAGATAGGATCCATGTATCAAAACAAAGTATGGACTTTGGTGGACTTGCCCAATGATCGGCAAGCCATTGGGATAAATGGATCTTTAAGAAGAAGACAGACGTGGACGGTAATGTCACCGTCTATGAAGCTCGACTTGTGGCAAAGAGTTTTTCACAAGTTCAAGGAGTTGACTACGATGAGATTTTCTCACCCGTAGCGATGCTTAAGTCCGTCGGAATCAAGTTAGCATTAGCTGCATTTATGAAATCTGGCAGATGGATGTCAAAACAAGTTTCCTTACCAATTTTCGCAAGGAAAGGTTGTATGTGATACAATCAGAAAGGTTTTGTCGATCCTAAGGATGCTAAAAGGTATGCAAGCTCCAGCGATCCTTCCATGGACTAGAGCAAGCATCTCGGAGTCGGAATATACGCTTTGATGGAGTGATCAAAGTTTTTGGGTTTATACTAAGTTTGTTAGAAACTTGTATTTACAATAAAGTGAGTGGGAGCACTACAACATTTCTGATAAGTATATGTGAATGACATATTGTTGATCCCAAATGATGTAGAATTTCTGGAAAGCATAAAGGGTTGTTTGAAAGGAGTTTTTTTTTCAAAGGAATACCTGGATAAAGCTGCTTACATAATTGGGCATCAAGATCTATAGAGATAGATCAACACACCTAATGAAACTTTCAAAAGAACACACACCTTTGACATGATTTTGAAGGAGTTCAAAATAGATCAGTCAAAGAAGGAGTTCTTACCTGAGTTGTAAGGTGTGAAGTTGAGTAAGACTCAAAGATTGACCACGGCAGAAGGAAGAGGAAGGACGAAGGTCGTCCCCTAT
This sequence comes from Secale cereale, assembly GCA_902687465.1. Taxonomy (NCBI): domain Eukaryota; kingdom Viridiplantae; phylum Streptophyta; class Magnoliopsida; order Poales; family Poaceae; genus Secale; species Secale cereale. The sequence goes on along the minus strand of LR738710.1, from coordinate 20,408,923 downwards.
GCTTTTGTCATAGGCTCTATACGGTATGCCATGCTAAGTACCGCACCCGATGTGTGCCTTGCCACATGTCTGGCAAGAGGGTACAAAGGTGATCCAGGAGTGAATCACCAGATAGCGGTCAAAATTATCCTTAGAGGAATAAGGAAATGTTTCTCGGTTATGGAGGTGATAAAGAGTTCGACGTAAAGAGTTACGTCGATGCAAGCTTAACACCTATCCGGATAACTCTGAGTAGAGATATCGGATACGTATAATGGAGCAACAGTTTGGAATAGCTCCAAGTGGAACGTGGTAGCAGCATCTACGATATGACATAAAGTTTTGCGAAGTACATAGGAATCTAAATGTTGTAGACCCGTTGAATACAACCTCTCTCACAAGCATAACATGATCAAACCCAGAACTCATTGAGTGTTAATCACATATTGATGTGAACTAGATTATTTACTCTAGTAAACTCTTTGATGTTGGTCACATGGCGATGTGACCTGTGAGTGTAAATCACATGGTGATGTGAACTAGATTATTGACTCTAGTGCAAGTGGGAGACTGTTGGAAATATGCCCTAGAGGCAATAATAAATTGGTTATTATTATATTTCCTTGTTCATGATAATTTTTATTATCCATGCTAGAATTGTATTGATAGGAAACTCAGATACATGTGTGGATACATAGACAAACACCATGTCCCTAGTGAGCCTCTAGATGACTAGCTCGTTGATCAATAGATGGTTACGGTTTCCTGACCATGGACATTGGATGTCGTTGATAACGGGATCACATCATTAGGAGAATGATGTGATGGACAAGACTCAATCCTAAGCCTAGCACAGATCGTGTAGTTCGTATGCTAAAGCTTTCCTATATGTCAAGTATCTTTTCCTTAGACCATGAGATTGTGCAACTCCCGGATACCGTAGGAATGCTTTGGGTGTACCAAACGTCACAACGTAACTGGGTGGCTATAAAGGTGCACTACAGGTATCTCCGAAAGTGTCTGTTGGGTTGGCACGAATCGAGACTGGGATTTGTCACTCCGTATGATGGAGAGGTATCTCTGGGCCCACTCGGTAGGACATCATCATAATGTGCACAATGTGATCAAGGAGTTGATCACGGGATGATGTGTTACAGAACGAGTAAAGAGACTTGCCGGTAACGAGATTGAACGAGGTATCGGTATACCGACGATCGAATCTCGGGCAAGTACTATGCCGATAGACAAAGGGAATTGTATACGGGATTGATTGAATCCTTGACATCGTGGTTCATCCGATGAGATCATCGTGGAGCATCTGGGAGCCAACATGGGTATCCAAATCCCGCTGTTGGTTATTGACCAGAGAGTTCTCTCGGCCATGTCTGCATGACTCGCGAGCCCGTAGGGTCAGACACTTAAGGTCCGATGACGCTAGGGTTATAGGGAAAGTATGTACGCGGTTACCGAATGTTGTTTGGAGTTCCGGATGAGATCCCGGACGTCACGAGGAGTTCCGGAATGGTCCGGAGGTAAAGATTCATATATGGGAAGTCCCGTTTTGGTCACCGGAAAAGTTTTGGGCGCTATCGGTAGCGTACCGGGACCACCGGGAGGGTCCCGGGGGTCCACCGGGTGGGGCCACCGGCCCCAGAGGGCTGCGTGGGCCAAGTGTGGGAGGGGACCAGCCCCAGGTGGGCTGGTGCGCCCCCCCCCCCCACCAGGGCCCAAGGCGCCTCCAAGAGGGGAGGGGGCAAACCCTAGGGCAGATGGGCCCTAGGGTCCAATCTGGTGCGGCCCCCTCTCCCTCTCCCCCTCTGGCCGCCACCCTCGGATGGGATCTGAGGTGGCTGCACCCCTAGGGGTGGAAAACCCTATATATATGTGAGTTTTGGGGCTGCCCATAACACGGTTTTGACCTCTGTCGCTTGGCGCAGCCCTACCTCTCTCCCTCCTCGTCTCTCGCAGTGCTTGGCGAAGTCCTGCTGGAGTCCCGCGCTCCTCCACCACCACCACGCCGTCGTGCTGCTGTTGGATGGAGTCTTCCCCAACCTCTCCCTCTCTCCTTGCTGGATCAAGGCGTGGGAGACGTCATCGGGCTGCACGTGTGTTGAACGCGGAGGCGCCGTTGTTCGGCGCTTAGATCGGAATCAACCGCGATCTGAATCGCAGCGAGTACGACTCCTTCATCCGCGTTCTTGCAACGCTTCCGCATCGCGATCTACAAGGGTATGTAGATGCACTTCCCTCTCCCTCGTTGCTAGATTACTCCATAGATAGATCTTGGTGATGCGTAGGAAATTTTTTGATTTTCTGCTACGATCCACAACACATGTGGCAAGAGAGCCGCCTAGTTTCATTTATTTGTTTGTGTATTGTGCAAAACTATGTTGTATGTGTGATGCATTTGATGTTGTGGATTTGTTGAACTATGTAATAATTTGATATTATGGACATGTGCAGTTTTTATTTGATTATCGGACGTTTTATTCGAGTGTATGGGGCAGATGAACAAGCGTTGTACAACAGCTACAATGACCGCGCGGCGGCTGGCTGGTTTTGCTTTTCGAGTTTACATCACCGTTTTACATTATCTATTGGAGTTGGATCTTTTCGTAAGATGTAAAAGACACTTTTTAGAGATGTAACTTTTTACACTGCCTGTTTTATATCCCCAAATTTGTATTTTTTTATTGGAGATACTCTTAAATGAGTATATATGGACGAGAAAAAATACCTAACGTTTTGGTCATGTGCTGCTTACCAGGATGGCATTATACACGTGCCCTTCAAAGTTAGCACGCCAGCCGCCACACCCACACCAGTCTCCCATCACTTTGTCGAGCACAGCAGATGAGATCAACAGCTCAGCGCTCATGGAGCAGATCAGGTGGGAGCTGGCAGTTGCACTGCCCCGCACTCCTCTTCCTCCTCCGCTCCGCTTGCTACTTCCTACACTACCAAGGATCCGTCCATGGTCGCAAGCCCCCACGCAGCAGCACCACCATCTCCGTAGCCCGGCGGTAGCCCTCCTTCCCCCACCACATGGCCTGGAGGCGCCTCGCCTCCCGCTCCCGCCGCTGCCCCGTCCCCGCCGCCCCGCGGCCCGCGGCGCCGCGTCCGGGCCCGCCGGCGGGACCCGCCGCGGCCACGCCGCCGCTGCGCCGTCTCCTCCTCCCCCTCTCCCCGCCCCGCTTCGCAGCCGCCGCAGCCTCCTCCCCCGCGCGGCTGTTCCACGGAAGGAGCAGGTGGCTCGCCAGCGACGCCTCCGCCTCCGCGGCGACGGAGCCCCCCGCCGAGCTGGTGGAGGTGCCCCTGGCGCAGACGGGGGAGGGGATCGCCGAGTGCGAGCTGCTGCGCTGGTTCGTCAGCGAGGTGCGCCTCATCTACGCCGCCTCCTTCCTCTGTCACTGCTTGCTTTCACTTCAGACTCTGCTTTGGGAAATGTTTGGGGAAATTCTACAGTCAGTTGCGATGCGCACTAGCAATCACTGTATGGTTTGAGCATGCTGAGGTTCGATTGCTTGTTGGTTGCCCGATTGGGATGGTGTTTGCTTGCCTATAATCTGAACTTCTGAAGTTCTGCTATAAGATAGTGCTGCCTATAATCTGAAGAATGTGCTACTAGATTCGAACCCAATCTTGTCTGTTTTGTGTTTATTTCTGTACTTTCATCTCAATTTGGGGTTCTTCTTTGACTTGCTCATTTGGCAGGGCGACCAAGTAGATGAATTTCAGCAGCTCTGTGAGGTACAGAGCGACAAAGCAACCATTGAGATTACAAGTCGTTTCAAGGGAACAGTACATCAGATTCAGTTTGCCCCTGGTGACATAGTAAAGGTAGCTTTGGATGTTTACAAGTTACAGTATATTTTTTTTTCGGTTTTGCTAGAACTCATCTAGCTGAATTTTAGAGCATCTCCAGCCGTTCGGCCCTCAGGGACGCCCAAATAGCGCCGCCTGGGGTGACCCGGCGAAAACCGCGCCTTGGGGTCATTTTCCCCCAGTCGCCGACCCCCCACGGGGTGACCCGACGAAAACCGCACCTCGGGCCCGCTGGTCGGTGTCCCATTGCCCCTAGCACATCCCTCGCTCGCCTCCTTCCTCGGCGACGCCGCCGGCAACTTGAAAATGATACATAGATACTTGATAATGATACATAAATAGTTCTTCATAGCAAATCCTGGTAAAATAAAAGATCAACTACTCGCCGTTTTCCGGCTCCGACTCGGTAATGTCCTCCTCCGACGTCTGCAAATAGGCGTCAACATAACGCTCGTCCTCGGAGTCCCAGGATGACGCTTCTCCTAGCTTCATGTTCAGTTGAGCGGCCTGCTTCCGCGCACGCTTGTTCTCCCGATAGGCGGCTCGCTCCTTCCTCCTCGCCTCCCTCTCCGTCCTCCGTTGCTTGTAAAACTGGCGCTCGTCGACGATGTCCTGCGGGAAGAGTTCGCGCCACTCCGCCATGGCTTCCACGTCCATCTCCGCGATGGCTAGGCGACGCTGCCGCCTCCGGTTGTCACGACGATCCTCGTCGGTGAAAAGCCGCGGGAGATGCGCGAGATCCTGCGCGCGCTGGCTAGTCAACACGTCGGGGAAATTCATATCCCAACGAGGCCGCCGGAGGCGCCACGCCGCCGCGTCGTACGCGTGGGCGGCCTCCTCTGCGGTGTCGAAGGTGCCAAGACTGAGCCGTTTCTCGCCGAGCGAGATTTTGGAGGAGAAGACGCCGGAGCAGTGCTCGCGGACTCCGCGAAAATCAGCAGCGCCAGGCGGCGCATCGACATGGAGGCGAGAAAGAGAGGAGGCAGCGGAGAGGAGAGGAGAGGACAGAGGAAGTGTGCGTCCACCGGCGGGGTGTGGGCATTTTATAGCCGCGGGCGGGCGGCGGCCGCGTGGCGCCGCCCGTGAGGCATCAATGGATGCTGACCGGTGCGGCAGCGCGCCGCAGCTTTGGCATTGATTCCCCTTGCGGGAACCGAGGTGATGAGGACGACGAAGCGACGAGGCGAGAGGAGAGGAAGGCGTGTAGATTGGCGGGAGAAAGGGAGGAATGGAGGGAAGTGGTGGGGGAAATGGCGGGAAAGGAAGTCTCTCGCCGACAAGCAGGACCCACGCGCTTTTTCGCTTCGTCCGACGTCCCCAGGCGCCCCCCAACGCGCCGGGTTCGCCCTGAGTCTGCCGGCGCCAGTTTCGGCCCAATCCGGCGAAAAACTGAGTCCTGGGGGCGCGGCTGGGCCGTTTTTCCGTCGCCGGCGCCGAAAAAGTGGCCTGGGGGGGCCTGTTGGGGGCGCGGCTGGAGATGCTCTTAGTTATGTCTCATTCATCTTTATAGCTTCCTTTTTTTATCAGATCTTGGAATGCTGCTAACATTATTATGCCTCTGGGAGTCCTTTCATTCTGAATAGATTTATTTGACAGTCTCCTTAATTTTCTGAAGTCAATGTGTGCTTCTTAGGTTGGTGAAACTTTACTCAAGATGATTGTCAACAGCAATCAAGTTGTACCTCATGATAGCATAGCTTCATCCCCTGACATTCCACTTGGAGCGGATCCTTCTACAAGTCCTTTAAGTGAAAGCAATGCTCCTCGTGGGTCTCTCTCCACACCAGCCGTCAGGCATCTAGTGAAGCAGTATGGGCTCAACATCGTTGATATTCAGGGTACAGGAAGAGATGGTAGAGTTTTGAAAGAAGATGTGCTGAATTACGCTGCCAGCAAGGGTCTTCTCCAGGAGCCACCATCAGCTTCAGAAGAGAAGGTTCGTCAAGTTGAGTTACCGGAGGGAGGAAAACCATTACTTGATCCACAGTTTTACGAAGATAAGAGAATCCCTCTCAGGTATTACAACATTTCTTTATAACCTGCTTTCATATTGTTGGCCTGGGCATATACATAACCACTGCAGTCCATAACGGGCACATTTCTTTCTTCAGGGGATACCAGAAAGCAATGGTGAAATCAATGAGCCTGGCTGCAAAAGTACCACATTTTCATTATCTGGAGGAAATAAACTGTGATGCTCTTGTACAACTTAAGGCATCATTTCAAAAGGAGAATAAAGATCATGATGTCAAGCACACCTTCCTTCCATTCCTCATTAAATCTCTTTCTGTGGCACTGAGTAAATATCCATTGTTGAACAGCTCTTTCATTGAAGAAACAAATGAAGTTATTCTCAAAGGTATGCAATCTCTGAGTTTCCACTCTTGTCGCCATCATCCTGGAAAATGATCTTAAAACAATTTAGGGCGGTCGCTCAGGGGTAGGAGTTTGGAAGCAGAGGATATATCGTATCCTTGTTTTTTTTATTTGTGCGTGCCTATAAGTAAACCAGGAAATTCCACCTGTCAAACCGTGTACCTCTCCTTATTTACCAACCTCTGACAAAAAAAACCATGCACTGCTTCTGTTGGTCTGGATGTTCTCCAATTACCGTGTCTTATAGGCTAGATTTCGTTTTATTTGTTTGCTAATTTGCAATAAGCCAAGAAAAAATTCTCCACAAAACAAGTTTTCAATAAGATAGGAAACGTGATTTCTAAATAATATTGTTAGATTTTTTTCTTCTTTCCAAAGTGCGCCATATAAAGACATTTATGTGATTATTTCACTGCAAACTACTCCCTCCGTTCCTAAATATTTGTCTTTCTAGAGATTTCAACAAGTGACTACATACGAAGCAAAATGAATGAATCTACACTCTAAAATATGTCTACATACATCCGTATCTGTAGTCCATTTGAAATGTCGAAAAAGACAAATATTTGGGAACGGAGGGAGTACCTTTTGTGCTGAAGGTATCATGACACTGGTTTGTAATTTGTGTATTAGGATTCCATAACATCGGAGTAGCTATGGCTACAGAACAGGGATTAGTGGTGCCAACCATCAAGAAAGTCCAGTCACTTTCTATATTGGAGGTCAGCAACAATTCTTTTCTCCCTTAATTCATGATAAATTTGTATGCTAAAAAGTAATAATGTATTCAGATGACAACCTAGATAAATTTCGGAAAGATTTGCAGTTAGGCTCAATTTTAGACTGAATATTTCCGTAAACGATTGACTATAAACCTGTAGTCCATTTTTTTTGCGGGAAATAACTTGTATTTAACCTGTAGTCCATTCAATCACATCTTCATTGAAACATATTTTCTTTTGTGACTTGCTTGCCCAATATTTTTTCCATGATTACACCAGATAACAAAGGAATTGTCAAGATTACATGAGATGGCACTGCAAAACAGACTAAGCACCAACGATATCACTGGTGGAACCATAACACTGAGCAACATAGGCGCCATCGGTGGCAAGTTTGGCTCCCCTGTTCTCAACCTGCCCGAAGTTGCGATCATTGCGCTCGGCCGCATTCAGAAGCTCCCTCGCTTTGATGATGAAGAAAACGTTTACCCGTCCTCGACAATCAATGTACGATCATTGCCGTACATACATACCTAGCGCTGGGCTTACATTGCTTTGCACTTGCACTTACTCGGACATCCTGTTGTATGCCATGCAGGTGACCGTTGGAGCCGATCACAGAGTCGTCGACGGTGCCACGGTTGCAAGGTTTTGCAATGAGTGGAAAAGCCTGGTGGAAAAGCCAGAGCTGCTCTTGCTGCACATGCGATGATCCAGCAAGTTACCTGGATGCAGAGGGCCGCTCGGTCGAATTCGAAAGATGCTGAAATTCAGGCACTCTGCCATCTGAAGTTCAGATGCAGAGCCAGGTTGGTAGATAGGGCCATAAGGAGTCAATCAACTCAAGTATATGTAACCAATAATTGATTTACGTGGCCTCTCTTCTGCAAGCTATGTGATCACCCTGTGAATATTTGTATATTACCTTGGAAATAAAGCTATATACCTGCAATGAACAAAAATAAAAATAGAAAATAAATTCAAAATATCGTGGTGATATGACATTAGTGGATATGTGAAAAAATCAGTGCTCCAAACTGCTTTAAAACATGATTTAGATCCCTCGTTAAAGTACTAATATAATGCCTTTAGATCACTACGGGAGTAGTATTTTTGGAGGCTTGTTTTTTCATAAGGCTTACCCGAATGTCAGACACACTTCTGTAATATTCATTCATGTTTATATAAACATATTTTTTACTACTGTTTTACATTTTACCGTTCATCCAGGTAGGTGCATCTTCACCTTTTTTTTAGGCTAGGTGCATCTACACCTGTGAGCAGAAACTCGATGCCCTATCAAAAATAGTAGGTTGACTAAGGTTGGATCACGCTTAGATGGACGTCAATAGAATGCTCCAAATTGGATACATTTTTGGACCTCGAATTTGGATAGCCCAGTCCATTGGATTGTTGTGTCTTGTACGGTGCATTATGGGCGGATCTTTGGAGAGCTTCTGTTCAAAATCACTAATTGAGAAGTACTCCTGGCAAATATCACTTCCACCTCCCTAGATTGTGACAAATGGCGCGCTGCATGTGCGTCACTTGTCGCAATTTATGTGTTTTTTCTTTTTTTGTAGATCCATTTATTCAAAATGTTTTATCTCGTAATCATGTGTTCAAATCTCGAACCGTTTTCACCGTAGGATTCCTCGCGTCGAGATGTTCAAAACTAGATTTCATGTTGATAGATTTTGATGAACTTTTATAATAAAAAAAACGATTGAAAGAACCGACAAAAAACCAAACCGAGAGCACGATTTTTTCCCTTTTCGAAAGAGGCACGACCGTGCCTCTCGCGAAAGCAAAATCGTGTCTCTCGCGAAAGCAAAACCGTGCCTCTCGTGGAAGGACATTTTTTTTCATTTTCAAGAGGCACGGCCGTTCCTCTCACGGAAGAAAAAAAAAATAGAAAACACGATTTTTCCCTTTCCGATAGGCACGACCGTGCCTCTCGCGAAAGCAAAACCGTGCCTCTCGTGGAAGGACTTTTTTTTTCATTTTCAAGAGACACGGCCGTTCCTCTCACGGAAAAAAAAATAGAAAACACGATTTTTCCCTTTCCGATAGGCACGACCGTGCCTCTCGTGAAAGCAAAACCGTGCCTCTCGCGGATGGGAAAAAAGAAAGAAGAAAACACTTTTTTTTCTTTTCTGAAAGGCACGGTTGTGCCTCTCGCGAAAAGCAAAGTGGTGCTTCTCGCGAAAGAAAAGAAAAACAGAAAACATGTTTTCTTTTTTGTTTCTGAGAGGCATGGTTGTGCCTCTCGCAAAAACAAAATCGTGCCTCTTGCGGAAGGAGAAAAAGGAAACACGTTTTTTCGCGCAAATTATTTTTTAGTCCAAAAGCTAAGAAAGACCGGTGAAAAACCAAAAATTCAAAAAAACAGAAAAAACCGTTTAAAAAGCCGAAAATGCGTGCGAAAAAATAAAAAAATCCGGAGAAAACGCCGAGAGCGCCACATGTGGCTGCAGCTGAGAGCGCGCCAAGTGGCGCTGATTGTTGTGAGCTCCCGAAAGGAAAGCATAGCGGAAAAAAATCGACAAAAAAATGCAAAAAAGGAGTTACTTCAGGAATAGAACTCACATTGCTCATGCAGTCATGCCTTGTTCGAGCTTAGCTGACCACCACAACAGTTGGACAATTCACAGTACATGAACTAGTATAGCCGCGCCATTTATTTATCATTTAGTTTTTTTAAATCATTAATTTTAAATCATTCATTGATTTAGAGACAAAAGTTCACAAACTTAAAAAAGGTTCATCGATTTTGATAAATAGTTCATCTAAAAAGTTCACAAACATAAATAGGTTCACCAATTTTGGAAAAAAAAATCATCGTTTCAGAAAAAGTTCATCGATTTTGAAAAAAGTTCATCAATTTTGACAAAAAAATCATCGAGTATGAAAAAATAGTTCATCGATTTTGAAAAAGTTCACAAATTTGAAGGAGTAATTTATCAATCTTGAAAAGAGTTTATCAAATTTGAGAAAAAGTTTATCAAATTTGAAAAGAGTCCATTGAATTAGAAAAGAGTTGATCAAATTTTAAAAAAGTTCATCAATTTTTAAAAGTGTGGATGTATTTGAACCAAAAACATCGGACGAGGAAGAAGGACAAATAAAAAATAAAACAGAAAAACGTAAATAGAAAATAGAAAAACAAAAAAAAAGACAAAAAAAGGAAAGAAAAGATGATATGTAAAGGAAGTGATGGAACTTAGCTCATCAATCTCCCGTGGTGGGGTGGTTACCACTGTGCGCCCTTTTGAGTTTTGAATACGCGAACGAAAGAGCTAAACGGGTCGCCTCCTCCTCCTCGTCTCCAGTGGCCCTAGGGCCATGAGGGCGCAGTGGATCTTGGCAAGGGCCGGCGGAAGGGATCCGTTGTTAGTCGTCCCTTTGATTTTTGTTAGGTTTTATGTCCTGCTCACGAAGGCGAGGCGTTGGGGCCTCCTTGAAGATGGAATAAAGGTCTCCCCGCGTAGCCCCTGGTCCGGTGATGCGCGTAGCATCATTGGTGAGCGTGTGGAGGTGCGTCTCCGGCGGATCTATCCTCGATGGATCTGCTCGGATCTGGTTGTTATTCGTCTATGTTTGTGTGTCTTTGTGTTGGATCCATTCGATCTACGTTATTCTTCATCGTCCACGGTTGCTGTTCCGGTGCGCTGGTCCTATGAGGCATTAGCATGATGACTTTCCGACTGTCTACTACAACAAGTTGTGCCCGACTCCGGCGAGGGG
>LR738710.1:20365441-20391305 GCA_902687465.1 Secale cereale | reverse complement strand
AGGGGGTAGAGAGTGAGGGAAATATGCCCTAGAGGCAATAAAAAAGTTATTATTTGTATTTCCTTATATCATGATAAATATCTTTTATTCATGCTAGAATTGTATTAACCGGAAACTTAGTACATGTGTGAATACATAGACAAAACAGAGTGTCCCTAGTATGCCTCTACTAGACTAGCTCATTGATCAAAGATGGTTATGTTTCCTAGCCATAGACATGAGTTGTCATTTGATCAACGGGATCACATCATTAGGAGAACGATGTGATGGACAAGACCCATTCGCTAGCTTAGCAACTTGATCGTTTAGTTTTACTGCTATTGCTTTCTTCATGACTTATACATGTTCGTGTGACTATGAGATTATGCAACTCCTGAATACCGGAGGAACACCTCGTGTGCTATCAAATGTCACAACGTAACTGGGTGATTATAAAGATGCTCTACAGATGTCTCCGAAAGTGTTCGTGGTGTTGGCATAGATCAAGAATAGGTTTTGTCACTCTGAGTGTCGGAGAGGTATTTCTGGGCCCTCTCGGTAATGCACATCATAATAAGCGTTGCAAGAAAAATGACTAATGAGTTAGTCACAAGATGATGTATTACGGAACGAGTAAAGAGACTTGCCGGTAACGAGATTGAACTAGGTATTGAGATACCGACGATCGAATCTCGGGCAAGTAACATACTGATGACAAAGGGAACAACGTATGTTGTTATGCGGTTTGACCGATAAAGATCTTCGTGGAATATGTAGGAGCCAATATGAGCATCCAGGTTCCGCTATTCGTTATTGACCGGAGATGAGTCTCGGTCATGTCTACATAGTTCTCGAACCCATAGGGTCCGCACGCTTAACCTTCGATGATGATCGGTATTATGAGTTTATGAGTTTTGATGTACCCAAGGTAGTTCGGAGTCCCGAATGAGATCACGGACATGACGAGGAGTCTCGGAATGTCCGAGACATAAAGTAATATATTGGACGACTATATTCGGACACCGGAAGTGTTTCGGGTGTTATCGGATAAAACTGGAGTGCCGGATGGGGTTACCGGAACCCCCCAAGGGAGTATGGGCCATAAGTGGGCCTTGAGGGAAAAGAGAGAGGCAGCCCATAGGGCTGGCCGCGACCCCCTAGGGATCCTAGTTGGACTAGGAGAATGGGGGAGGCGCCCCTCTCCTTCCTTATCCTCTCCTCCTTCCTTTCCTACTCCTAGTAGGAATAGGAAGGGGGATTCCTATTCCTACTAGGAGTAGGAATCCTAGTCCTAGCGCGCCATACCTGGGTCAGCCGCACCTCCCCCTTGCTCCTTTATATACGGGGGCAGGGGGTACCCAAAGACACACAAGCAACATTGTTTTAGCCGTGTGAAGTGCCCCCCTCCACAGAAACACACCTCGGTCATATCGTTGCAGTGCTTAGGCGAAGCCTTACGTCGTTAGCTTCATCATCTCCGTCACCATGTCGTCGTGCTGATGAAACTCTCCCGTGAGGCTCAACTGGATCACAAGCTCGTGGGACGTCATTGAGCTGAACGTGTGCTAAACGCGGAGGTGTCGTTCGTTTGGTGCTTGGATCGGTTGGATCGCGAAGATGTTCGACCACATCAACCGCGTCACTAGACGCTTCCGCTTTCGGTCTACGAGGGTACATAGACGCACTCTCCCCTATCGTAGCTCTGCATCTAGTAGATAGATCTTGCGTGATCGTAGGAATTTTTTTGAAATACTATGTTCCCCAACAGTGGCATCATGAGCCAGGTCTATGCGTAGATGATATGCACGAGTAGAACACAATGAGTTGTGGGCGATAATAGTCATAATGCTTACCAACATGTCATATTTTGATTCGACGGTATTGTGAGATGAAGCGGCGCGAACCGATATTACGTGTACGCTTACGCGAGACTGGTTTCACCGTTACGAGCACTCGTTGCTTAAAGGTGACCGGCGGGTTTCTGTCTCTCTCACTTTAGTTGAATCAAGTGTGGCTACGCCCGGTCCTTGTGAAGGTTAAAACATCACATACTTGACAAAAAATCGTTGTGGTTTTTGTATGCGTAGGTAAGAACGGTTCTTGCTAAGTGATACGTCTCCAACGTATCTATATTTTTTATTGTTCCATGCTATTATTTATGATGTTTTGGATGTTTAATGGGCTTTGTTATACACTTTCATATTATTTTTGGGACTAACGTACTAACCCAAAGGCCCAGTCCAGATTGCTGTTTTTTGCATGTTTTAGGGTTTTACAGAAAAGGAATATCAAACGGAGTCCAAACGGAATGAAACCTTCGGGAGAGATGTTTTTGGAGCAAAATACGCACGGGAGACTTAAGAACCACGGAGTAGGGCTGACGTGGCGTCCACGAGGGTGGGGGCGCACCACCCTGCCTCGTGGGCACCCCGTCTGGCCCCTGGTGCCCTCCTTCCTCCTATATATACCTACATACCCCGAAACAATCAGAACAACAGAGAAAACCCTAGTTCCACCGCCGCAACCTTCTGTTCCCGTGAGATCCCATCTTGGGGCCTGTTCCGGAGCTCCGCCGGAGGGGGATCTACCACGGAGTGCTTCTACATCATCATCATCGCCTCACCATGAGTTGTGAGTAGTTTACCACAGACCTTCGGGGTCCATAGCTAGTATCTAGATGACTTCTTCTCTCTCTTTGGATCTCAATACCAAGTTCTCCTCGGTCTTCGAGGACATCTATTCGATGTAATCTCTTTTTGCGGTGTGTTTGTCGAGATCCGATGAATCGTGGATTTATGATCAATATTATCTCTGAGAAATATTTGGTTCTTTTCTGAACTCTTTATGTATGATTATAATATCCTTCCAAGTCTCTTTGAATTATTGGTTTGGTTTGGCCTACTAGATGTATAGTTCTTGCAATGGGAGAAGTGCTTGGCTTTGGGTTCAATCTTGCGGTGTCCTTTCCCAGTGACAGTAGGGGCAGCAAGGCACGTATTGTATTGTTGCCATCGAGGATAAAAAGATGGGGTTTATATCATTATGTTTGAGTTTATCCCTCTACATCATGTCATATTGCTTAAGGCGTTACTCCGTTGTTATGAACTTAATGCTCTAGATGCATGCTGGATAGCGGTCGATGTGTGGAGTAATAGTAGTAGATGCAGAATCGTTTCGATCTACTTGTTTCGGACGTGATGCCTATATATAATGATCATGCCTAGATAGTCTCATAATTATTCGCTTTCCTATCAATTGCTCGACAGTAATTTGTTTACCCGCCGTAGAATATCGCTATCATGAGAGAAGCCACTAGAGAACACTATGGCCCTCGGGTCTATTCTCAACATATCAGTCTACAATATAATTTACTTTTTCCACTTTTACTTTCTGTTCTTATAATAAAAAATACCAAAAATATCAAACTATCATCTCTATCAGATCTCACTTTCGCAAGTGACCAAGGGATTGACAACCCCTTATCGCATTGGCTGCGAAGTTCTTATTTGTTTGTGCAGGTGCGAAGGACTCGCGCGTGGTCTCATACTGGATTGATACCTTGGTTCTCAAAAACTGAGGGAAATACTTACGCTACTGTGCTGCATCACCCTTTCCTCTTCGAGGGAATACAACTCAAGCTCGAGAAGTAGCAAGAAGAATTTCTGGCGCCGTTACCGGGGAGGCTTACGCAAAAGTCATATACCAAGTACCTATCACAAACCCTTATCATTCGCATTACATTTTTTGCCTCTCGTTTTCCTCTCCCCCACTTCACCCTTGCCGTTTTATTTGCCCTTTTTTGCCGGGATTTTATCGTTCGCTTGCTTCTTGTTTGCTTGTGTGTGTTGGATTGCTTGCTTGTTACTATGGCTCTCCCTATCAGTGTTGACCCCCACCTCAAGAGGCTGGAGGAGGTTGAAAACAATGTTAGACATTTTATGACTATACAATTTGAGCACAATGATTTCTTTAGAAACGAGCTTAAAGAACAGAAAACATTTATGGAGTATATGAATAAAGACCTTGATGATATGTCTAAGGAATTTTATGGGTTGAAATCTCAATTTGCTCATCTTGAGAACTTAATAGCTCAAATTTCTGATAAACAGTCCACCTTAGTTAATAAGATGGCTGCTAAACCGGAAGAGCATGAAAATAAAGATGAAGATCTGAAAGTTATTGATGTGTCTCCTATTAGATCCTTGTTTTCTAGTATAAATCTTGATGAAGATAGGATTAGAGATGATTCTACTTTAAGGTGTCCCAATGATTCAGATTTTTTAGATCTTGATGCTAAAATTGTTAAAAGTGGGAGTGCAGAGATTAAAACTTTGCATAGTGATGAACCCACTACTTTGGATTTCAAGGGATTCAATTATGATAATTGCTCTTTGATTGATTGTATTTCCTTGTTGCAATCCGTATTAAACTCTCTGCATGCTTATAGTCAAAATAAAGCTTTTACCAAACATATAGTTGATGCTTTGATGCAATCTTATGAAGAAAAACTTGAATTAGAAGTTTCTATCCCTAGAAAGCTTTATGATGAGTGGGAATCTACTATTAAAATAAAAATTAAAGATCGTGAATGCTATGCTTTGTGTGATTTGGGTGCAAGTGTCTCCGCTATCCCAAAAACTTTGTGTGATTTGCTAGGTTTCCGTGAGCTTGATGATTGTTCTTTAAATTTGCATCTTGCGGATTCCACTATTAAGAAACCTATGGGAAGGATTAATGATGTTCTTATTGTTTCCAATAGTAATTATGTGCCCGTAGATTTCATTGTTCTTGATATAGATTGCAATCCTTCATGTCCTATTATTTTTGGTAGACCTTTCCTTAGAACGATTGGTGCAATTATTGATATGAAGGAAGGAAATATTAGATTCCAATTTCCATTAAGGAAAGGCATGGAACACTTTCCTAGAAAGAAAATTAAATTACCATATGAATCTTTTATGAGAGCCACTTATGGATTGCCTTCCAAGGATGGCAATACCTAGATCTATCCATGTATCGTGCCTAGCTAGGGGCGTAAAACGATAGCGCTTGTTGGGAGGCAACCCAATTTTTTTTTGCTTCTGTTTAGGAATAAATATTGCATCTAGCTTATGTTTAGATGTGGTTTTGTGTTTTAATTAGTGTTTGTGCCAAATAGAACCTTTGGGAAGACTTGTGTGAAGTTTATATGACCGTGCTGTGAAAAACAGAATCGTTAGCGCTCGCTAGAATGGTCACCAGATTTTACTGGAGCGTGCTATTTAGTTGATTATTTTTGCAGATGATTAATAGAAAAATTCCTCACGTTTACCAATTTAGTTCATTTTTTGGAGTTACAGAAGTATGCGAAAACTGCAGATTACTACAGACTCTTCTGTTTTTGACAGATTCTGTTTTTCGTGTGTTGTTTGCTTATTTCAATGCATCTATGAGTAGTATTGGGAAGTATGAATCATAGAGAAGTTGGAATACAGTAGGTTTAACACCAATATAAAAAAATAATGAATTCATTGCAGTACCCTTGAGTAGTGGTTTGATTTCTTATACTAACGGAGCTCACGAGATTTTTGTCTAAGTTTTGTGTTGTGAAGTTTTCAAGTTTCGAGTATTGCTTTGATGGACTATGGAACAAAGAGTGGCAAGAGCCTAAGCTTGGGGATGCCCAAGGCACCCCAAGGTAAAATTCAAGGACAACCAAAAGCCTAAGCTTGGGGATGCCCCGGGAAGGCATCCCCTCTTTCGTCTTCATCCATTGGTAACTATACTCGGAGCTATATTTTTATACACCACATGATATGTGTTTTACTTGGAGCGTCTTGTATAATTTGAGTCTTTGCTTGTTAGTTTGCCACAATTATCCTTGCTGGACACACCTATTTGAGAGAGTTAAATATGGCCTAGGAATTGATAGAACATTCTATGTGCTTCACTTATATCTTTTGAGTTGAATAGTTTTTGCTCTAGTGCTTCACTTATACCTTTTAGAGCACGGTGGTGATTATATTTTGTAGAAATTGTTGATCTCTCATGCTTCACTTATATATTTTTGAGAGTCTATTAAAACATCATGGTAATGTTCTTTGGCTATAAAACTAGCCTTCACATGATAGACATCCAATATCAATGTAGTAAACACTTTCACACTAAGTGTATTGAATAAATGAGAAGTTGGATGCTTGATAATTGTTTTGAGATATGAGGATAGTGATATTAGAGACATGCTAGTGGAGTTATTATGAAATTCAGAAATTCTTGTGTTAAGGTTAGTGATTCCCATAGCATGCACGTATGATGAACCGCGCTATGTGACGAAGTTAGAGCAAGATGTATTTGTAAGTGTCAACCTTTGTGTGGAGGTCAGGGGCGCGCGATGGTTAACTCCTACCAACCTCCCCCCTAGGAGCATGCGTTGATTGCTTTGTTTTGATGACTCGTAGATTTTTGCAATAAGTATATGAGTTCTTTATGACTAATGTTGAGTCCATGGATTATACACACTCTCACCCTTCCACCATTGCTAGCCTCTCTTGTACCGCGCAACTTTCGCCGGTACCATACACCCACTATACATCCTTCCTCAAAACAGCCACCATACCTACCTATCTTGGCATTTCCATAGCCATTCCGAGATATATTGCCATGCAACTTTCCACCGTTTCGTTCATATGACACGCTTCATATTGTCATATTGCCATGCATGATCATGTAGTTGACATCGTATTTATGGCTAGGCCACCATGCATAATTTTTCATACATGTCACTCTTGATTCATTGCATATCCCGGTACACCGCCGGAGGCATTAATATAGGTCATACTTTGTTCTAGTATCGAGTTGTAATTCAATGGAAGTGTGATGATCATCATTATTAGAGCATTGTCCCATGTGAGGAAAGGCTAAATCAAGAAAGCCCCTCCAAAAAAAGGCCAAAAAAGGACCAAAAAAAGAAAAAGAAAAAAGAAAAAGGGGCAATTGCTACTATCTTTTTCCACACTTGTGCTTCAAAGTAGCACCATGTTCTTCATGCTAGAGAGTCTCATATTTAGTCACTTTCATATACTAGTGGGAATTTTCATTATAGAACTTGGCTTGTATATTCCAATGATGGGCTTCCTCAAATGCCCTAGGTCTTCGTGAGCAAGCAAGTTGGATGCACACCCACTTAGTTTCTTTTGTTGAGCTTTCATACATATTTAGCTCTAGTGCATCAGTTGCATGGAAATCCCTACTCACTCACATTGATATCTATTGATGGGCATCTCCATAGCCCGTTGATACGCCTAGTTGATGTGAGACTATCTCCCTCCTTTTTGTCTTCTCCACAACCACCTCTCTATTCCACCCATAGTGCTATGTCCATGGCTCACGCTGATGTATTGCGTGAAAGTTGAAAGGTTTGTAAGAATAAAGTATGAAAACAAGTGCTTGGCTGAAATCGGGGTTGTGCATGATATGAATATTTTGTGTGATGAAGAGGGAGCATAGCCAGACTATATGATTTTGTAGGGATAACTTTATTTAGCCATAGTATTTTGAGAAGACATGATTGCTTTGTTAGTATGCTTGAAGTATTATTATTTCTTATGTCGATATAGACTTTTGTCTTGAGTCTTTCAGATCTGAACATTCATGCCACAATTAAGAGAATTACATTGAAAAAACTATGTTGGTTAGCATTCCACATCAAAAATTCTGTTTTTATCATTTACCTACTCGAGGACGAGTAGGAATTAAGCTTGGGGATGCTTGATACGTCTCCAACGTATCTATAATTTTTGATTGTTCCATGCTATTATTTATGATGTTTTGGATGTTTAATGGGCTTTGTTATACACTTTTATATTATTTTCGGGACTAACCTACTAACCCAAAGGCCTAGTCCAGATTGCTGTTTTTTGCCTGTTTTAGGGTTTTACAGAAAAGGAATATCAAACGGAATCCAAAGGGAATGAAACCTTTGGGAGAGATATTTTTGGAGCAAAACACACAGGGGAGACTTGAGAACCATGTAGTAGGGCTGACGTGGCGAACACGAGGGTGGGGGGCGCGCCCCCTGCCTCGTGGGCACCCTGTCTGGCCCCCGGTGCCCTCCTTCCTCCTATATATACCTATGTACCCCGAAACTATCAGAACAACAAAGAAAACCCTAGTTCCACCGCCGCAACCTTCTGTTCCCGTGAGATCCCATCTTGGGGCATGTTCCAGAGCTTCGCCGGAGGGGGGATCTACCACGGAGTGCTTCTACATCATCATCATCGCCTCACCATGAGTTGTGAGTAGTTTACCACAGACCTTCGGGTCCATAGCTAGTATCTAGATGGCTTCTTCTCTCTCTTTGGATCTCAATACCAAGTTCTCCTCGGTCTTTGAGGAGATCTATTCGATGTAATCTCTTTTGGCGGTGTGTTTGTCGAGATCCGATGAATTGTTGGTTTATGATCAAGATTATCTCTGAGAAATATTTGGTTCTTTTCTGAACTCTTTATGTATGATTATAATATCTTTGCAAGTCTCTTCGAATTATTGGTTTGGTTTGGCCTACTAGATCTATAGTTCTTGCAATGGGAGAAGTGCTTGGCTTTGGGTTCAATCTTGCGGTGTCCTTTCCCAGTGACAGAAGGGGCAGCAAGGCACGTATTGTATTGTTGCCATCGAGGATAAAAAGATGGGGTTCATATCATTATGTTTGTGTTTATCCCTCGACATCATGTCATCTTGCTTAAGGCGTTACTCCGTTCTTATGAACTTAATACTCTAGATGCATGCTGGATAGCGGTCGATGTGTGGAGTAATAGTAGTAGATGCAGAATCGTTTTGGTCTACTTGTTTCGGACGTGATGCCTATATATAATGATCATGCCTAGACAGTCTCATAATTATTCGCTTTTCTATCACTTGCTCGACAGTAATTTGTTTACCCACTGTAGAATATCGCTATCATGAGAGAAGCCACTAGAGAACACTATGGCCCCCGGGTCTATTCTCAACATATCAATCTAAAATCTACTTTACTTTTGCTGCTTTTACTTTCTGTTCTTATAATCAAAAATACCAAAAATATCAAACTATCATCTCTATCAGATCTCACTTTCATAAGTGACCGTAAAGGGATTGACAACCCCTTATCGCGTTGGCTGCAAAGTTCTTATTTGTTTGTGTAGGTGCGAGGGACTCGCGCATGGTCTCCTACTGGATTAATACCTTGGTTCTCAAAAACTGAGGGAACTACTTACGCTACTGTCCTGCATCTCCCTTTCCTCTTCGAGGGAATACAACGCAAGCTCAAGAGGTAGCAAGTCGATTTTCTGGCGCCGTTGCCGGGGAGGCTTACGCAAAAGTCATATACCAAGTACCTAACACAAACCCTTATCCTTCACATTACATTTATTTGCCTCTCGTTTTCCTCTCCCCCACTTCACCCTTGCCGTTTTATTTGCCCTTCTTCCGCCGTGTGTTTATCGTTCGCTTGCCTCTTGTCTGTTTGTGTGTTTTTGCTTGCCTGCCCTCATGTCTGAGATGGGGGACGACTTTATCAAGAAGGGTAGCAATGTCTAGGGCAACGTTCATGTTGACCCCCCGGATGAAGCTACCACTTTATATATTAAGAAGTTCCGGGCTGGTAGGTGTTATGTTATTGGAAAAGGGGTTCTTCAAGACTTCTTTACTTATGCCGGTGCTTAGCCCACTATGAGTGGCTCTATTCTTCACAAAACCAGTAGCCTTGCGGATGTGGTATCTATGCTCATATTAGAAATTGAAAGGCAATTTATCCATATGCATCTCTGTATTCAGAGAATATTTTTGGAGTTCTCCAATATTGAGCATTCTTCCGTTAAGCGTGCAGCTACTATCTTTTTGGCTCATGAATTTAGATATATCATGAAAGAGGCCAGAGAAATCTTTGCTCATTACGGAGTAGATGCCGGTCGACCTCCTATAGAGGCTATCTTGTTCAATCAAGAAGACCTTATGCAGTTGTGATCTCCTGATCATGTTGCTTTTAATGAAAACCTTAGAAAAAAGGTTCTTGTTGAGATCTGGATTGATAGAATTTCTGAGATTAACGATGATTTTGCTGTTCAAAATAATGGGCTAGGTTTCTTGCTTGAGCGAAGGCTTATGACCTTCTGCTAAAAGAATGCCCATAATGATGAATTGGTTATCCAGTACAAGGGGCCAAAGGAGGAACCTGTTCCTCCCGAGATTGATGTAGGGGACTTTTGTCCTATTAAATTTAGCCCTTTTGATTACTTTTGCTTGCCACAAAGGAATCTTGCGGCTGAACGTAGGGAATATGAGATGATCTTTCGCGACATATCATACCACTATGGCAATCCCTAGATCTATCTTGTATCGTGCCTAGCTAGGGGCGTAAAACGATAGCGCTTGTTGGGAGGCAACCCAATTTTATGTTTTTTGTTTTTGTTGCTGTTAGGGAATAAATATTACATCTATCCTCTGATTAGATGTGGTTTCATGTTTTGTTTAGTGTTTGTGCCAAGTAGAACCTTTAGGAAGACTTGTGTGAAGTTTATTTGATCTTGCTGTGAAAAACAGAATCGTTAGCGCTTGCTAAAGTAGTCATGGGATTTTACTGGAGCGTGTTTTTTAGTTTATTCTTTTTGTAGATGATTGGTAGACAAATTTCACAAATTTACCAATTTAGTTTGAATTTGTTGGAGTTCCAGAAGTAGGCGAACCCTGCAGATTACTACAGACTGTTCTGTCTTTGACAGATTCTGTTTTTTGTGTGTTGTTTGCTTATTCTGATGCATCTATGAGTAGTATTGGAGGATATGAACCATAGAGAAGTTGGATTACAGTAGGTTTAACACCAATATAAACAAATAATGAAATCATTGCTGCACTTTTGAGTAGTGGTTTGCTTTCTTATACTAACGGAGCTCACGAGAATTTTTGTCTAAGTTTTGTGTTGTGAAGTTTTCAAGTTTTGAGTATTGCTTTGATGGACTATGGAACAAGGAGTAGCAAAGGCCTAAGCTTGGGGATGCCCCGGGAAGGAATCCCCTCTTTCGTCTTCATCCATCGGCAACTATACTTGGAGCTATATTTTTATTCGCAACATGTTATGTGTTTTGCTTGGAGCGTCTTGTATAATTTGAGTCTTTGCTTGTTAGTTTGCCACAATCATCCTTGCTGGACACACCTATTTGATAGAGTTTAATATGGCCTAGAAATTATTAGAACACTCTGTGTGCTTCACTTATATATTTTGAGTTGAATAGTTTTTGTTCTAGTGCTTCACTTATATCTTTTAGAGCACGGTGGTGATAATATTTTGTAGAAATTGTTGAACTCTCATGCTTCACTTATATCCTTTTGAGAGTCTATTAAAACATCATGGTATTGTGTTTAGGCTAAAGAAACTAGTCTTCACATGATAGACATCCAATGTCAATGTAGTAAAAAAATTCACACCAAGTACATTGAATATGATGAAATGTTGGATGCTTGATAATTGTTTTGAGATATGAGGATAGTGATATTAGAGTCATGCTAGTGGAGTTATTATGAAATTGAGAAATACTTGTGTTAAGGTTAGTGATTCCCGTATCATGCACATATGGTGAACCGTTGTGTGACTAAGTTAAAGCATGAGGTATTTGTAGAGTGTCAACCTTTGTGTGGAGGTCGGGGGCGCGCGATGGTTAACTCCTACCAACCTCCCCCCTAGGAGCATGCGTTGATTGCTTTGTTTTAATGACTCGTAGAATTTTACAATAAGTATATGAGTTCTTATGACTAATGTTGAGTCCATGGATTATACGCACTCTCACCCTTCCACCATTGCTAGCCTCTCTTGTACCGCGCAACTTTCGCCGGTGCCATAAACCCACTATATATCCTTCCTCAAAACAGCCACCATATTGTTCCTCAAAACACCCACCATACCTACCTATCATGGCATTTCCATAGCCATTCCGAGATATATTGCCATGCAACTTCCCACCGTTCCGTTTATATGACACGCATCATATTGTCATATTGCCTTTGCATGATCATGTAGTTGACATCGTACTTGTGGCAAGGCCACCATGCATAATCTTTATACATGTCACTCTTGTTTCATTGCACATACCGGTACACCGCCGGAGGCATTCATATAGAGTCATACTTTGTTGTTGTATATCGAGTTGTAATGAAAGTATGATGATCATTATTATTAGAGCATTGTCCCATGGGAGGAAAGGATAAATCTATAAAGCCCCTCCGCCCAAAAAAAGGCCAAAGAAAAAAAAAGGCCAAAAAAGGACAATTGCTACTATCTTTTTCCACACTTGTGCTTCAGAGTAGAACCATGTTCTTCATTGTAGAGAGTCTCATGTTTAGTCACTTTCATATACTAGTGGGAATTTTTGTTATAGAACTTGGCTTCTATATTCCAACGATGGGCTTCCTCAAATGCCCAAGGTCTTCGTGAGCAAGCAAGTTGGATGCACACCCACTAGTTTCTTTTGTTGAGCTTTCATTCACATTTAGCTCTAGTGCATCTGTTGCATGGCAATCCCTACTCACTCACATTGATATCTATTGATGGGCATCTCCATAGCCCGTTGATATGCCTAGTCGATGTGAGACTATCTCCCTTCTTTTTGTCTTCTCCACAACCACCTCTATTCCACCCATAGTGCTATATCCATGGCTCACGCTCATGTATTGCATGAAGGTTGAAAGGTTTGAAAAGATAAAGTATGAAAACAAATGCTTGGCTGAAATCGGGGTTGTGCATGATATGAATATTTTTGTGTGATAACGAGGGAGCATAGCCAACAGTATATGATTTTGTAGGGATAACTTTCTTTAGCCATAGTATTTTGAGAAGACATGATTGCTTTGTTAGTATTGCTTGAAGTATTATTATTTATTATGTCAATATAGACTTTTATCTTGAATCTTTCATATCTGAACATTCATGCCACAATTAAGAGAATTACATTGAAAAATTAAATTGGTTAGCATTCCACATCAAAAATTCTTTCTTTATCATTTACCTACTCGAGGACGAGCAGGAATTAAGCTTGGGGATGCTTGATACGTCTCCAACGTATCTATATTTTTTTATTGTTCCATGCTATTATTTATGAAGTCTTGGATGTTTAATGGGATTTATCATTCACTTTTATATCATTTTTGGAACTAACCTACTAACCCAAAGGCCTAGTCCAGATTGCTGTTTTTTGCCTATTTCAGGGTTTTGCGGAAAAAAGAATATCAAACGGAGTCTAAACGGAGTGAAACCTTCGCGAGAGATATTTTTGGAGAAAATTACGCACGCGGAGCTTGAGGACCAAGTAAGGGGACAGAGAGGTGGCCCCCGAGGGTGGGGGGCGCGCCCCCCTTCCCAGGGCGCGCCCCCCTGCCTCAAGGCCCCCTCAAGTGGCACCGGTGCCCTCCTTCTTCCTATATAAGTCCACGTACCCAGAAACTTCGTGACAGAGAGAAAACCCTAATTCCACCGCCGTAGCTTCTGTTCCCATGGAGATCCCATCTTGGAGCCTGTTCCGGAGCTCCACCGGAGGGGGATCCATCACGCAGGCCTTCATCATCATCATCATCATCATCGCCCTCACCATGAGTTGTGAGTAGTTGACCACAGACCTTCGGGTCCATAGCTAGTATCTAGATGGCTTCTTCTCTCTCTTTGGATCTCAATACAAAGTTCTCCTCGGTCTTCGAGGAGATCTATTCGATGTAATCTCTTTTTGCGGTGTGTTTGTCGAGATCCGATGAATTGTGAGTTTATGATCAAGGTTATCCATGAAAGATATTTGGTTCTTCTCTAAAATTTTTATGTGTGCTCATAATATCCTTGAAAGTCTCTTCGAGTTATTGGTTTGGTTTGGCCTACTAGATCTATAGTTCTTGCAATGGGAGAAGTGCTTGGCTTTGGGTTCAATCTTGCGGTGTCCTTTCCCAGTGATAGTAGGGGCAGCAAGGCACGTATTGTATTGTTGCCATCGAGGATATAAAGATGGGGTTTACATCATATTGCTTGAGTTTATCACTCTACATCATGTCATCTTGCTTAAGGCGTTACTCTGTTCTTATGAACTCAATACACTAGATGCATGCTGGATAGCGGTCGATGTGTGGAGTAATAGTAGTAGATGCAGGCAGGAGTCGGTCTACTTGTCTCGGACATGATGCCTATATACAATGATCATGCCTAGATAGTCTCATAATTATTCGCTTTTATATCAATTGCTTGACAGTAATTTGTTTACCCGCCGTAGAATATCGCTATCATGAGAGAAGCCACTAGAGAAAACTATGGCCCCCGGGTCTATTCTCAACATATCAATCTACATCTACTTTATTTTTACCGCTTTTATTTGTTGTTTTATTAAACCAAAAATACCAAAAATATAAACTATCATCTCTATCAGATCTCACTCTCGTAAGTGACCGTAAAGGGATTGACAACCCCTTATCGCGTTGGCTGCGAAGTTCTTATTTGTTTGTGCAGGTGCGAGGGACTGGCATGTGGTCTCCTACTGGATTGATACCTTGGTTCTCAAAAATTGAGGGAAATACTTACGCTACTGTGCCGCATCTCCCTTTCTTCTTCGAGGGAATACAACGCAAGCTCAAGAGGTAGCACATAGCTGCTTCGGAAGCAGCAAATGAAGGAGTCTCGATGAAGGAGTTCATATCCGATCTAGGTGTCATACCTAGTGCATCTGGTCCAATGAAAATCTTTTGTGAGAACATTGGAGCAATAGCCTTGGTGAAGGAATCCAGGTTTCACAAGAGAACAAAGCACATCAAAAGACGCTTCAATTCCATCCGCGACCAAGTCAAGGAGGTAGACAAAGAAATATGCAAGATACATACGTACCTGAATGTCGCACACCCGTTGACTAAGCCTCTTCCACGAGCAAAACATGATCAACACCAAGACTCCATGGGTGTTAGAATCATTACTATGTGATGGGCCTCTAACCCCTCGTTGGTTACCCCAAGTGGAAGGTGAAAGATGTAGTGTTGTGGAAGTTTTTCCCTTAGCAAAGATGCCAAGGATCGAATCCCCAGAGACTCCTAGGTTCAACAAGTAGGTGTCAACTGCTAACGGCGCGGATTAGCAATCAACGTGGACCTGCACACAGATACAAATAACTTTGCTCCCAACGAGTACAGAGAGGTTGTCAATCCCTCCGGCCTTGTAGTTCACAAAGGATTAAAAGCAAATGATAGTAGTGATAGATAATGTTTGCAATAGTAAATAATAGCGAAAAGTAAATAGCGGATGTGATCAATGATGGTAATATGGACCGGAGTCTCATGATGTTCACTAGTGATGTCTCTCTCCCAAAAGACAATAAAACAACTATGTGAGGTAAACGAATTACAGCTGGGCAATTGACAGGACCACGAACGCAAACCAATGCTGATTACATTGCAAGAAAGGTTGAGGTTCAAAGCATGGGTGGTACGCCAAAGTAAGTAGACCGAAATCCATCAATATCTACTACTAATCATCCACCTTGAGATATCTATCCAGAACATCTCGCTGGTATTAAGTTGCGAGTCCCACCCATAGTGTAAACTCAAAGCAACAGACAACTGCATTGAAATAACTTTGCGTAAAGTAAACAATCCTTGCACCCGCGGGCACAAGCACCGTTGTTTTCCCCCTTGTGGCAACAACACATCCCCTAGACTCATGTTCCTGTCACTCAAGCTAGTCATCGAGGGGCACCCACAATCGAGCATAACGTTCCCTCTTGGAGTCACTACGTATTACTTGGCCAAAGCAATAAATAACAACGGAGAACATGCAAGAATTACTTATGAACATAAATATAAAAGAGGTAGATCAAATATATTACTCAAGATCAATCTGAACATAATCTCATAATCCATCGGATCCCAGCAAACTCATCATAGCAACAGCATAAGGATTACATATGTGCCTCGATCATGTAGGGCAGCTCACGAGGACTAATTAGTGAAGCACAAGAAGGGGAGGAGAACATCACATAGCTACTGGTCATGGACTCATGGTCCAAGGGAGACTACTCACAACTCATCCGGGAGGCGTCCATGGTGGTGGAGAAGCTCCCGATGGTGATCCTCCCCTCCGGCAGGGTGCCGGGAAGAGTTCTCCTGGTGCTCCCGATCTTGGAAGCGGCGGCGGCGGCGGAACAGAGATGAGATCGCGAAAAAGAGTTTCCGTCCCGAGGGTTTCGAAGGACGCTCTAAATATATGCCGAAGGGGGGCACCAGACGGGTCTCGGGGGGCCCAGGCGCCCCCCTGGCGCGGTCCAGGGGGGGGGGGCGCCGCCAGGGCGCCTGGAGCCCTGGTGGCCCCCCCGGCTGTCCTTCGGGCGCAAGGTAGGTTCTGGAACGCTGATTTTGTATATAATTTTTCTGGATTTTTCCTGGCAGTTCTCGTAACGTGAAAACCTGAAATACAAAAACAACCGAAAACAGAAACTGGCACCGGGGTGCACTGGATTAGTAGGTTAGTCCAAATATGATCAAAAGTGTATGGAAGTGTATGAGTATCATAGAAATATCACCCAAAAGTGGCATGGAGCAAGCAGAAATTATAGATAGGTTTTGGACGTATCAACATCCCCAAGCTTAATTCCTGCTCGTCCTCGAGTAGGTAAATGATAACAAGCATAATTTCTGTGGTGACATGCTATTAACCATATAGGACTTATTCATAGTCATATGACAAAAGCTTACTGAGACAATGATTCCATAGTAATTAAGTTGCCTCATGAGAATATCACAAATGACTGAAAGTTTTACAATATGAAACTGAAACATCAAAAAGATTTGCAATGAACATGATGTGCAAATATGATAAAGTGATATCTAGCTTGCCCCCTTTAGTGAAGCAAAACATAAATGCAGGGGCACCTTCAAGGTTTAAGTGATGACTAGATACAATGATTTCAAAATAAACAATATCACAATCATGCAAAAGACAATGCTACTTTGGGACAATGCACATTACACTCAGAATGACAATCATGCTCTCAGTAGTTGGTGCTTTTAAAAGAAGGTGGAGACTCAACATAAAGTTAAAAGAATGGTTATGTGCTAGAACTTTTTATTTTGAAAACATAGAAGCAATTTTGTCAACGGTAGTAGTACTTCATATGTGCCATGCATAAGACATCCTATAAGTTGCAAGCCTCATGCATCGAATACCAATAGTGCTCGCACCTTGTCCTAATTAGCTCGGATTTCCATGGGTTATCATTGCATTACATATGTTTTAACCAAGTGTCACAAAGGGGTACCTCTATGCCATCTGTACAAAGTTCCAAGGAGATAAATCGCATTTGATTTCTCGTTTTTGATAGATCTCAACTTGAGGACATCCATACCGGGACAACATAGAAAATAGATGATGGACTCCTCTTTAATGCATAAGCATATTCTCATAAGAGATTGAGGATTAATGTCCAAGCTAAAACTTCCACCATGATACATGGCTTTGGTTGGCGGCCCAATGTTTTTCTCTAACAATATGCATACTCATTCAACCCATGGCAAATCACCCTTACTTCAGACAAGACGAACATGCATAGCAACTCACATGATATTCAACAAAAGTGTGACAGTTGATGGCGTCCCCAGAAACATGGTTACCGCTCAGCAAGCAACTTATAAGAAATAAGATACATAGGCAACATATTCTTTACCACAATAGTTTTTAAGCTACTTTCCCATGAGCTATGTATTGCAAAGTTAGTCTGCTTAGTACAGGTGGAGGTTAGCAAAAGACTTGGAGCGACCAACTAAGAGAGCAATGACGGTCATAGTCATGCAGAGCGACAAAGCAACATTGAATCAGGCATGGTAGTTATATCGCTACTCAGAAATAAAAGATCATCAAGGCTTGACAGACTTTTTTTACAGTCTTAAATATGCGTGAGCATACGCCAAGTCAATCAAAATAAATTCTCGAAGGAAGATATTACTAAACCATATCACATCACCGGCAAACAAATCAAGTTGGTACTCCAATGACACATTGGGAATCCCCCAGCTATTTGAGACTAACCATAAGAAAACCTGAACTACTAAGCGCCATTATGCATGTAGCATATTTATCATAGACATATCAACCAATGCAACAGAAGCAAACTCTCTTAATAAGGTGAGCATGATAATTTAAAGAGAGTTCAAGCAACCAACTAAACAAAAGCTCTTTGAAAAGATAAGCATGAATACTAAGAGCAGAGCATGATAGTAGCTATTAAAAGACAAAGAACACACACAACAAAGATAGACATGAAAATTCTATGTTATGTTCTAGGTAGAAGTGTAGCGTGTTTCTCTCCCACATAAATAAAGCTGAGTTCCGACTCGTTATGAAAATCTAAGAAGAAAACTAGAAGCAAGACGCTCCAAGCATAGCACATAACACATGAAGTGATAAAAATATAGCGAAACGAAAGACAAACTGATAATGTTGATGGAGAAGGGGATGCACGGGGGCATCCCCAAGCTTAGACGCTTGAGTCTCCTTGAATATTTCTTGGGGGTGCACGGGGGCATCCCCAAGCTTGAGCGCTTGACACTCCTGAATCTTTTTATCATCTTCCCTCGCACACTTGAAAACTCCCTTCATACATAACTCATCATAATCTGATTAGCGAGGTTAGTACCCTTAATAAAATAATTATACCTTGCTGGAAATAAATATATTCTTGAAGTTCTACTGTTTCTCAAGATTGCCAAAAGGTTTTTGCAAAGAAAAAGCAAGCTCTTGATTTGCAAAATGAAGGAAAGGCAAAACAGGACAGAATCTGTGAAAAACAGAACAGCAGGTAGTAATTGATTTGTTCGGGGCACTTGTGCAACTCAAATCAAAAAACTCAGAACAGATGCACGAAAGACAATTATATAGAGAACGCTGTCGAAAACATTCAGACCAAAAAGATGATCTGGTGATTTTATACGAATTTTTCTATCCAAGGACAGAATCTGTTTCCTGGACAGCACCTCACAACTTTTGAACTTTCTAGCAATCAGAGGCTATACTTGGCACAAATATGAAAAGCAAAGATACAATGATGATGCTACAGCAGTAAACAACATCAAGACACAACAAAAGCAAAATATAAAAATTTATTCATGTGGGCTGCCTCCCAAAAGTGCTTTCTTTTATGCCTTTAAGCTAGGCATAATGCATAGAGATCAAGTTTTATCAAGAGTAAAAGAATAGCTAGCCCGTACAACGGACTCAAAAGGTAACTTGACCTTCTTTCGAGGGAAGTGTTCCATCCCTTTCTTGAGAGGAAACTGAAATTTTATATTACCCTCTTTCATGTCAATGATAGCACCAACGGTGCGTAAAAAGGGACGTCCCAAAATAATTGGACATGAAGGATCACATTCAATATCCATGATAGTAAAATCAACGGGAACGTAGTTATCATTAACAACGATAAGAATATCGTCGATGCTCCCCAAAGGTTTCTTTATGGAAGAATCAATGAGACGAAAACCAAAAGAACAAGAATCATAAGGTTTCAATTTAAGCATATCATATATTCTTTTGGGCATAACAGAGGTACTAGCTCCAACATCACATAATGCATAGCAAGAGAAGTCATTTAATTTAATTTTTATCATAGGAACCCAACCATCTTCTAGCTTTCTAGGTATGGAGGCTTCTACTCTAAGTTTCTCCTCCCTAGCTTTGATGAGAGCATTAGTGATATGCTCCGTGAAGGCAAGGTTAAGCGTGCTAGTGCGGGGGTCTCTAGACATCTTGTGAAGGAAATCAATAACTTCGGTAAGAGTGCAATTATCAAAATCAAGGTCATTAGCATCAAGTAAAGTGGTAGTGGTGTCCTTTAGGTTCACTTGTTTGGTAGTTTCTATAGTCATAGCATCACCATTAATAGGTCCATTGGGACCAGGAGTACATTGGGTGCTAAGGGTTTGGACATCTTTAACAACTTGGATAGTAGCAACAGTGTGGTGGGTAGGAAGGCTCTTAATTCTATCCTCTTCCTCCCTTTCTCTAGCCCATCTTTCTTTAAGTTTAGCCATCATCCTAATGTTTTCATTAATTTGCACTTGAATAGCATTTATAGGAGTGACTTCCCTCTCCTCAAGAGGAGAAGTTTTAATATTTAGCAATTTTACCTCATTGGCTAAATGGTCTACCTTAAAAGAAAGATCATCTAGTTTATGTAGTTTTTCTTCTACACTCTTATTAAAGGCTTTTTGGGTAGTGATGAAATCTTTAAGCATAATCTCTAGTTCAGTAGTGGAGTTCTTGGTGATAGGATAAGCATTGTTGTTCCCATAAGAATTAGAGGGGAACGGTCTAGTATTGTTACCAAAGTTACTCCTATAAGCATTGTTATTAAAATTGTTTCTAGAGATAAAGTTCACATCTACTTGTTCTTGAGCAATTAAAGAATTTAAAGGAACATCACGAGGATCAACAGTAGATTGCTTCGAAAGTAGAGACATGATCAAGTCAACTTTTTCATTAAGGGAGGAAATCTCCTCGACAGAGTTTACCTTCCTACCTGTTGGAGCGCGTTCGGTGTGCCATTGGGAATAGTTGGTCATCATCTCATCGAGAAGCTTCGTGGCAGCACCAAGTGTAGTTGACATAAAAGTTCCTCCCGCGGCCGAATCTAACAAGTTCCGCGAGGTAAAGTTCAAGCCTGCATAAAAAGTTTGGATAACCATCCAAGTAGTCAAACCGTGAGTAGGGCAGTTCTTGATAAGAGATTTCATACGTTCCCAAGCTTGGGCAACGTGTTCATTATCCAATTGTTTAAAATTCATTATGTTACTTCTACGTTGGATAATTTTAGCAGGTGGATAGTATTTTCCGATAAAAGCATCTTTGCACTTGTCCCATGAATCTATGCTATTTCTAGGCAAAGACTGAAACCAAATTTTAGCTCCTCCTCTCAAGGAGAAAGGAAAAAGCTTAAGCTTAACAATATTACCATCTATTTCTTGGTACTTTTGCATATCACAAAGTTCAACAAAGTTGTTTAAGTGTAAAGCAGCATCATCTCCAGCACCGGAGAATTGATCTTTCATGACTAAGTTCAGTAAAGCAGGTTTAATTTCATATGAAGGTGCTGAAGTGGCAGGTGTAGTGATAGGTGTGCTGATAAAGTCATCGTTGTTGTGACTAGTGAAGTCACACAACTTGGTGTTCTCGGTGGAACCCATAGTAGCAAGCAAGCAAGATAACTATTTTTGTGATTTTCGATAAAAGGTACTAAAACAAAAACTGAAAGGTAAACTAACAAGACTAAAAGCAAAGGTAAAAGATAGCGTGCAACTCCCCTATCCTGAAGAGTGGAGTCCCCGGCAACGGCGCCAGAAAATACTCCTTGATGGGCCTCTAACCCCTCGTTGGTTACCCCAAGTGGAAGGTGAAAGATGCAGTGTTGTGGAAGTTTTTCCCTTAGCAAAGATGCCAAGGATCGAATCCCCAGAGACTCCTAGGTTCAACAAGTAGGTGTCAACTGCTAATGGCGCGGATTAGCAATCAACGTGGAACTGCACACAGATACAAATAACTTTGCTCCCAACGAGTACAGAGATGTTGTCAATCCCTCCGGCCTTGTAGTTCACAAAGGATTAAAAGCAAATGATAGTAGTGATAGATAATGTTTGCAATAGTAAATAATAGCGAAAAGTAAATAGCGGATGTGATCAATGATGGTAATATGGACCTGAGTCTCATGATGTTCACTAGTGATGTCTCTCTCCCAAAAGACGATAAAACAGATATGTGAGGTAAACGAATTACAGCTGGGCAATTGACAGGACCACGAACGCAAACCAATGCTGATTACATCTCAAGAAAGGTTGAGGTTCAAAGCATGGGCGGTACGCCAAAGTAAGTAGACCGAAATCCATCAATATCTACTACTAATCATCCACCTTGAGATATCTATCCAGAACATCTCGCTGGTATTAAGTTGCGAGTCCCACCCATAGTGTAAACTCAAAGCAACAGACAACTGCATTAAAAGAACTTTGCGTAAAGTAAACAATCCTTGCACCCGCGGGCACAATCACCGTTGTTTTCCCCCTTGTGGCAACAGCACATCCCCTAGACTCATGTTTCTGGCACTCAAGCTAGTCATCGAGGGGCATGAACCCACAATCGAGCATAACGTTCCCTCTTGGAGTCACTACGTATTACTTGGCCAAAGCAATAAATAACAACGGAGAACATGCAAGAATTACTTATGAACATATATATAAAAGAGGTAGATCAAATATATTACTCAAGATCAATCTGAACATAATCTCATAATCCATTGGACCCCAGCAAACTCATCATAGCAACAACATAAGGATTACATATATGCCTCGATCATGTAGGGCAGCTCACGAGGACTAATTAGTGAAGCACAAGAAGGGGAGGAGAACATCACATAGCTACTGGTCATGGACTCATGGTCCAAGGGAGACTACTCACAACTCATCCGGGAGGCGTCCATGGTGGTGGAGAAGCTCCCGATGGTGATCCTCCCCTCCGACAGGGTGCCGGGAAGAGTTCTCCTGGTGCTCCCGATCTTGGAAGCGGCGGCGGCGGCGGAACAGAGATGAGATCGCGAAAAAGAGTTTCCGTCCCGAGGGTTTTGAAGGACGCTCTAAATATATGCCGAAGGGGGGCACCAGACGGGGCTCGGGGGGCCCAGGCGCGGCCCAGGGGGGGGCCTGGTGGCCCCCCCGGCTGTCCTTCGGGCGCAAGGTAGGTTCTGGAACGCTGATTTTTTATATAATTTTTCTGGATTTTTCCTGGCAGTTCTCGTAACGTGAAAACCTGAAATACAAAAACAGCCGAAAACAGAAACTGGCACCGGGGTGCACTGGATTAGTAGGTTAGTCCAAATATGATCAAAAGTGTATGGAAGTGTATGAGTATCATAGCAATATCACCCAAAAGTGGCATGGAGCAAGCAGAAATTATAGATACATTTTGGACGTATCACTATGTAATCTAGATTATTGACTCTAGTTCTTGTGGAAGACTGTGGGAAATATGCCCTAGAGGCAATAATAAAGTTGTTATTTGTATTTCCTTATATCATGATAAATGTCTTTTATTCATGCTAGAATTGTATTAACCGGAAACTTAGTACATATGTGAATACATAGACAAAATAGAGTGTCCCTAGTATGCCTCAACTAGACTAGCTCATTGAACAAAGATGGTTATGTTTCCTAGCCATAGACATGAGTTGTCATTTGATCAATGGGATCACATCACTAGGAGAATGATGTGATGGACAAGACCCATTCATTAGCTTAGGAACTTGATCATTTAGTTTTACTGCTATTCCTTTCTTCATGACTTATACATGTTCCTATGACTATGAGATTATGCAACTCCCGAATACCGGAGGAACACCTTGTGTGCTATCAAACGTCACAACCTAACTAGGTGATTATAAAGAAGCTCTACAGGTGACTCCGAAAGTGTTCGTGGTGTTGGCATAGATCAAGAATAGGATTTGTCATTCCGAGTTTCGGAGATGTATCTCTGGGCCATCTCGGTGATGCACATCATAATAAGCCTTGGAAGCAATGACTAATGAGTTAGTCACGAGATGATGTATTACGGAACAAGTAAAGAGACTTGCCGGTAACGAGATTGAACTCAGTATTGAGATACCGGCGATCGAATCTCGGGCAAGTAACATACCGATGACAAAGGGAACAACGTATGTTGTTATGCGGTTTGACCGATAAATATCTTCGTAGAATATGTAGGAGCCAATATGAGAATCCAGGTTCCGCTATTGGTTATTGACCGGAGATGAGTCTCGGTCATGTCTACATAGTTCTCGAACCCGTAGGGTCCGCACGCTTAACGTTCGATGATGATCGTTATTATGAGTTTATGAGTTTTGATGTACCAAAGGTAGTTCAGAGTCCCGGATGAGATAACGGACATGACGAGGAGTCTCAGAATGTCCGAGACATAAAGATTAATATATTGGACGACTATATTCGGACACCGGAAGTGTTCCGGGTGTTATCGGATAAAACCGAGTGTCTGAGGGGGTTACTGGAACCCCCCGAGGGAGTATGGGCCATAAGTGGGCCTTGAAGGAAAAGAGAGGGGCAGCCCATAGGGCTGGCCGCGCCCCCCCACTAGGGATCCTAGTTGGACAAGGAGAAGGGGGGAGGCGCCCTTCTCCTTCCTTCTCCTCTCCTCCTTCCTTTCCTACTCCTAGTAGGAATAGGAAGGGGGATTCCTATTCCTACTAGGAGTAGGAATCCTACTCCTGGCGCGCCATACATGGGCCGGTCGCACCTCCCCCTTGCTCCTTTATATAATGGGGCAGGGGGCACCCAAAGACACACAAGCAACATTGTTTTAGCCATGTGCGGTGCCCCCCTCCATAGAAACGCACCTCGGTCATATCGTTGCACTGCTTAGGCGAAGCCCTGCGTCGATAGCTTCATCATCTCCGTCACCATGCCGTCGTGCTGACGAAACTCTCCTGTGATGCTTAACTGGATCAAGAACTCGTGGGAGTCATCGAGCTGAACATGTGCTAAACGCGGAGGTGCCGTACATTCGGTGCTTGGATCAGTTGGATCGCGAAGACGTTCGACTACATCAACCTCGTCACTAGACGCTTCCACTTTCGGTCTACGAGGGTACGTAGACACACTCTCCCCTATCATTGCTATGCATCTAGTAGATGTTGGAAATATGCCCTAGAGGCAATAATAAAATGGTTATTATTATATTTCCTTGTTCATGATAATTGTCTATTGCTCATGCTTTAATTGTATTATCCGGAAACAGTAATGCATGTGTGAATACATAGACCACAACATGTCCCTAGTAAGCCTCTAGTTGACTAGCTCGTTGATCAATAGATGGTTACGGTTTCCTGACCATGGACATTGGATGTCATTGATAACGGGATCACATCATTAGGAGAATGATGTGATGGACAAGACCCAATCCTAAGACTAGCACAAGATCGTGTAGTTCGTATGCTAAAGCTTTTCCAATGTCAAGTATCCTTTCCTTAGACCATGAGATTGTGCAACTCCCGGATACCGTAGGAGTACTTTGGGTGTGCCAAACGTCACAACATAACTGTGTGGCTATAAAGGTACACTACGGGTATCTCCGAAAGTATCTGTTGGGTTGGCATGAATTGAGACTCGGATTTGTCACTCCGTATGACGGAGAGGTATCTCTGGGCCCACTCGGTAAGACATCAACATAATGAGCTCAATGTGACTAAGGGGTTGGTTACGGGATGATGTGTTATGAAACGAGTAAAGAGACTTACCGTAACGAGATTGAACAAGGTATCGGTATACCGACGATCGAATCTCGGGCAAGTACCATACCGATAGACAAAGGGAATCGTATACGGGATTGATTGAATCCTTGACATCGTGGTTCATCCGATGAGATCATCGTGGAACATGTGGGAGCCAACATGGGTATCCAGATCCCGCTGTTGGTTATTGGCCGGAGAGATGTCTCGGTCATGTCTGCATAGTTCCCGAACCCGTAGGGTCTACACACTTAAGGTTGGATGACGCTAGGGTTATAGGGAATAGATGTACGTGGTTACCGAATGTTGTTCAGAGTCCCGGATGAGATCTCGGACGTCACGAGGAGTTTCGTAGTGGTCCGGAGGTGAAGATTTATATATGGGAAGTCCAGTTTCAGTCACCGGAAGGGTTTCGGGGTTTATCGGTATTGTACCGGGACCACCGAAGGGGTTCCGGGGGTCCACCGGGAGGGTCCACCTGCCCCGAAGTGCGCCCCACCCCCCAAGGGCCCAAGGTGCCTAGGGTGGAAACCCTAGGGGGCGCCCCCTAGTTGGAAACCCTAGGGGGCCGCTGCCCCCCCCCACCC
>LR738710.1:20323910-20365260 GCA_902687465.1 Secale cereale | reverse complement strand
TGCCCCCCCCCCCCCGAGGGGCCGCCGCCCCGGGGGCCGCCCCCCCTCTAGATGGATCTAGGGGGCCGCCGCCCCCTCCCCTTCCCCTATATGTAGTGGGGGTTTTGGGGCTGCCAGATGCACGAGACCTTCTATCTCTTGGCGTAGCCCTACCCCGCTCCCTCCTCGTCTCTTGCGGTGCTTGGCGAAGCCCTGCCGGAGTGCCACGCTCCTCCACCACCACCACGCCGTCGTGCTGCTGCTGGACGGAGTCTTTCCCAACCTCTCCCTCTCCCCTTGCTGGATCAAGGCGCGGGAGACTTCACCGGACTGCACGTGTGTTGAACGCGGAGGCGCCGTTGTTCGGTGCTTAGATTGGAATCAACCGCGATCTGAATCGCTACGAGTACGACTCCTTCATCCGCGTTCTTGCAACACTTCCGCATCGCGATCTTCAAAGATATGAAGATGCACTCCCCTCTCGTTGCTAGTAATCATTATGGATAGATCTTGGTGATGCGTAGGAATTTTTTTGATTTTCTGCAACGATCCCCAACAGTAGATAGATCTTGCATGATCGTAGGAAATTTTTGAAATACTACGTTTCCCAACAGAGATAAACCAGAAGAATGATTGATTTGGATCGACGAGCCATTTTGCGAATGAATAGAATGTCTCTCTATCCATATCTATTCTATCCATACAAAAAAGAAGTATTTTTTATGGCATGCGGGATGATCGCGCCTAGTATCCACATATCATCTGCGCTCAATATGCGGGATTTCCTTTGGATCAGATCTTTTGCTTTGACGAATTTGGACCTAGCGAAAAGGACTCTAAGCCTTTGTGCAAACAAGAAAAGTAGGAGCAAGACGATGAAGCCGAGCTATCGTAGAAGCAGTAGCTTCCTCCGACAATATACAATACAACAGTAGCGACCATGAATAAAAAAGCCCCTAGTTTAGCAAGTTCGCTGCTTTTCCCAGGACGGAAAAGGGCAACTACTTATTGATTGATCGCCTTTCTTTGATATGTGTTCAATTTAATACAATACAAACTACAACTAGATCAAAGCGGAAGGGCCACTCCCTATAGAATCTATAACTAGAAAAGCCCTAGCCAATAGTCTAGTTTAGTAGTCGGCCAAAACCCCATGCTCACGACATGTTCTTGATATTGATTGAGTTGGAACAAGTCAGAGACTACCACGGAATCCTTCCATAGTCACCTCGATGACCTTCGTCACCAAAGTGTCACGACAGTTTCCAAGACCCCTCATACAATCTCCAGTGGGGATCAATCGGAGCACGTAGGGATGCCGACCACTACATAAGCCGAAGGCGGAGAAAGCTCGAAGAACTTCCCTTCATTCGCTTCGTGGGAGTCGCACACAACACATAGCTGGAAGTCAGAGGGCCCGTACTACCTACCAAACCCGTCGCTCCTAGAGACCGTAGAACGGAAAGCGCCTTCTAAATAACTCGACAGAAGGGAAGGGGCCTATGTATTTGCATGACCCCTGCGGATTTGACCCTACCTAGTATGCGCTCTTTGTACTATTCAAACTTAGCGAACTGAAACATCTGAGTAGCTAAAGGAAGGAAAATCAACCAAGACCCCGTTAGTATCGGCGAGCGAGAGCGGAACAAGGGTTCTCATCAAAACAAATCCAAAGAGGTTCCATTCGATTTGTTATGGATTGGATGATGGAAAAGCCAGCAAGCAACAAGCGTAGGTATAAAAGTTGTCGTAGCGTGCCCTACAGAGTTGTACAAAGTCAGCAACTGATACGTCCCAAACGTATCTATAATTTCTGCTTGCTCCATGCATGTTTTGGGTGATATTGCTATGCCTTTGATACACTTTCATACACTTTTGATCATATTTGGACTAACCTATTAACTCAGTGCACCCCAGTGCCAGTTTCTGTTTCTGCTGTTTTTGTATTTCAGGTTTTCCCATTACTTAAATTGCCAGAAAAATTCGGGGAAAAATATATAAAAAATCAGCGCTCCAGAATCTTCCACGCGCCAGAAGTGGGGCCAGAGGGGAGCCAGGGGCAGCCCAGGCAGCCTGCCCACGCGGCCCCACCCCTGGCCGCGCCGGGAGGGCGCCTGGGCCCCCCTCTCCGCCTCTGGTGACCCCCTTTGGCATATATTTACCTCGCGTCCCGAAACCCTCGATTCCAGACCCCTTTTCTCCAGAAGCTATTCTGATCTCCGCCGCCATCGCCACCAAGTTTCGGGGGACCAGAATTCCTGTGCCGGCACCCTGCCGGGACGGGGAAGTGCCCCCGGATTCATCTCCATCGATGTTGCTTCCTCCCTCCATGATGCGGGAGTAGTTCCTCCTCGGGGCTGAGGTTTCTACCAGTAGCTATGTGTTCAATTCTCTCTCCCATGATGTGATCTTCGTTGTGATCATAGGCTATGTTAATCTAGGGTGATCCCATGATATTTCCCCTTCCTCTATGTATTGGATTGATGTACTCACTTGTCTTTATCTAGTATAATCTCCGAGACCAAGGTGACAGCGGTCTATTGGACATGGATTAGAAGAATATTTTCATGAGTGATTTCCTCTTTTGTGTGTGGATTGAAGATTGAGAGTCTCTTGGTGCTTGTCTTTGACTATCCTTGAGATATGTTGTGGTGATTGTGGTACTCTCTTTGGATGGCCGCGGTGACATTGGGAATTCCATAGATTGAGAACTACGAACTTTGAGGTGTGCTTTTGTAGCCCTACATAATTCTCGTCCTCTCTTGACCACAAAGGAATGATCTCCGAGTGCGTCTCCATTATGGGAAATATCATGTGATAGACTATGTTAATGTTGTTGGGAGTTGCCACTAGTGAAAGTATGAAGCCTAGGCCTTGTTTCCACCATTGCAATACCATTTGTGCTCACGTTTACCACTTGTTTGCTTGCAGCACTTTTTATTACAGATTTATATTACTTTGCTTTGCCACTCCTATCATCCATATTTTACCATCTCTCCGCTGAACTAGTGCACCTATACATCTGACAAGTGTATTAGGTGTGTTGGGGACACAAGAGACTTCTTGTATCTTGATTGCAGGGTTGCTTGAAAGGGGTACGTTCAACCTTCACTTCCCTGAGTTCGATAAACCTTAGGGAAATTTGCTGCTGTCCTACAAACCTCTGCTCTTGGAGGCCAAACACTGTCTACAGGAATAGAAGCATGTAGTAGACATCAAGCTA
Organism: Secale cereale; assembly: GCA_902687465.1. Classification (NCBI taxonomy): domain Eukaryota; kingdom Viridiplantae; phylum Streptophyta; class Magnoliopsida; order Poales; family Poaceae; genus Secale; species Secale cereale. Next base: position 20,362,058 of record LR738710.1, on the reverse strand, counting down.
TTTCTGGCGCCGTTGCCGGGGAAGTGAGGTAAGTGAAGGTACCTTCTCTAGATCTTGCAATTAAATCTTTTCGTTTCTTGTTTTTAGTTTCACTAGTTATGTTTATGGAAAACCGCACTCTTAGTTCGTTGCTTGGGGAAGGCCGCTTTACCACACCCGTGGTAGAGAAGTCTCTTCCACCTACTGAATGTATCCCGTTCCAAATACCACTTGGGATAATTGAAATAATTAGGAATGATTATTATGATGGGACAGTCAATCCTAGTATTCATTTGTTGAAACTTACAGAACTTTGTGAGTTGTTTAAGAATTTCAGGTTTGACAAGAGATGGAGTCATGAGGAAATTATTTGCCTTGTCACTGAAAGGAAAAGCATTGGAATGGTATAGGCTACTAGATGACTCTCACCTGCTGGATTGGGAAGAGATCCAGTCTCTCTTTTACTCCAAGTTTTATCCTCTTCATGAAGCCCATGAGAATAGGAATTATGTTTATAATTTCTATCCTCATGACGGAGAGAGCATAGCTCAAGCTTGGGGGAGATTGAAAACATTAATGCTAAAATGTCCTAACCATGGGCTCCCCAAAGATATGATTATTACTAATTTCTATGCGAGGCTCTCTCGACAGGATAAAGATTTGCTCGATGCTTCCTCTATGGGTTCTTTCACAAACCAAAAGATTGATGCTAAATGGGAACTCCTTGAAAGAATTCAACGCAACACTGAAGATTGGGAGATCGACAAAGGTAAAGAGTCAGGTATAATTTATGAGTATGATTGCATTAAGTCCTTTGTTGAAACTACAAGTTTTAATAAGTTTAGTGCTAAGTTTGGGCTTGATTCTCAACTCCTTGTTGATTTCCTCAAAGCTTTTGCTTCACATCTTAATATGCCTAAGGTGGATTGGATCAAGCATCATGAACCTTTTAAAGAGATTTGCAAAGAAAATGAAATTGTTCATGATGATTGCAACATGCATGATCCAATTCCTAAAAATGAAGTTTTATATAAGCATGTTAATTTTTGTGGAGTGGATAGACCTTGTGAAAGGCCTATGATTGAAGAAGAGAAGTATTGTAAGCAACATAAGCATGAAAGAACAATCACTTGGGTCAAAGATTTAAATGAAATTGCTAGATAATTGTGTGACCTTTATCCTTTTACTTGTGAACTTTGCTGTATAGAGGGTCACTTTAATTTTCAATGCATGCACTTTCAAAACATAACTGTTAACCAGTTGTGTGATAACATGATCACCTCTGATCTTTATGATGAGCTTATGTTATTTTTGATGTGTGAAGAGTTATCAGAAAAGACTTCTTGGCTAGATGTTAATGCCATAGGAATAAAAAAACACTTTGCAAAATTGCCATCTCTATTGTGTTGTTAATTGCCATGAAAATGATTACATAAGTAAGATTAGAAAGGAGGGAACTTTACCAAAGTATAAAAATGTCTCTTATATTTCTGCTAATAAAAAGGAGAGTTTCTCCCAAGTTTCCCCTATTGTTTCTAATGATAAACCAGGATATGTGGAGAAGCTTCATCTCCAACCACTCCCTCCTAAGGTGAAGAAGAAGAAAAAGAAGAGGAGGAGGAAGAGGAGCAAGAAGGAAGAAGAATGGGTATCAACCTGGCCTGAGCATATTCCTCCCATCAACTTTTATCCTAACGGTTGTAAGTTTAAAGAAGAAGGTGAAGTTTATTGCCTTAATTATCATCTTGATGATACATCCGTAGGAACTATTGAAGATGATTTTGATTATGATATGCATGTTACTTATTGTGGATGGGAAAATGATGATAATGTTACTTATGATCTTGAAAATCTTTTTGGTACCAACTCTGAAAGTGATGATATGGAAAGCTCTAAGCTTGGGGATGATAGGATTGCAAATCCTTTACCCACTAGTGATGTGATAATTGATAATTCTTTTGCTAGTAAGAATAAAGACAACATGTTTACAAACATAGTTGCTAGCAATGATAATGCTCTTCTCTACTATGATGATGTTATAGCTCCAATCTATAGTGATTATAAAGGTACCTATGACATAAGGAGAAATTATCCTTATGAAACTTGTCATAATCATGGAGGGAATTACTCCCTTGTTGAACACCATCTTCCTAATACACAATTAATCTATAGTGTTCAAGTTGTTTATGAAGTCCTACTCCCACTATTACCAATGAGAAAGATTATGCTTATGTGGAGAGTAAGAGTACCTTTTTGCATGTGGATCATGGTAACAATGCTTTATGTGATGCTTATATTGTTGAGTTTATTCGTGATCCCACTGAAAATTATTATGAGAAGGGAACATATGCTTATAGATATTTCAATAATATTAGGTTCCCTCTCTTTATGTTGAAGGTTTCGAAGCTGCACTTGTATTGTCTTCCTATGCTTATTGCTTTGTGCTTCAATGAATTATTCTATTGCAATATTCCTATGCATAGGAAGTATGTTAGGCTTAAATGTGTTTGGTATTTGCTTCTTGATGCTCTCTTTTGTTCTTCAACTCTTGTTCCTACGAGAGCATCATTAAAGTCTTAAGCCTATCTTTATGGCTATAAAGAAAGAGCTCTAGGGAGACAACCCTTGCTATCTTTGCTTTCAGTTTGTTCTTTCAGTTTTTAGTGGTCTTGATGTTTGTTACTACTGTAGCAACATCATTGTATCTTTATTTTTCAGCTTTGTGCCAAGTTTAGCCTCTGATTGCAAGAAAGTTCAAAAGTTGTGACGTGCAGTCCAGAAAACAGATTCTGTCCTTGGACAGACAAATTCGTATAAAATCACCAGATCATCTTTTTGATCTGAATTTTTTGGCAGCATGCTCTACACAATTGGCTTTCGAGCGTCTGTTCTGAGTTTTTTGATTTGAGTTGCAGAAGTGTCCCGAAAAAATTATTTACTACCTGCTGGTCTGTTTTTCACAGATTCTGCCCTGTTTTGCCTTTTCTTCGTTTTGCAAACCTTGAGCTTGCTTTTTCTTTGCAAAAACCTTTTGGCAATCTTGAGAAACAGTAACTCTTCAAGATTATCTTTATTTCCAGCAGGGAAAAAATATTTTATTATGGGTACTAACCTCGCTAATCAGATTATGAGGAGTTATGTATGAAGGGAGTTTTCAAGTGTGCGAGGGAAGATGATAAAAAAAGATCCAGGAGGGTCAAACGCTCAAGCTTGGGGATGCCCCCATGCATCCCCTTCTCCATCAACAATTATCAGTTCGTCTTTCGTTCCACTATATTTTAATCACTTCATGTGTTATGTGCTATGCTTGGAGCGTCTTGCTTTTAGTTTCCTTTTTAGTTTTCTTTAGCTTTGCTTGCTGTTCATAATAAGTTAGATCCTAGCCTTCATTGTTTGGGATAGAAATACGCTCCACCCCACTGTAGAACACAACATAGGCTTGCATGCGTATCTTCTTGTGTGTGTTCTTTATCTTTTCGTAGCTGCTGTCATGCTTAGCTCTTAGTTTTCATGCTTATCTTTTTAAGAGCTTTTGTTTAGGTTATTGCTTCTGGAACTCTCTTGAGTTATCATGCTTATCTTGTTAAGAGAGTTGGCTTCTGTGGCACTAGTTGATATGTCTATGATAAAAATGCTATGTGGATAATGGTGCTTAGTAGTTCATGTTTTCTTATGGTTAGTCTCAAATAGCTGGGGGTTCTTAATGTGTTATTGAAGTACCAGCATGATTTGTTTACCTATGATGTGGTATGGTTTAGTGATATCTTCCTCCAAGAATTTATTTTGATTGACTTGGCATATGCTCACGCATATTTAAGACTGTAAAGAAAGTCTATCAAGCCTTGATGATCTTTAATTTCTGAGTAGTGATATAACTTCCATGCCCGATTCAGTGTTGCTTTGTCGCTCTGCATGATTATGGCCGTCATTGCTCACTTAGTTGGTCGCTCCCAGTCTTTTGCTAGCCTTCACATGTACTAAGCGAATTGACTGCTTGTGCATCCAAAATCCTTGAAACCAGTTATTGTTGGGGAACGCAGTATTTTTAAAATTTTCCTACGATCACGCAAGATCTATCTACCAGATGCATAGCAACGAGAGGGGACAGTGTGTCTACGTACCCTCGTAGACCGGGAGCGGAAGCGTCAAGTGACGCGGTTGATGTTGTCGAACTTCTTCACGATCCAACCGATCAAGCACCGAACGTACGGCACCTCCGCATTCAGCACACGTTCAGCTTGATGACGTCCCACGAGCACTTGATCCAGTTGAGCTTCACGGGAGAGTTTCGTCAGCACGACGGCGTGGTGACGGATATGATGTGTTCACCGGCGCAGGGCTTCGCCTAAGCTCCGCGACGGTACGACCGAGGTGTGATTCTGTGGAGGGGGGCACCGCACACGGCTAAAAAAATTCAACTTGTGTGTCTTTGGGTGCCCCCCTGCCCCCGTATATAAAGGAGCAAGGGAGGAGGGCCGGCCAACTCCCTATGGTGCGGCTAGGAAGGGACTCCTACTAGGAATAGGATTGCAATCCTATTCCTAGTAGGATTCACCGAAAGGAAGAAGAGGGAAAGAATTAGGAGAGGTGGCGCCCCCCCCCAATCCTAGTCCAACTAGGATTCCTAGGTGGGGCGCCGGCCAGCCCTATGGGCTGCCTCTCTCTCACCCTTTAGGCCCACTATGGACCATCCCCTCTCGTAGGGGGTTCCGGTAACCCCTTCCGGCATTCCCGATAAATCCGAAACTTTTCCGGTATACTTCCGGTGTCCGAATATAGCCGTCCAATATATCAATCTTTATGTCTCGGACATTCCGAGACTCCTCGTCATGTCCGTGATCTCATCCGGGACTCCGAACTACCTTCGGTACATCAATACTCAAAAACTCATAATACCGATCGTCATCAAACGTTAAGCGTGCGGACTCTACGGGTTCGAGAACTATGTAGACATGACCGAGACTCATCTCTGGTCAATAACCAATAGCGGAACCTGGATGTTCATATTGGCTCCTACATATTCTACGAAGATCTTTTATCGGTCAGAACCGCATAACAACATACGTTTGTTCCTTTTGTCAAACGGTATGTTACTTGCCCGAGATTCGATCGTCGGTATCTTTATACCTAGTTCAATCTCGTTGCCGGCAAGTCTCTTTACTCGTTCCGTAACACATCATCTCGTGACTAACTCATTAGTCTTTTGCTTGCAAGGCTTATTGTGATGTGTGTTACCGAGAGGGCCCAGAGATACCTCTCCGACACTCGGAGTGACAAATCCTAATCTTGATCTATGCCAACACCACGAATACTTTCGGAGACACTTGTAGAGCATCTTTATGATCACCCAGTTACGTTGTGACGTTTGATAGCACACAAGGTGTTCCTACGGTATTCGGGAGTTGCATAATCTCATAGTCATAGGAACATGTATAAGTCATGAAGAAAGCAATAGCAGTTAAACTAAACGATCATAGTGCTATGCTAACGGATGGGTCTTGTCCATCACATCATTCTCCTAATGATGTGATCCCGTTGATCAAATGACAACTCATGTCTATGGCTAGGAAACATAACCATCTTTGATCAATGAGCTAGTCTAGTAGAGGCATACTAGGGACACTCTGTTTTGTCTATGTATTCACACATGTATTAACTTTCCGGTTAATACAATTCTAGCATGAATAATAAACATTTATCATGATATAAGGAAATAAATAATAACTTTATTATTGCCTCTAGGGCATATTTCCTTCAGTCTCCCACTTGCACTAGAGTCAATAATCTAGCTCACATCGCCATGTGATTTAATACCGATAGTTCACATCGTTATGTGACCAACACCCAAAGGGTTTACTAGAGTCAATAATCTAGTTCACATCGCTATGTGATTAACACCCAAGAGTAATAAGGTGTGATCATGTTTTGCTTGTGAGAGAAGTTTAGTCAACGGGTCTGTCATATACAGATCCCTATGTATTTCACAAATTTCTATGTCTACAATGCTCTGCATGGAGCTACTCTAGCTAATTGCTCCCACTTTCAATACGCATCCAGATTGATACTTAGAGTCATCTGGTTTTAGTGTCAAAGTTTGCATCGGCGTAACCCTTTTACGACGAACTCTTTATCACCTCCATAATCGAGAAATATTTCCTTAGTCATCCAATTACTAAGGATTATTTTGACCGCTGTACAGTGATCTACTCTTGGATCACTATTGTACTTCCCTGTCAAACTCTTGGCAAGGTACACAACGTGTTTTGTACACAGCATGGCATACTTTATAGAACCTATGGCTGAGGCACAGGGAATGACTTTCATTCTCTCTATATTTTTCTGCCGTGGTCTGGCTTTGAGTCTTACTCAACTTCACACCTTACAAGTCAGGCAAGAACTTTTTCTTTGACTGATCCAATTTTTGAACTATTCCAAAATCTTATCAAGGTATGTACTCATCGAAAGTTTTATCAAGCGTCTTGATCTATCTATATATATCTTGATGCTCAATATGTAAGCAGCTTCACCGAAGTTTTTCTTTGAAAAACTCCTTTCAAACACTCCTTTACGCTTTCCAGAAAATTCTACATCATTTCTGATCGACAATATGTCATTCACATATACTTATCAGAAAGGTTGTAGTGCTCCCACTCACTTCTTGTAAATACAGGCTTCTCCAAAAGTCTGTATAAAACCATATGCCTTGATCACCTCATTAAAGCGTATATTCCAACTCCGAGATGCTTGCACCAGTCCATAGATGGATCGCTGGAGCTTGCATACTTTGTTAGCACCTTTTGGATTGACAAAACCTTCTGGTTGCATCATATACAACTCTTCTTTGAGATATCCATTTAGGAATGCAGTTTTGACATCCATTTGCCAGATTTCATAATCATAAAATGCGGCAATTGCTAACATGATTCGGACAGACTTAAGCATCGCTACAGGTGAGAAAGTCTCATCGTAGTCAACTCCTTGAACTTGTCGAAAACCTTTCGCAACAAGTCGAGCTTTGTAAACAGTAATATTACCGTCAGCGTCGGTCTTCCTCTTGAAGATCCATTTATTTTCGATGGCCTGCCGATCATCGGGCAAGTCAACCAAAGTCCATACTTTGTTCTCATACATGGATCCCATCTCAGATTTCATGGCTTCAAGCCATTTTGCGGAATCTAGGCTCATCATCGCTTCCTCATAGTTCGTAGGTTCATCATGGTCTAGTAACATGATTTCCAGAACTGGGTTGCCGTACCACTCTGGTGCGGAACGTACTCTGGTTGATCTACGACGTTCAGTAGAAACTTGATCCGAAGTTTCATGATCATTATCATCAACTTCCTCACTAATTAGTGTAGGAATCACTGGAACAATTTCCTGTGATGCACTACTTTCCAATATGGGAGAAGGTACAATTACCTCATCAAGTTCTACTTTCCTCCCACTCACTTCTTTCGAGAGAAACTCTTTTTCTAGAAAGGATCCGTTCTTAGCAACGAATATTTTGCCTTCGGATCTGTGATAGAAGGTGTACCCAACAGTCTCTTTTGGGTATCCTATGAAGACACATTTTTCCGACTTGGGATCGAGCTTATCAGGTTGAAGTGTTTTCACATAAGCATCGCAGCCCCAAATTATAAGAAACGACAACTTTGGTTTCTTGCCAAACCATAGTTCATAAGGCGTCGTATCAACGGATTTAAATGGTGCCCTATTTAACGTGAATGCAGCTGTCTCTAAAGCATAACCCCAAAACGATAGTGGTAAATCGGTAAGAGACATCATAGATCGCACCATATCCAATAAAGTACGGTTACGACGTTCGGACACACCATTACGTTGTGGTGTTCCAGGTGGCGTGAGTTGTGAAACTATTCCACATTGTTTCAAATGAAGACCAAACTCGTAACTCAAATATTCTCCTCCACGATCAGATCGTAGGAACTTTATTTTCTTGTTACGATGATTCTCTACTTCACTCTGAAATTCTTTGAACTTTTCAAATGTTTCAGACTTGTGTTTCATTAAGTAGATATACCCATATCTGCTCAAATCATCAGTGAAGGTCAGAAAATAACGATACCCGCCGCGAGCATCAACACTCATTGGTCCACATACATCAGTATGTATGATTTCCAACAAATCTGTTGCTTGCTCCATAGTTCCGGAGAACGGAGTTTTAGTCATCTTGCCCATGAGGCCTGGTTCGCAAGCACCAAGTGATTCATAATCAAGTGATTCCAAAAGTCCATCATTATGGAGTCTCTTCATGCGTTTTACACCAATATGACCTAAACGGCAGTGCCACAAATAAGTTGCACTATCATTATTAACCTTGCATCTTTTGGCTTCAATATTATGAATATGTGTATCACACGATCGAGATCCAACAAACTATTTTCATTGGGTGTATGACCATAGAAGGTTTTATTCATGTAAACAGAACAACAATTATTCTTTAACTTACATGAATAAACGTATTGCAATAAACATGATCAAATCATATTCATGCTCAACACAAACACCAAATAACACTTATTTAGGTTCAACACTAATCCCGAAAGTATAGGGAGTGTGCGATGATGATCATATCAATCTTGGAACTATTTCCAATACACATCGTCACTTCATCCTTTAACTAGTTTCTGTTCATTATGCAATTCCCATTTCGAGTTACTATTTTTTTTAGCAACTAAATCAGTATCAAATACCGAGGGGTTGCTATGAACACTAGTAAAATACACATCAATAATTTGTATATCAAATATACCTTTGTTCACTTTGCCATCCTTCTTATCCGCCAAGTATCTAGGGCATTTCCGCTTCTAGTGACCATTTCCTTTGCAGTATAAGTACTTGTTTCAGGCTTGAGTTTAGCTTTGGGTTTCTTCACGGGAGTGACAACTTGTTTGTCATTCTTATTGAAGTTCCCCTTCTATCTCTTTGCCCTTTACTTGAAACAAGTGGTCTTGTTAACCATCAACAATTGATGCTTTTTCATGATTTCTACCTTCGCCGATTTCAGCATCGCGAAGAGCTGGGATTTCCTTTCGTCATCCCTTGCATATTATAGTTCATCACGAAGTTCTACTAACTTGGTGATAGTGACTAGAGAACTTTGTCAATTACTATCTTATCTGGAAGATTAACTCCCACTTGATTAAAGTAATTGTAGTACCCAGACAATCTGAGCACATGCTCACTGGTTAAGCTATTCTCCTCCATCTTTGTAGGCAAAGTACTGTCAGAGGTCTTATACCTCTCGACATGGGCATGAGTATGAAATACTAATTTCAACTCTTGGAACATCTTATATGCTCCGTGGCGTTTCAAAACGTTTTTGAAGTCCCGGTTCTAAGCCGTAAAGCATGGTGCACTTTAAACTATCAAGTAGTCATCATACCGAGCTTTTGTCAAAACGTTCATAACGTTTGCATCTGCTCCTGCAATAGGTCTGTCACCTAGCGGTGCATCAAGGACATAATTTTTTCTGTGCAGCAATGAGGATAATCCTCAGATTACGGAACAATTCCGCATCATTGCTACTAACATCTTTCAACTTGGTTTTCTCTAGGAACATATGAAAAATAAACGGGGAGCAACATCGCGAGTTATTGATCTACAACATAGATATGCTAATACTAACAGGACTAAGTTCATGATAAATTAAAGTTCAATTAATCATATTAATTTAAAGAACTCCCACTTAGATAGACATCCCTCTGGTCATCTAAATGATCACGTGATCCAAATCAACTAAACCATGTCCGATCATCACGTGAGATGGAGTAGTTTTCAATGGTGAACATCTTATGTTGATCATATCTACTATATGATTCACGCTCGACCTTTCGGTCTCCAGTGTTCCGAGGCCATATCTGTATATGCTAGGCTCGTCAAGTTTAACCCGAGTATTCTGCGTGTCCAAAACTGGCTTACACCCGTTGTATTTGAACGTAGAGCTTATCACACCCGATCATCACGTGGTGTCTCGGCACGACGAACTTTCGCAACGGTGCATACTCAGGGAGAACACTTATACCTTGAAATTTAGTAAGGGATCATCTTATAATGCTACCGTCGTTCTAAGCAAAATAAGAAGCATAATAAGATAAACATCACATGCAATCAAAATATGTGACATGATATGGCCATCATCATCTTGTGCTTTTGATCTCCATCTCCAAAGCACCGTCATGATCACCTTCGTCACCGGCTTGACACCTTGATCTTCATCGTAGTATCGTTGTCGTCTCGCCAACTATTGCTTCCACGACTATCGCTACCGTTTAGTGATAAAGTAAAGCAATTACATGGCGATTGCATTTCATACAATAAAGCGACAACCATATGGCTCCTGCCAGTTGCCGATAACTTTACAAAACATGATCATCTCATACAAAACCGTATAACTCATCATGTCTTGACCATATCACATCACAACATGCCCTGCAAAAACAAGTTAGACGTCCTCTACTTTGTTTGTTGCAAGTTTTACGTGGCTGCTACGGGCTTAGCAAGAACCGTTCTTACCTACGCATACAAAACCACAACGATGTTTCGTCAAGTATGTGCTATTTTAACCTTCACAAGGACCGGGCGTAGCCACACTTGATTCAGCTAAAGTGAGAGAGACAGACACCCGCCAGTCACCTTTAAGCAACGAGTGCTCGTAACGGTGAAACCAGTCTCGCGTAAGCGTACGCGTAATGTCGGTCCGGGCCGCTTCATCTCACAATACCGCCGAAGCAAAGTATGACATGCTGGTAAGCAGTATGACTAGTATCGTGCACAATCTCATTGTGTTCTACTCGTGCATATCATCTACGCATAGACCTGGCTCATGATGCCACTGTTGGGGAACGCAGTATTTTTTAAAATTTTCCTACGATCACGCAAGATCTACCTACCAGATGCATAGCAACGAGAGGGGAGAGTGTGTCTACGTACCCTCGTAGACCGGGAGCGGAAGCGTCAAGTGACGCGGTTGATGTTGTCGAACTTCTTCACGATCCAACCGATCAAGCACCGAACGTACGGCACCTCCGCGTTCAGCACACGTTCAGCTTGATGACATCCCACGAGCTCTTGATCCAGTTGAGCTTCACGGGAGAGTTTCGTCAGCACGACGGCGTGGTGACGGATATGATGTGTTCACCGGCGCAGGGCTTCGCCTAAGCTCCGTGACGGTACGACCGAGGTGTGATTCTGTGGAGGGGGGCACCGCACACGGCTAAAACAATTCAACTTGTGTGTCGTTGGGTGCCCCCCTGCCCCCGTATATAAAGGAGCAAGGGAGGAGGGCCGGCCAACTCCCTATGGTGCGGCTAGGAAGGGACTCCTACTAGGAATAGGATTGCAATCCTATTCCTAGTAGGATTCACCGAAAGGAAGAAGAGGGAAAGAATTAGGAGAGGTGGCGCCCCCCCCCAATCCTAGTCCAACTAGGATTCCTAGGTGGGGCGCCGGCCAGCCCTATGGGCTGCCTCTCTCTCACCCTTTAGGCCCACTATGGACCATCCCCTCTCGTAGGGGGTTCCGGTAACCCCTTCCGGCATTCCCGATAAATCCGAAACTTTTCCGGTATACTTCCGGTGTCCGAATATAGCCGTCCAATATATCAATCTTTATGTCTCGGACATTCCGAGACTCCTCGTCATGTCCGTGATCTCATCCGGGACTCCGAACTACCTTCGGTACATCAATACTCAAAAACTCATAATACCGATCGTCATCAAACGTTAAGCGTGCGGACCCTACGGGTTCGAGAACTATGTAGACATGACCGAGACTCATCTCTGGTCAATAACCAATAGCGGAACCTGGATGTTCATATTGGCTCCTACATATTCTACGAAGATCTTTTATCGGTCAGAACCGCATAACAACATACGTTTGTTCCTTTTGTCAAACGGTATGTTACTTGCCCGAGATTCGATCATCGGTATCTTTATACCTATTTCAATCTCGTTGCCGGCAAGTCTCTTTACTCGTTCTGTAACACATCATCTCGTGACTAACTCATTAGTCTTTTGCTTGCAAGGCTTATTGTGATGTGTGTTACCGAGAGGGCCCAGAGATACCTCTCCGACACTCGGAGTGACAAATCCTAATCTTGATCTATGCCAACACCACGAATACTTTCGGAGACACCTGTAGAGCATCTTTATGATCACCCAGTTACGTTGTGACGTTTGATAGCACACAAGGTGTTCCTACGGTATTCGGGAGTTGCATAATCTCATAGTCATAGGAACATGTATAAGTCATGAAGAAAGCAATAGCAGTTAAACTAAACGATCATAGTGCTATGCTAACGGATGGGTCTTGTCCATCACATCATTCTCCTAATGATGTGATCCCGTTGATCAAATGACAACTCATGTCTATGGCTAGGAAACATAACCATCTTTGATCAATGAGCTAGTCTAGTAGAGGCATACTAGGGACACTCTGTTTTGTCTATGTATTAACACATGTATTAAGTTTCCGGTTAATACAATTCTAGCATGAATAATAAACATTTATCATGATATAAGGAAATAAATAATAACTTTATTATTGCCTCTAGGGCATATTTCCTTCAGTTATGCCATATGAGTCCACCATACCTTCCTATATATGGTATTTACTCGCCATTCCTAACGAGGACTTTCTTGTACCATCTCAAAATTATTCAAAAGCATTTCTCTTTTGTGCCTCTGTTTTAGCTCATGAGGAAGTAGTAGTTAATTCATGATCTTTTTAAGTTGGACAAGTTTTACCCCGGGATTGCATGTCTAATCTGCAAACCCCTAATACGAGAAGGAACTGGCATGAGTGCGCCCGGCTCATAAAAGAGAATACAACAAACATACCCTCCTTCACGCTTTGTTCATGAGAAATCAGAAAACTTTTGGCAGTGATAAACAAAGGAGATTAAGGGGATGTGATCGTCCCCGTGCGGGAGCCGTTCCTCGAAACTTGTCCAGCTCGAGAAGTAATTGATTTATCTACTAGCATTCGTTGACGAATTATGCACCTCCCAAAAGCTTTTTACCTCTGTTTTCAAAACCAAGAACTTTGGTACATGTTTAGTCTTTGCTTCCAACCACGGGTTTTCAACCTTTCCATCAAAATCCACGGTTCGAGAGTCTCCACCTTCTTTCTTCAAAGCACCAACTATTGAGAGCATGATTGTCATTCTGAGTGTAATGTGCATTGTCCCAAAGTACCATTGTCTTCTGCATAATTGTGATATCACTTATTCTGAAATCATTGTATCTAGTCGTCACTTAAACTTCGGAGGTGCTCCTGCATTTATGTTTTGCTTCACTAAAGGGGGCAAGCGAGGTATCACTTTGTCATGTTTGCACACCATGCTCACTGCAAATCTATTGGGTGTTTCAGTATCATATTGTAAACTTTCAGTTCTTTGTGATATTCTCATGAGGCAACTTAATTACTAAAGATTCATTATCTCAATAAACATTTGTCATGTGACTGTGAAAGATTCTTTGGTAGCATGTCACCACAGAAATTATGCTTGTTATCATTTACCTACTCGAGGACGAGCAGTAATTTAGCTTGGGGATGTTGATACGTCCCAAACGTATCTATAATTTCTGCTTGCTCCATGCATGTTTTGGGTGATATTGCTATGATTTTGATACACTTTCATACACTTTTGATCATATTTGGACTAACCTATTAACTCAGTGCACCCCAGTGCCAGTTTCTGTTTTCTGCTGTTTTTGTATTTCAGGTTTTCCCATTACTTAAATTGCCAGAAAAATTCGGGGAAAAATATATAAAAAATCAGCTCTCCAGAAGCTTCCACGCGCCAGAAGTGGGGCCAGAGGGGAGCCAGGGGCAGCCCAGGCGGCCAGCCCAGGCGGCCCCACCCCTGGCCGCGCCGGGGGGGCGCCTGGGCCCCCCTCTCCGCCCCTGGTGACCCCCTTTGGCATATATTTACCTCGAGTCCCGAAACCCTCGATTCCAGACCCCTTTTCTCCAGAAGCTACTCCGATCTCTGATGGGCCTCGAACCCCTCGTTGGTTACCCCAAGTGGAAGGTGTAAGATGCAGTATGTAGAAGTGTTTTCCCTTAGCAAATATGCCAAGGATCGAATCCCCAGAGACTCCTAGGTTCAACAAGTAGGTGTCAACTGCTAACGGCGCGGATTAGCAATCAACGTGGACCTGCACACAGATACAAATAACTTTGCTCCCAACGAGTACAGAGAGGTTGTCAATCCCTCCGGCCTTGTAGTTCACAAAGGGTTAAAAGCAAATGATAGTAGTGATAGATAATGTTTTGCAATAGTAAATAAAAGCGAAAAGTAAATAGCGGATGTGATCAATGATGGTAATATGGACCGGAGTCTCATGATGTTCACTAGTGATGTCTCTCTCCGAAAAGACGATAAAACAGCTATGTGAGGTAAACAAATTACAGCTGGGCAATTGACAGGACCACGAACGCAAACCAATGCTGACTACATTGCAAGAAAGGTTGAGGTTCAAAGCATGGGCGGTACGCCAAAGTAAGTAGACCGAAATCCATCAATATCTACTACTAATCATCCACCTTGAGATATCTATCCAGAACATCTCGCTGGTATTAAGTTGCGAGTCCCACCCATAGTGTAAACTCAATGCAACAGACAACTGCATTAAAAGAACTTTGCGTAAAGTAAACAATCCTTGCACCCGCGGGCACAAGCACCGTTGTTTTCCCCCTTGTGGCAACATCACATCCCCTAGACTCATGTTTCTGTCACTCAAGCTAGTCATCGAGGGGCATGAACCCACAATCGAGCATAACGTTCCCTCTTGGAGTCACTACGTATTACTTGGCAAAAGCAATAAATAACAACGGAGAACATGCAAGAATTACTTATGAACATAAATATAAAAGAGGTAGATCAAATATATTACTCAAGATCAATCTGAACAGAATCCCATAATCCATCGGATCCCAGCAAACTCAACATAGCAACAGCATAAGGATTACATATGTGCCTCGATCATGTAGGACAGCTCACGAGGACTAATTAGTGAAGCACAAGAACGGGAGGAGAACATCACATAGCTACAGGTCATGGACTCATGGTCCAAGGGAGACTACTCACGACTCATCCGGGAGGCGTCCATGGTGGTGGAGAAGCTCCCGGTGGTGATCCTCCCCTCCGGCAGGGTGCCGGGAAGAGTTCTCCTGGTGCTCCCGATCTTGGAAGCGGCGGCGGCGGTGGAACAGAGATGGGATCGCGAAAAGAGTTCCTGTTCTGAGGGTTTCGGAGGACGCTTTAAATATATGCCAAAGGGGGGCATCAGGGAAGCTTCGGGCGGCCCAGGCGCCCCCCCGGCGCGGCCTAGGGCGAGCGCGCCGCCAGGGCGCCTGGAGCCCTGGTGCCCCCCCCGGGCTGCCCTTCGGACGCACGGTAGTTTCCGGAACGCTGATTTTTTATATATGTTTTCTGGATTTTTCCTGGTAGTTCTCGTAACGTGAAAACCTGAAATACAAAAACAGCCGAAAACAGAAACTGGCACTGGGGTGCACTGGATTAGTAAGTTAGTCCAAATATGCTCAAAAGTGTATGGAAGTGTATGAATATCATAGCAATATCACCCAAAAGTGGCATGGAGCAAGCAGAAATTATAGATACGTTTTGGACGTATCAACATCCCCAAGCTTAATTCCTGCTCGTCCTCGAGTAGGTAAATGATAACAAGAATAATTTCTGTGGTGACATGCTATTAACCATATAGGACTTTTTCATAGTCATATGAAAAAAGCTTACTGAGACAATGATTCTATAGTAATTAAGTTTCCTCATGAGAAAATCACAAATGACTGAAAGTTTTACAACATGACATTGAAGCATCAGATAGATTTGTAATGAACATGCTGTGCAAATATGATAAAGTGATATCTAGCTTGCCCCCTTTAGTGAAACAAAACATAAATGCAGGGGCACCTTCAAGGTTTTAAGTGATGACTAGATACAATGGTTTTAAAATAAACGGTATCACAATCATGCAAAAGACAATGCTACTTTGGGACAATGCACATTACACTCAGAATGACAATCATGCTCTCAGTAGTTGGTGCTTTTAAAAGAAGGTGGAGACTCAACATAAAAGTAAAAGAATGGTTATGTGCTAGAGTTTTTTATTTTGAAAACATGGAAGCAATTTTGTCAACGGTAGTAGTACTTCATATGTGTCATGCATAAGACATCCTATAAGTTGCAAGCCTCATGCATCGAATACCAATAGTGCTCGCACCTTGTCCTAATTAGCTCGGATTTCCATGGGTTATCATTGCGTTACATATGTTTCAACCAAGTGTCACAAAGGGGTACCTCTATGCCACCTGTACAAAGGTCCAAGGAGATAAATCGCATTTGATTTCTCGTTTTTGATAGATCTCAACTTGAGGACATCCATACCGGGACAACATAGAAAATAGATGATGGACTCCTCTTTAATGCATAAGCATATTCTCATAAGAGATTGAGGATTAACGTCCAAGCTAAAACTTCCACCATGATACATGGCTTTGGTTGGCGGCCCAATGTTCTTCTCTAACAATATGCATACTCATTCAACCCATGGCAAATCACCCTTACTTCAGACAAGACGAACATGCATAGCAACTCACATGATATTCAACAAAAGTGTGACAGTTGATGGCGTCCCCAGAAACATGGTTACCGCTCAGCAAGCAACTTATAAGAAATAAGATACATAGGCAACATATTCTTTACCACAATAGTTTTTAAACTACTTTCCCATGAGCTATGTATTGCAAGGTTAGTCTGCTTAGTACATGTGGAGGTTAGCAAAAGACTGGAAGCGACCAACTAAGAGAGCAATGACGGTCATAATCAAGCAGAGCGACAAAGCAACATTGAATCAGGCATGGTAGTTATATCGCTACTCAGAAATAAAAGATCATCAAGGCTTGACAGACTTTCTTTATAGTCTTAAATATGCGTGAGCATACGCCAAGTCAATCAAAATAAATTCTCGAAGGAAGATATTACTAAACCATACCACATCATTGGCAAACAAATCAAGTTGGTACTCCAATAACACATTGGGAATCCCCCAGCTATTTGAGACTAACCATAAGAAACCTGAACTACTAAGCACCATTATGCACGTAGCATATTTATCATAGACATATTAACCAATGCAACGGAAGCAAACTCTCTTAATAAGTTAAGCATGATAATTAAAGAGAGTTCAAGCAACCAACTAAACAAAAGCTCTTTGAAAAGATAAGCATGAATACTAAGAGCAGAGCATGATAGTAGCTATTAAAAGACAAAGAACACACACAACAAAGATAGACATGAAAATTCTATGTTATGTTCTAGGTAGAAGTGGAGCGTGTTTCTCTCCCACATAAAGAAAGCTGAGTTCCGACTCGTTATGAAAAAACTAAAAAGAAAACTAAAAGCAAGACGCTCCAAGCATAGCACATAACACATGAAGTGATAAAAATATAGCGAAACGAAAGACGAATTGATAATGTTGATGGAGAAGGGGATGCACGGGGGCATCCCCAAGCTTAGACGCTTGAGTCTCCTTGAATATTTCTTGGGGGTGCATGGGGGCATCCCCAAGCTTGAGCGATTGACACTCCTGAATCTTTTTATCATCTTTTCTCGCACACTTGAAAACTCCCTTCATACATAACTCATTATAATCTGATTAGCGAGGTTAGTACCCTTAATAAAATAATTGCACCTTGCTGGAAATAAAGATATTCTTGAAGTTCTACTGTTACTCAAGATTGCCAAAAGGTTTTTGCAAAGAAAAAGCAAGCTCTTGATTTGCAAAATGAAGGAAAGGCAAAACAGGACAGAATCTGTGAAAAACAGAACATCAGGTAGTAATTGATTTGTTCGGGGCACTTCTGCAACTCAAATCAAAAAACTCAGAACAGACGCACGAAAGACAATTATATAGAGAACGCTGTCGAAACAATTCAGACCAAAAAGATGATCTGGTGATTTTATACGAATTTTTCTATCCAAGGACAGAATCTGTTTCCTGAACAGCACCTCACAACTTTTGAACTTTCTAGCAATCAGAGGCTATACTTGGCACAAATATGAAAAGCAAAGATACAATGATGATGCTACTGTAGTAACAACATCAAGGCCACTAAAAACTGAAAGAACAAACTGAAAGTAAAGATAACAAGGGTTGTCTCCCTAGAGCTCTTTCTTTATAGCCATAAAGATAGGCTTAAGACTTTAATGATGCTCTCGTAGGAAGAAGAACAAAAGAGAGCATCAAGAAGCAAATACCAAACACATTTAAGCCTAACATGCTTCCTATGCATAGGAATATTGCAATAGAATAATTCATTGAAGCACAAATCAATAAGCATAGGAAGACAAAACAAGTGCAGCTTCAAAACCTTCAACATAAAGAGAGGGAACTTAATATTATTGAAATATCTATAAGCATATGTTCCCTTCTCATAATAATTTTTAGTGGGCTCACGAATAAACTCAACAATATAAGCATCACATAAAGCATTGTTACCATGATCCACATGCAAAAAGGTACTCTTACTCTCCACATAAGCATCGTGAAGAGGATAAAACTTAGTATAAAAGAGAGACATAAGCTCTTGCCAATCAAGCAAGTGCGAGTTATCGAGAAGCTTATACCAATCTGAAGCCTTATCTATAAGTGATACGGCGAACAATTTCCTCATGACAAACTCCCTTGATACACCTGCAAGCTTAAATAATGAACATAATTGTGACAGATATAGCAAGTGTTCACCGGGATGTCTGTCTCCTGCATAACGATTAGCCAAGATATAATTGATAATACCAGCTTGTATTTTATAGGGCACAATTTCAGTAGGGGGAGGAGCAACCACCATAGGTGTGGGGCATCTTCCCGCAAGCAACGATCCAATAACAAGGTTGTCCATAAGCATAACTGGTGAAAAGACATAAAGAAAACTGAAAGGTAAACTAACAAGACTAAAAGCAAAGGTAAAAGATAGCGTGCAACTCCCCTATCCTGAAGAGTGGAGTCCCCGGCAACGGCGCCAGAAAATACTCCTTGATGGGCCTCGAACCCCTCGTTGGTTACCCCAAGTGGAAGGTGTAAGATGCAGTATGTAGAAGTGTTTTCCCTTAGCAAAGATGCCAAGGATCGAATCCCCAGAGACTCCTAGGTTCAACAAGTAGGTGTCAACTTCTAACGGCGCGGATTAGCAATCAACGTGGACCTGCACACAGATACAAATAACTTTGCTCCCAACGAGTACAGAGAGGTTGTCAATCCCTCCGGCCTTGTAGTTCACAAAGGGTTAAAAGCAAATGATAGTAGTGATAGATAATGTTTTGCAATAGTAAATAAAAGCGAAAAGTAAATAGCGGATGTGATCAATGATGGTAATATGGACCGGAGTCTCATGATGTTCACTAGTGATGTCTCTCTCCCAAAAGACGATAAAACAGCTATGTGAGGTAAACAAATTACAGCTGGGCAATTGACAGGACCACGAACGCAAACCAATGCTGACTACATTGCAAGAAAGGTTGAGGTTCAAAGCATGGGCGGTACGCCAAAGTAAGTAGACCGAAATCCATCAATATCTACTACTAATAATCCACCTTGAGATATCTATCCAGAACATCTCGCTGGTATTAAGTTGCGAGTCCCACCCATAGTGTAAACTCAATGCAACAGACAACTGCATTAAAAGAACTTTGCGTAAAGTAAACAATCCTTGCACCCGCGGGCACAAGCACCGTTGTTTTCCCCCTTGTGGCAACAGCACATCCCCTAGACTCATGTTTCTGTCACTCAAGCTAGTCATCGAGGGGCATGAACCCACAATCGAGCATAACGTTCCCTCTTGGAGTCACTACGTATTACTTCGCCAAAGCAATAAATAACAACGGAGAACATGCAAGAATTACTTATGAACATAAATATAAAAGAGGTAGATCAAATATATTACTCAAGATCAATCTGAAAAGAATCCCATAATCCATCGGATCCCAGCAAACACAACATAGCAATAGCATAAGGATTACATATGTGCCTCGATCATGTAGGGCAGCTCACGAGGACTAATTAGTGAAGCACAAGAACGGGAGGAGAACATCACATAGCTACTGGTCATGGACTCATGGTCCAAGGGAGACTACTCACGACTCATCCGGGAGGCGTCCATGGTGGTGGAGAAGCTCCCGGTGGTGATCCTCCCCTCCGGCAGGGTGCCGGGAAGAGTTCTCCTGGTGATCCCGATCTTGGAAGCGGCGGGGGCGGCGGAACAGAGATGGGATCGCGAAAAGAGTTCATGTTCTGAGGGTTTTGGAGGACGCTTTAAATATATGCCAAAGGGGGGCATCGGGCAAGCTTCGGGGGGCCCAGGCGCCCCCCCGGCGCGGCCCGGGGGCGCGCGCCGCCAGGGCGCCTGGAGCCCTGGTGCCCCCCCCCCCCCGGCTGCCCTTCGGACGCACGGTAGTTTCCGGAACGCTGATTTTTTATATAATTTTTCTGGATTTTTCCTGGCAGTTCTCGTAACGTGAAAACCTGAAATACAAAAACAGCCGAAAACAGAAACTGGCACTGGGGTGCACTGGATTAGTAAGTTAGTCCAAATATGCTCAAAAGTGTATGGAAGTGTATGAATATCATAGCAATATCACCCAAAAGTGGCATGGAGCAAGCAGAAATTATAGATACGTTTTGGACGTATCAATCTCCGCCGCCATCGCCACCAAGTTTCGGTCGACCAGAATTCCTGTGCCGGCACCCTGTCGGGACGGGGAAGTGCCCCCGGATTCATCTCCATCGACGTTGCTTCCTCCATCCATGATGCGGGAGTAGTTCCTCCTCGGGGCTGAGGTTTCTAGCAGTAGCTATGTGGTCAATTCTCTCTCCCATGATGTGATCTCCGTTGTGATCATAGGCTATGTTAATCTAGGGTGATCCCATGATATTTCCCCTTCCTCTATGTATTGGATTGATGTACTCACTTGTCTTTATCTAGTATAATCTCCGAGACCAAGGTGACAGCGGTCTATTGGACATGGATTAGAAGAATATTTTCATGAGTGATTTCCTCTTTTGTGTGTGGATTGAACATTGAGAGTCTCTTGGTGCTTGTCTTTGACTATCCTTGAGATATGTTGTGGTGATTGTGGTACTCTCTTTGGATGGCCGCGTTGACATTGGGAAATCCATAGATTGAGAACTACGAACTTTGAGGTGTGCTTTTGTAGCCCTACATAATTCTCGTCCTCTCTTGACCACAAAGGAATGACCTCCGAGTGCGTCTCCATTATGGGAAATATCATGTGATAGACTATGTTAATGTTGTTGGGAGTTGCCACTAGTGAAAGTATGAAGCCTAGGCCTTGTTTCCACCATTGCAATACCATTTGTGCTCATGTTTACCACTTGTTTGCTTGCTGCACTTTTTATTACAGATTTATATTACTTTGCTTTGCCACTCCTATCATCCATATTTTACCATCTCTTCGCCGAACTAGTGCACCTATACATCTGACAAGTGTATTAGGTGTGTTGGGGACACAAGAGACTTCTTGTATCTTGATTGCAGGGTTGCTTGAAAGGGGTACGTTCAACCTCCACTTCCCTGAGTTCGATAAACCTTGGGTTACTCACTTAAGGGAAATTTGCTGATGTCCTACAAACCTCTGCTCTTGGAGGCCCAACACTGTCTACAGGAATAGAAGCGTGTAGTAGACATCAGCAACCATTTTGGGGCGCAAGCATAGGCAACACATAACTGATGACAGGGTGGGGCATGCAGTGAACTGGTTTTCTAAAAAGATTGAAGAAGATCCGGCCAAAGGAGGTGATAGCCCTGTTCATTCCTTCCCACGGTTCGATCCTTCCCAGTAAAAGTAAGACTCCACATAACATGAATGAATTCAGGTAAATCACATCAGGCTGATATGTGTCGATATCATACATGTTTCAAGATTCTGGCTAAGCCCTTCTTGTTGCCACATAGCCAGTCTCTTCTAAGGTTTCTTGAATTGGTCAAGTTCCAGCTCAACGCTTCTTGCCTTGCTCCAGTCTAGCACTTGTACCGGTCGCCTACCAGATCATGGCTTTGCTCCAATTCTACTCTCCAATTGTGTAATCCTCTCCAAAATTGGGGCTTTTCTTCACTTCAGCACCTCCCCTCGCAGTGGATTCCACTAGGTTCTTAACCTCTTCCCAATTCTTAAACTGAAACCTGTGATGTCTAATCCATCTCGACACCAAACTAGCTTGTCAGCATCGTAAGTTTGCCTCAACATTCCCCATAGAAATACAAAAATAATGTAAATCTACTTTCATTTATTTATTAGGGATGAGACTTTCCTTTTCTTTTTCTACTTTCTAGAATAAGTATGCTCTGGAGTAAAAGGATTCGAACCTTTGCATGCCGGTACCAAAAACCGATGCCTTACAACTTGGCTATACTCCAAACGGGGGGAGGCTCGATGAAAACGAGCTGGGATATATATTTTTCAGAAGGAAGAGTTAGTTACCCTTGGTCTTCCTTCTTTCCCGGGAATCAAGGAAATCGCCCCTCTTGGATCTAAGCCAGGAAAATTGATGTAGAAGTAGTGGCAAGTATCATCTATATCCGGCAGATAAGCTTTCACATGAATGAATTTAACTACCGAGATCTTTTCTTACTTGGCCACTAGAGCCTCCCCTTCGGGATTCGATATTGAAGAAGAGGAAAACTGCTTCTAAAGGGAACTGATCCGAAGCAACAAGTCCTAGACCTAGAATGCAGGTACCCTAGTCTTGAAATATGCCATGAAGAATGAAATCAATTGTTTTCATTCATATCATCAAAACAGTTCTTCTTACACGGCCAACCCTCAATTCAAGAGTTCCGATTGGATCAACAAGAATACAATATGTATGGCAAGAAGAAAATAAAGGGATTTCATCAAATGTAGACAAGAAAGATACGGAAATCAAGAGCCATGGAAAGCAGAACTATTGAAATTAGTGAATTGGCGGAAAAGCTGGAATGAAGGTTGGGACAGAAAGGGGAGAGGAGAGCCCGTACGAGAAAAACAAGCACCCCTTTTTGGATTCTAGGAAACAAGCAATACTTTCCCATCTTGAAATGAAAAGAATAGAGCACAGAGACTAGAATCAGAACTGGAATACCCTTCTCTGAATTCAAAAGCCCACCCGGACTTGGTTTGAGAAGTAGCTTGTTCAATTTGTCCTCAGCAGAAGTGAAACCTGTTGCCAAGAGATCGAAATTCCAATCAGAAAATAAGTACTTTGAATCAAGAGATGGCATTGCGTAGAAGTGAAGTGAACTAGATAATTCCAGCAAGAAAAGCAATCGGATACTGAAATCTCTTCTCTCAAAGCTAAAGCTTTACATATTATAGGAAAGCAAGCACCACGAAGGGCAGTACCCAAATTATAGGTTATCTTGTGTCTGGGTAAGCAAGGTCAAGTAGTGGCATCCTATTACCCTAAATGGAAAGCAAAGTAGGTTATTCAGCCATCCCTCGCGAACAATCAGAAGTCCCAGTTTCCTTAACT
Source organism: Secale cereale (assembly GCA_902687465.1). Lineage (NCBI taxonomy): Eukaryota > Viridiplantae > Streptophyta > Magnoliopsida > Poales > Poaceae > Secale > Secale cereale. Next base: position 20,338,509 of record LR738710.1, on the reverse strand, counting down.
AATCTCGCCAATTTATCACTTGAGCGACCCAAAGACTAATCTATCGTTGGCCCAGGCAAAGAGTGAGAAGAAGCAGCAAAAGGAGTAGCTTGCAGTGAGGAATGAAAGCTGGTGTTTTACCATCATTCAGCAAGAGAAACCCACTGAAACCTTTTCATAGGACCATAGAAAACATGCTGCTTTCTGTATAGATATGCCTGCCCACTCTCCGTGATTTATATCGAATCATAGGAGCCAGGAGCTCAGAAGGTTTATTGCTAGATACAGCTGAAGCAGTTAGATGTTCATAGTAGAGTCATTCTTGCCAATGATCCCGATCTAGCCGAGCTAAAGTATGATGCACCGTTGACAGGTCACGATCTCCAGCTTTCTTGACAGCACTATACGTGAATAGTCAACTCGATCTTATGTGCAATCAACAGACTAAATATAGTAGCGAATAATGCCAACATGGTTTCCGTCAACTCTTATGTGTGGTAGAAGTAATCATGCAGTGCACTTATCGATAGGAATCAAAGCTTAATCATAATTACTTAACTCGGCAACCCTGATATATAGGTCCGAAGGGACGTATACATCATTTTGTGCAAGTTGCCAAGTAGGTCGATTCTGTTGTTCACAGAGACTTGGTATATACTATTCTGATCCTTGGTTGATCCCAAAGGGTGAGGCCGCTTGTACAGAAACGGAATTTCCTAATACTACTACGTAGTATTTTAGATTCAACGCTCCCTCAAGTCTTAAACTAAAATCAAAGCCACTATCCACCTCTGTGCTGAGCTGTTTCCGTGGGATTGGGATCATGAATGAAGCTAGCACTCAACAAGAGATGTCAACGCTTGCCTGCAATGCCGGTGCATGCTATAACTAGCAAACAGAAGTGGGATCCAAAGCACAGACCACCATAGCGGAGGAGAGCTCGAGAGAGAGCAAGAGAAGAAAGAGATGGAGAAAATGGAGACGGATTTGGCGGCGGCCAAGATCTTCCCGCTGCCTGTGGACTCTGAGCACAAGGCCAAGTCCTTCAAGCTCTTGTCCTTCGCCGCCCCGCACATGCGCGCCTTCCATCTCTCCTGGATGGCCTTCTTCATCTGCTTCGTCTCCACCTTCGCCGCGGCGCCGCTCGTCCCCATCATCCGCGACAACCTTAACCTCACTAAGCGCGACATCAGCAACGCCAGCGTGGCCTCCGTGTCCGGCTCCATCTTCTCGAGGGTCGCCATGGGCGTGGTGTGCGACCTCCTCGGCCCCCGCTACGGCTGCGCCTTCCTCGTCATGCTCACGGCGCCCGCCGTGTTCTGCATGTCCCTCGTCCACGACCCGGCGGGCTACATCATGGTGCGCTTCCTCATCGGCTTCTCGCTCGCCACGCTCATCTCCTGCCAGTACTGGATGAGCACCATGTTCAGCGGCAACATCATTGGCACCGTCAACGGGCTTGCCGCCGGCTGGGGCAACGTCGGCGGCGGCGCCACGCAGCTCGTAATGCCACTCGTCTACGAGGCCATCCGCAGCAGGTGCGGCGCCACGCCCTACTCGGCCTGGCGCGTCGCCTACTTCGGCCCCGGGACGCTGCACATTGTCATTGGCATCATGGTGCTGACGCTGGGGCAGGACCTCCCCGACGGCAACCTCTGGAGCCTGCAGAACAAGGGCCAGGTTGCCAAGGACAAATTGGCCAAGGTGGCCTGGGGTGCCATAACCAACTACCGTAGCTGGATCTTCGTGCTCCTCTACGGATACTCCGCCGGCGTCGAGCTCTGCACCGACAATGTCATCGCCGAGTACTACTACGACCACTTCCACCTAGGCCTCCGCACGGCCGGCACCATCGCCGCCAGCTTTGGGCTCGCCAACATTTTCGTGCGCTCCATGGGCGGCTACTTCTCCGACGTCGGCGCGCGCTACTTTGGAATGCGCGCCCGTCTCTGGAACATTTGGATCCTCCAGACCGCCGGCGGCGCCTTCTGCTTCTGGCTCGGCCGCGCGTCGAGCCTGCCCGCTTCCGTCACCGCCATGGTCCTCTTCTCCATCTGTGCCCAAGCTGCTGAGGGCGCCATCTTCGCGGTCATACCCTTCGTCTCCCGCCGCTCCCTCGGCATCGTCTCGGGGATGACCGGCGCCGGCGGGACCTTCGGCGCGGCCTTCAACCAGCTGCTCTTCTTCACTTCGTCCAACTACGGCACCGGGCAGGGGCTGCAGTACATGGGCATAGTGACAATGGCATGCACGCTGCCAGTCATGCTTGTGCACTTCCCGCAGTGGGGCTCCATGTTCTTCCCAGCCAACGTCGGCGCTGACGAGGACAAGTACTACGGCGCGGAGTGGTCGGAGGAGGAGAAGAGCAAGGGACTCAACGCCCGCACCGTCAAGTTCGCCCACAACTGCCGATCAGAGCGCGGCAGGCACCGCAACGCCATCCTACTCGCCAACGACACCAACCAGCAACAGCATGCATGACTATTTTGGCCTCGCCGCGCAACAAACAAACAAAAAAACAAAAAACCGCGCGTGATGGCAGCATGACGTACGCCCGCACAGGCGATTCCCTCCTCTCTTTTTTTCGTCACTCAGGCTGCAATTACGGAGAGTCGTCCGGGCAGCGCTCCACATGCTCCGGCGGCACTACATTAATTGCATCAATCTCCGGCGCACCCAGACTGCTCGCCCGCCCCCCGCTGCCTACGATCAGCTTCGCCATCTCCTTCCTCGGGACTTCAAGTTCCTTACAACCCAACGCCGACGAGCTTCCCGTCAGTGCCGGACGCCACGGATATATTCCAGCTCTCTCTCCTCCTTCTCGTTCCTACCAACGGTCAGTCGGGCGGCGCTACGCAAAATCACGGGCTCCATGCGTGCACGCCAGGATGACCTCCAACGGTCACCACGCCCGCGCCGCTGTAATACCATGTATCTCTCCCCACACAGTCGGGTCCAGACGCATGCATGCGCACAAATCACTTGTTTTGGGTCACCGATGCGCGCGGATCGAGTTGATCGGTGACTCGCCGCGGCATCAGCAGACGATGTTCTGGGCGCGCGGCAAAGGAAGACACGTGCACCTCAGGCTCACACGACACGCACAACCATGGGCGATCGCCATCCATCATGCATTGATCTACTCCCTCCGTTCCTAAATATAAGTCCTTTTTAGAGATTTCGATATAAACTACATACGGTTGTATATAGCCATAGCTTAATGTGTAGATTCATCAATCTTGCTCCGCATGTAGTCCATATTAAAATCTTTTAAAAGACTTATATTTAGGAACCGAGGGAGTAGCTAGGAATAGTAGCTACGCTACATCGGCCACCACCATGCATGCCCGTGCGGATATGCGTGCATGCCCGACGAGAGCAGGCACATGCAATGCGATGCGTACATACCAACTGAGATGATCGGCCTTCATCATCCTAGCTTTTCATCAACAACAGGGCCGTCTCCAGAAATTCGTGGCCCCGGGCGAAAACTAAAATGAGGCCCAATTTTTTTTAGCAATTCATACAAAAGAATAATTAATAATGTGCAAAGCATACTCTCACTTTATTATATAATGCTAAAAGAATAGAGGGCTAGTAAAGCAATAAGCTAACCTCGTGTTAAACTGAGAAGGATTTTTTTTGTATAATTGATAATATTAATGATCATCGGCGGTATTAGCATTATCACCTTCCTTGTTAGTATCAACATCATCACCTCAATCGGCAAATATTATCATCAACCCCTTCATCGGCAAAATTACAATCATCAATTTCTGCATCATGAGCCTCAACGCATCTATTGCATTATCACCACAACCATTATCAACATTAGCATCTGCAGTTTGATTTTCACATTATCAACCATTATCACAACAACGGCTCAGACGACGCGCACACCCACGGATGGTCGCCATCCATCGTGCATATATATTGATCTAGGATAGGAGTAGTAGCTACGCTACACCGGTCACCACCATGCATATGCATGCATGGTCGCCATGCATGCCCGTGCGGATATGCGTGCATGCCTGATGAGAGCAGGGACATGCGATGCGTATATACCAACTGAGATGATCGGTCTTCATCATCCTAGCTTTTCAGCAACCACACACAACCCCAGCATGCATGCATGCACGAATCATTAAAATTAAAAAAAAAATCATTTTTCATGCATGCACGCACGCCCGCCCTCCGAACCCAACCAACCTCGTCCCTTGCGTGTGCATGGGGAAGTACGACATCAACTCAGGGTGTGCTTCTTGTCGCGCCGCTCAGCGAGCTCATGACGCCACGATGAGCTCCAACGATGCCAGCCGTATGTCGCCGGCGTAACTCACTCATGCACACCAATCACTACTTGTCTTGGGCTGCTGCCCAGTCCATAAAGCGAGGGGACGATAGGATTGATAGGCCAGTTACCCTGAGTCGGTGTCGTTCTGCGAAGCACGATGGATGAGGACCCCACCGCCATCAGAGCCATCCTGCCACAATCGGCCGCCATTAACACTATACGCGTCACCCGTTCGATTGAATGGCACATATATTGAGAAAACAGCGTGCACACATTATACCACACCGACATGCACCTCAACATCCTCAACGATAGACGACAAGCCACCTCTTGTGTTCATGCTCCACCCCGCGCATCCACCGAATCACCTGGTGAGTGCTCTTTGCTCTGCTGGACAACGTTTCATCAAATGCTCCACAGCCGGACGAAATGGCTATCTACCCGTCACCGAGGAAATGGCTGCCCACGCCGAGAAAATATTGCGCCATCTCTAAAATTATCTATGATCACCTTACTTTCCTTCCGAAAAATGGTTTTCATATTGCGCACTCCTCCCAGATGATCATATATTTTATAGTTTAGAAAGTCAAGATGTTATTGTTTTTAAATAGCTAATAGGTTTCTCCCGCCCGAAGTTTATAAACAAACCTTTTTGTCGAGTAACTATACTATTTCAAAAGAAAAAAAAAACTACAAAATACCAATCTATATGGTTACATATTTCGCTCTCTTGTAAACATTATTCTTGTACCGTTGTACTCGTATGATTACTCGATATCTTCACACTTGCCACTCTCATACTCGTATGATTAGTCAGTTATGCACAAGCTATGTTCACTTTGAGTAAAGTAGAGACCTTTCTCCCAAGTCCTGTGATTTTATGTGAATGGCTTCATTAATGCGAGGCTATGATTTTATCTCGTACAGGCTCAAAGCCACATAGATCATACACCTTCGAAACGCCTCATGTATCATTTCCAATCCTCACAAGTGTAGATATTAACCTGACATTAATAGTACTTGATGCTTAGGCGGGAGACATGTTGTACAACATGGTGGAGGACTGTTTCATTTTTTATGCAATCACATGAGGCACGTTGTGGAGGATGTGTCAACATGCGAGCAATGTCACCGAGTAGCACCATCTTCAATAGTCCTCGAGCTCGCCGCCTTGCCTCCCCCTCCCTCGAGCACTGCCACTTGAGGCCACCTCCTTCGTGTTCGTCCGTGGAACCGAGTGTTCCCAAGAAGAAGGATGGTAGTCACCACAAAATCCAATCGTGTGGAGCTTGGGGAACAGCAACGAGCATTAAGGTCATGGTGACGTGTCCTTATTATTTGAATATAATTGACATTTTCGGAGGGCAAACATATTTTTCTTCCATGTCAATTAATTTATTGTACGAGTAAAACAGGTCGAAATGTGACATCTCGCTGTTAGGCTCAAACTAAACCTGTCTGCTCTTTGTTGTAGGATGTGGCAGGACGGTTGGGATCTGCTCGTGAGGGGCCGGGGATCAATCCGTGGGAGGTAGCGAATGAAAAATCAACAAGCAACATTCCCCTCTCTCGTAGGGGTATGGATCAGTGGGAGCTGGGGATCAACGAGCCAACAACGATGCCCTCTGATTCTACGATTCAGAATCACGATTCTACGAACCATGGGCCCGACGATCCGGTCTGTTTTTTCAACTATGGTTGAGTCCTGCCATCTAGATGTTTGATTTTATTTTACACTTCTTGTACAGGGCATAAAACCCAAATAAAGAACACAAATGCGATTTGTCAACTTACTTTTATGCATTATTACATGTACTTTTACCAAGCTACTTATTTCGATGGGATGGCTCATTGCTGCTCATTTGATATATTGGGAGAGAAAGGATTGGCAGCACATATTGGGGCACAGAAACGGCCAGGAAACACGGGGCATAGTAATTAGGTGGATCGTTTCTTTCAAATAAAATCATAGGGTTATCAATCCGTGGGAGACGATGTGGTATATCAAATGAGCAGCAAGGAGCCATCCCATTGAAACAAAACTACCAATCCACATGCGTCCACTCACTCGATCCCATCAAATGAAGCCCAGTGATCCATGTACTCCCTCTGTTTTCTTTTTAGTCCGCATATAAGATTTGGTCAAAGTCAAACTTCATAAACTTTGACTAACTTTGTAGAACAAAATATCAACATTCACAATGTGAAATCGACATTAATAGATGCGTCGTGATATTAATTTTCATATCGTATAACTTTAGAATTGTAGATGTTGATATTTTTTGATATATATTTGGTCAAACTTTGCATCGCTTGACTTTGACCAAATCTTATATGCAGAGTAAAAAGAAACGGAGGTATTATATGGCTAATAAAATTACAACGCATATAGTCCAAAAATCCTACAATACAGGGTGTGATAGTTGTCATTTTGTATTATATGAGTATTGATATTAATTAAGAACATATAGATAAGTAAAGCACCATCTACTGCCATTAGACTATATCACCCATTTCCTATCAGTGCAATATGAAACGATTTCTCATCCGGGTACATAAAATTATTGCTTGTCCTGCCTAGACTTCCAAATATGCTCTAACAAAAGGTGTTTGGCCATCACCTAACGCCTAAGCATCTTCTAGGCGCCACCTTTTTTCCAATGGAGGCACATACCGACCACCTACAGTAAAAGCCAGCCCGAAACTCGATGGTTTTATGAAATATCATCCTACATGCTATTATAAATTTTCAAAATTGCATTTTGAAAAAAAAATATTTAACCTTGGGCAATAAATGCCTCCCAAGCATTTGATAAAATCATTTTGAGTAAAGCATACCACACCTTTATTCAAAGTCACATGATTTTATGTGAGTGTTAATGGCTACGGAAGTTACAACACAAAGTCCAAAGTCTTAGAATGAAGGGTGTGATAGGTGGACACATACTTGTAAGGAGATAAGGGTACTGTTTTGACCATTACAAGTTTCATGTTTTCCAGACTTCATTCGCAATTTCTTTTAATTCAAAAAGCAATAAGCTCAATGTAAGTGGTTGAGTGCATGTCCCCAAAACCGGACAGGTTAGCCCACCGGTTTTGGTTTAACAGGGCTCAACTGTTCAATGGTTGAGTTTTTAGACAAAAAAACCTTATGAAAAGTAAATGAAATAAATAGATGTTCCATCATCATACATAAAACTTGTGCATGGCGAGATGGTTTGTGGGCCGAGCTAGCGATGCAGCCTGCTCAATGCGTGACCTTAGTTTGATTCCCACAAGGAGTGGAAAATTTCTATTTAGTAGGTAACATGTGGTGCAGTAGCTTTGGTTATTTTGTGGTCGGAAACCTGCAAGTTTGATTGGTTCCGTCCGGTCAGATTGCATGACAGTATGATGAGCTTATAAAAACCACGAGAGGCGCAGATTTGGTTTTTTTCCGGTCGACCCGACGATATGGTCCGGCTTTTAAAACCAGTGTTGAGTCTTGTCATCTAATAGATGTTTGGTTTCCCTTTTCATTTCTTGAACAACGCCTAAAAACAGACTAAAGAACACAAATGCGTTTTGTCAACCCATTTTTGTGCATTATTTTAGGTACTTGTACTGAGCAGGGCAAGTGAGAGGTAATCATATATGTGGATGGATACATTTGAAGGAAAAGGAAAATACTCCCTCCGTCCCAAAATTCTTGTCTGCGATTTGTCTAAATACGTATGTATCTAGTCATGTTTTAGTGTTAGATACTTCCTTATCTAAACAAATCTAAGACAAGAATTTTGGGACAAAGGGAGTACATGGGAAGATATTGGGGGGGCGAGAAATGGGCGGGAAACACGTGGCATAGTAATTAGGTGGATCGTTTCTTTCAAAAAAATTGTGGGGGTATGGGAGATGTGGATGAGCCAATGAGCAGCAAGGAGCCGTCCCATCAAAACAAAACCACTGCTCCACTCATTGGATCCTATTCCTATCGGACGAAGCCCCGTGATCCATGTATACGGATCCGAAATTGCTTTGCACACGATGTTTGTACATACGATCTGATGTGTCTTCACTAGACAACAAGCTGTATTGGTTTTCTTTTCTCGATGCAGCTGCTTGATTGGACGAACCCACAGGCAACAGCACATCGTATGTGTTTACGACTTGAAAATGTCGTACGTATAGCAGCTCTGTATACGGATCCGTGGGAGATGGCATGCATCCAATAAAATACTACGTAGAAGCAGTCTGGCGAGACTCATTCTCGTGGGGCCCGCAAAACTTTGCTTTGGGAGGAGGAACGGAACCCCCAACCGGAGAGCGATCCGCGAGTGCGTACGAGCGACCAATCAGAAAGCGGCAATGCGCTCCATCGATCCATGAGAGACTAGAGATGACCAATCAGAAAGCGGGGATGCGTTCCATTGATCCGTGGGAGACTGCGGACGACTGGTCAAAAGTAAGGCCCAGCAAAGGTGTGCTTCCTCATAGAGAGAGATGGACGGGGAATCTCAATCTAAAAAAAAATCACCTCTCTCACTCTCCTCTGCTCCCACCCACATCGCCATCGCCGCCTCCACCCAACCCACATCGCCGTCTCAGACACACCTCGCCGCCGGCCATCAGGCCATGGTGTTCGCTCTCTCCCCTCCCCAACACCCGCCGCTGCCGCCGCCCCGACCCTCTCACCTCCCCTCTCTTCCTCCACCAGAAGAGAAGATGGGGATCGAGCGAGCCCAGATCCGCCTTCCACTGGATCTCCGTCCCCAGTCAAAATCGTGAGTGAGAAGCCGGCCGCCTGATCTCTTCCTCACCTCCTGCGGCGGCCAGATCGAGGGACTCACATCGTCGTCAGGGGATGATCGCGCGCCGGGAGAGGAACCCCCGTCTGCTCCTGCGCGGCCGACTCCCACGCCATGGACGTCTGCTTCTGCACGCTCCAGGCGCCGCTGCAGTGCCGACGCTCCTCCTCCTCCTCAAGGCCAAGGTAGGCAGGTACCCGTCTTGCTTCGATTTGCTCTTCCCCTCATCTTCCTCCGCTCTCACGCACTTGGTTTCTTCCTCACGCAGGCAGCTAATTGAAGCCTGCTGCTCCTTGTCGGCTTCCCCTGCCTGCTACTCCTCGCTCCTGCGCCTCTGGTGGTGGGCTAGGTAAGCCCCTCCCCCTCCGCTCTGCCCTCTCTCACCCTCATGCGCAACGGCCATCTGTACTTCTTCTGTACGCACTTCAAGCAGACAGGCAAGCACCTAATTAACCAAAAACTGAAGAAAAAAAATGAAGCTTCTTGCAGCACTCGTTTACCAAAACGAAAACCATAATAAAACATTACATTACAAACAACGAGCTGTCCACGTAGAAACATCAGTTTACTTTGACGATTCGACGACACTGATTTGCCACTGTCCTTGTATTTTCCGCGAAACAATAAGAAACTCTCATCCCACCACTTGTGTAATACAACATGGTCATGAATTTTATTCCATTACAACAACCGATATTAATTTATGTTTTTCTCTCCTAACTAAAATTCTTTTTCGGCGTGAAGTCTATTCCATGGAGGAACAGTAGTAGAGGAGGTGCGGAGGAGTGGTCAACGCCGACCGGCGAAGCTGCAATCGTCCTGACACGTGGATGGATTCAGAATCGACCAATGTGGATTCCTTGCCTAACCAAGGTCTTTTTCCAGCCATGCGATGCACAAGCTCCGTCAGGCAGTTCCAGATCCCGTACGACCACGGCCCGCACCAGGAAGCTTGCACAGTCTGCAGTAGCTTCTTAATCCATGGTAGTGATTCATCTCTCAGCTGTCTTAAAGCTTGAATAAATGTTTCTCGTCTCAGCATTCTGGCTGGAAACAATGCTCATGTGCACCGCACAACTTCATGTTTCTTTGTTAAAAAAGTCATACTTTTGCAGGGCCTTACAATTGGTTTAACAAAATCGAATCGTGCTCTTAGCTGAAAGCGTCATTGCTGGTCGTACCTCTGCTGGAGCAGGCACGTTTGGCTGCTAGAAGCAGCTCTGCCTGCTACACCTCGCCCCTGCACGATGACATGCCTGTACAACGTCATGCTGTGGCAGGCTGAGAGGAGCTTCGAGAAGCAACACACACTCTACTTCGCCGACCTTGAGAGGACGGAGGCGGTGGTTTGTGAGCTGCTCGTGGGGCCTCAACTACATCTGCCGCTACTCCAGCAGCTCCGGTATTGAATGTTCAGACTTGCCAAGTCAGTGCATTTGTCGTTTTTAAATAAGAAACTATCCGCATTGGCAATGAGAAAGTCATAAAGTTACCAGTAGTGAGCTACTCCCTACGTCCCATAATATAAGAATGTTTTTGACATTGATGTAGTGTTAAAAACGTTCTTATATTTTGGGACAGAGGGAGTACTACTGTATAATATTGTAATAACATATGAAATCTAATGACTTGTGGAGCCACAAACTTGATTTATTGTTGTAGGAACTTGTACATTTATTTATTTTCATAGGAATGTGTATGTGCTCAAGAATACATCTGAAACATTCTTGTTATGGATGTGCCGGATAGTAGCCATTTTTAATTTCATGGTACTGAATGTGTATCATCCTCTTTTTCGTTTTCAGAAATTGCAGCTTATTCTTTGAGGTCGCCCAGACTTCTACCCTTGGTTTCCGCAAACGCGGCAGTGGTGACCGCCTCTTACTTGTTTTGGGTGAGTCCTTGGTCTTCTCTCTCTCCCTTTCTTGAGATTGTCTGGCCATCGAGCTGAGGCCGACTCTGGTACCAGCCATTGAGTTGTTGATGTAGTTTTGGGATCTGTGGTGGTGGTCTTCTAGCCACCACAATCTTAATCTTATGATTGTGATTTCATTTCCTGTGAATGAAATTGGCCTCGTAATTCTGTTTTACAGGGTTTGGCAATGGTTCTTGTTTTGTTTGATAGGTTTTTGACTTGTGAATGGCTACCCAATTGAACAAAATGATTGCTTATGGTGTAGTGCTATTGTGTATTGTGGATGGGTAATGGCGGGTTGAACAAAAACCTGTTATTAATATCCCTTTAGTTTTTCTCCTCATTGTACAACATGTTTTGGTTAGCTTATGATGTTCGGCTCTGTGTAAAGTGCATTTCTTATTCATGCATGCTTACAAATGCAATCTAGCCCATGTGCAGTGATGCTGTGTATTTGCAAAAAGAAGATAAACGGGGTCGATTTATAGACTGGACAATAGAAGATATTTTGTCTTCAGAAGCTCTCAGACCTGACTCGGTTGTTCTTTTTGTCTTGTGTTGTTTAGAGAGCAGTAGGAGGGCCATCTGGTGATTAGGCCTGAAGAGCACAGTGATATTGCTGCCCCCGCTGTCGACGGTGGGTGGCTCAGCCCTAACCCTACACAACGCCAACATCGTCATCATCATTGAGAAGCTGTTGCAGTGCCCGCACCTGGTGGGCCTGGAGGCGCGCGACGACATGCCCGTACAACATGATGCGGTGGCAGGCTGAGCAGCAGTGCATACTCTACTTCGCCGACCGGGAGCTGCTCCTGGGGCTCAACTGCACGTGCCGCTGCTCCAGGAGCTTTGGCGACCTCGACGATTGCATGGAGTGCAAACTATGCAGTAGCTAGCTTATTCAGGTCAGATCAGGTTTTATTCTTGATTTCTTTGTTTTGTACATTACTTGCTAGCGTGCAAGAAACTAAGTAAGTAATGTGATTACACAAACAGAAGGTATTTACCTGTGTTTTGGTTTTGGGTTTCTTTGTCTTCAATTCTTGTGCATGGGTTCAGTTAGATGAGATCATCGATCTGTTTATAGATGAATGACTATAGTATTGCCTGATGAAATGGCATGTGGATTCACTAGAAATATGTTTCCCAATCTAATTACAGTTGTAGTATTGATGCTGACAATAGATTTCTGGATGAATAGATGAAACAAATTATCCCAAACAATTTGTTTGTGAAGTCGCAAAGTTATTGGTATGTTTAGCTAGCAGCATATCGAATGTTCAGACTTTCCAAGTCAGCGCATTCGCCGTTTATTAGAAACTATCCACACTGGCAACGAGAAAGTCATAAAGTTACCAGTAGTGAGCTACTACTGTACTGTAATAACATATGGAATGTAAAGACTTGTGGAGCCACAAAGTGGCTTTATTGTTGTAGGACAGTAGCCATTTTTAATTTGATGGTACCGAATGTGTATCATCCTCTTCCTATTTTCAGAAAAGGCAGCTTACTCTTTGTGGTTGTCTAAGCTTCCACCTTTGCTTTTCGCAAACACGGCAGTGGTCGCCACCTCTTACTTGTTTTGGGTGTGTCCTTGGTCCTCTCTCTCTTTCTCCCTTTCTTGAGATTGTCTGGCCATCGATGACATTCATGCTTGGACTGGTGAGGCTATCTTGCATTTTTTATCGATGACATTCATGTTTTTGACACTACACTAGTGTAAAAAAATTCTCTTATATTATGGGACGAAGTGAGTAGGTTTTTTATGTTTTTTCAGTTATGTTCTGCAATACTATCATGTTGCCAATGTCGTCATCTTATATTTGCGACTTACATAATTCATAAGACGCATGTGCCATGACTGTTGAATTTCTCCCTAGACTCAACAAATGTTGTGATGGCTAATGATTTATGAGATTGATAATTGGGAGCAACTTACTTGGGGGCGATTGTTCAGGTCGTCGATTATATTTCTGGTTTGTTCTGTTTAGTCAAACCTATTTAGTATCTGCTATAATTTGCATCTTGTTATAACCTGTTGCTTGTATGTGATTGATCATGTCGTGTTCTCATATGAATTGTCCCTTGTTGAGAGTCTTAAACTTGGACTAATAATAAATTACAACTTCTATGAATGCATGACTCTTTGGTTCAGGCAAACTCAAGTTTCCTTTCTAAAGCATTGCAAATACATTTATCCCAGTCAAGTATGACAAACACTTTTATCTCTTGTGCGTCTATTACATATAGTTGTGCCGAGTGTTGTTGTCTTTATAAGAGGATTGTGACGCTTGATTGCCTACCATTGGAAAACAATTGATGATTGTCATCCATCTCTATATATGTGTGTATGAGTCGAGCATATTGTTTATCTACAATGAACAGATGTTTCAATGCGTTTTATAGGCATGAATTCTCTTGCGTATATTTTGTCAGCATGCATGTTCATCAGAGAGAGACCTCACTCTGTTCTTGGAATATTACAGGAGATTGTAGCTAAAGGAAAAGGAAAGATCTGCAAGTTGCAGCAGTTTGGCTACAACCATGGCATTGGTGATCGCCCCTTCCTTGGTTCCGGTGAGTCCTTGGACTCCTCTCTCATCCCTTGTGCCCAAGCCATCATGCCGAGGCTGTGTTCTCATTCTAGCTTTCAGGTTGTGGTGCTTTGGTTGTTGTTACTATCTGCATGTGCCACTCGTTGTACCTTAGGGCATGGTTTTCTGTTCCTAGAGTCAATATTATGCTCATATTCCTTTTAGAGCCTTTAATCATGCTACTGTAATTCGTAGTTGATAGGATTAAGGTTTTCTTTTATTCCATGTGGCATGATCTGGGTTCATGCTGGAAGAAAGGTTCCATTTTTCCACTGCCTATGAGTTGATCAATCTCAAATGATGCTAAGCTATCATTTTCTCTTGTGACCATTCGATAGAGATCTGACTTGGTTGTTACAGGCTGAGTGTGATTTCACGAGTGATGCCATTGTTGTATGGCACTTTAAATGGCTAGATGAGGATTTGTTTGATTGCTCGGACAATGTACTCGTAGCTATATCGGTTTCCTTTTTTGAATTGAATAATCCTCGATAGACGATTATGGTACTGGTGTCTTTAATCAGTATGGACATTGTTTGGCTATTGCTCACGTCCACTTCTTGCTAGGCTAAACTTATTTGTTTGTTCGATTTGGAACAACAGGTGCTCGACTCAATGGACGATTACGAGTAGGACACCGTCGAATCCCACCTTGACTTGGACGGCGTCGCACAAGGTTGATCTCCTTCTCTATTGCGTTCATAAATGTTTCTTCTTGTACTCTGTATGTATGTATGTATGTATGTTACCGAATAATAAGCAGCTCGGTCAGGGATGGGCTGGGCTGGGTTGGCTGAGGTCCATCCTATGTTCGGTTTAGTACTTGCTTGATGCCAGTAGACAAAACTATGTAATTTGCCTCATGAGGTGCTTCAAGCCAGTTACTCTTTGTATCATAAGATTTGATCTGGTTACATGATACGTATGTGGTTCCTGGTGGTCACTTACTAGCTAATGAATGAAATAATTCCCACATGTAGAGAGAGAGAGAGAGAGAGTCTTGTTGAATTAAATGATTTTAGACAGAGGTCCT
>LR738710.1:20312044-20322910 GCA_902687465.1 Secale cereale | reverse complement strand
GAGAAATGGGCGGGAAACACGTGACATAGTAATTAGGTGGACCGTTTCTTTCAAATAAAATCGTGGAGGTATGAGAGATGTGGATGAGCCAATGAGCAATAAGGAGCCATCCCATCAAAACAAAACCACCGATCCACTCACTGGATCCTATCGGACGAAGCCCCGTGATCCGTGTATACAGATCCGTGGCCAATAAAATACTAACTACGCAGGAGCAATCTGGTGAGACTCGTTCTCGTGGGGGCCAGCAAACCTTTGCTTCGGGAAGAGGAACGGACCCCCAGCCGGAGATCGATCCGCGAGCAATCAAAAAGCGACGATGCGCTCCATCGATCCATGAGAGACTAGAGATGACCAATCAGAAAGCAGCGATGCGTTCCATCGATCCGTGGGAGACTGCGGACGACTAGTCAAAAGTAAGGCCCAGCAAAAGTGTGCTTCCCCATATATATAGAGAGAGACGGACGGACGGGGAATCTCAATCTAAAAAAAAATCATCTCTCTCACTCTCCTCTGCTCCCACCCACATCGCCATCGCCGTCTCAGACACACCTCGCCGGCGGCCATCAGGCCACGGCCTTCGCTCTCTCCCCTCCCCAACACCCGCCGCTGCCGCCGCCCCGACCCTCTCACCTCCCCTGTCTTCCCTCGCCAGAAAAGAAGATGGGGATCGAGCGAGCCCAGATCCGCCTTCCACTGGATCTCCGTCCCCAGTGGCGGATTTCTTCCTCACCTCCTGCGGCGGCCAGATCGAGGGACTCACATCGTCTTTAGGGGATGCTCGCGCGCCGGGAGAGGAACCCCCGTCTGCTCCTGCGCGGCCGACTCCCACTCCATGGGACGTCTGCTTCTGCACGCTCCGGGCGCCCGAATCCCACGCCGACGCTCCTCCTCCTCCTCAAGGCCAAGGCCAAGGTAGGTAGGTACCCGTCTTGCTTCCCCTCATCTTCCTCCCCTCTCACGCACTTGGTTTCTTCCTCACACAGGCTGCTAATTGAAGCCTGCCTGCTACTACTCCTCGCTCCTGCGCCTCTGGGTGGTGGGCTAGGTAAGCCCCTCTCTCACCCTCATGCGCAACGGCCATCTGTACTTATTCTGTACGCACTTCAAGCAGACATGCAAGCACCTAATTAACCAAAAACTGAAGAAAAAAAAATGAAGCTTCTTGCAGTGGCAGCAGTCGTTTACCAAAACGAAAACCATAATAACATTGCATTATAAACAGCACGCTGTCCACGTAGAAACATCAGTTTACTTTGACGATTCGACGACACTGATTTGCCACTGTCCTTGTATTTTCAGTGAAACAATAAGAAACTCTTATCCCACCACTTGTGTAATACAATATGACCATGATTTTCTCATATTAATTTATGTTTTTCTCTCCTAACAAAGATTCTTTTTCAGTGTGAAGTCTATTCCATGGAGGAACAGTAGAGGAGGTGCAGAGGAGTGGTCAACGCCGACCGGTGAAGCTGCAATCGTCCTGACACGTGGATGGATTCAGAATCGACCAATGTGGATTCGTTGCCTAACCAAGGTCTTTTTCCAGCCATGCGATGCACAAGCTCCGTCAGGCAGTTCCAGATCCCGTACGACCACGGCCCGCACCAGGAAGCTTGCACAGTCTACAGTAGCTTCTTAATCCATGGTAGTGATTCATCTCTAAGCTGTCTTAAAGCTTGATTAAACGTTTCTCGTCTCAGAATTCTGGCTAGAAACAACTACTTCATGTTCCTTTGTTAAAAAAAGTCATACTTTTGCAGGGCCTTACATGATGTTGTGGCAGGCTGAGAGGAGCTTCGAGCAGCAACACACACTCTACTTCGCCGACCTTGAGAGGACGGAGGCGGTGGTCTGTGAGCTGCTCGTGGGGCCTCAACTACATCTGCCGCTACTCCAGCAGCTCCGGTATTGAATGTTCAGACTTGCCAAGTCAGTGCATTCGTCGTTTTTAAATAAGAAACTATCCGCATTGGCAATGAGAAAGTCATAAAGTTACCAGTAGTGAGCTACTACTGTATATTGTAATAACATATGAAATCTAATGACTTGTCGAGCCACAAACTTGATTTATTGTCGTAGGAACTTGTACATTTATTTATTTTCATAGGAATGTGTATGTGCTCAAGAATACATCTGAAACATTCTGGTTATGGATGTGCCGGATAGTAGCCATTTTTAATTTCATGGTACTGAATGTGTATCATCCTCTTTTTCGTTTTCAGAAAATGCAGCTTATTCTTTGAGGTCGCCCAGACTTCTACCCTTGGTTTCCGCAAACGCGGCAGTGGTGAACTTGTTTTGGGTGAGTCCTTGGTCTTCTCTTTCTCCCTTTCTTGAGATTGTCTGGCCATCGAGCTGAGGCCGACTCTGGTGCCAGCCATTGAGTTGTTGATGTAGTTTTGGGATCTGTGGTGGTGGTCTTCTAGCCACCACAATCTTAATCTTGTGATTGTGATTTCATTTCCTGTGAATGAAATTGGCCTCGTAATTCTGTTTTACAGGGTTTGGTAATGGTTCTTGTTTTGTTTGATAGGGTTTTGACTTGTGAATGGCTACCCAATAGAACAAAATGATTGCTTATGGTGTAGTGCTGTTGTGTATTGTGGATGGGTAATGGTGGATTGAACAAAAACCTGTTATTAATATCCCTTTAGTTTTTCTCCTCATTGTACAACATGTTTTGGTTAGCTTATGATGTTCGGCTCTGTGTAAAGTGCATTTCTTATTCATGCATGCTTACAAATGCAATCTAGCCCATGTGCAGTGATGCTGTGTATTTGCAGTGATGCTGTGTATTTGCAAAAAGAAGATAAACAGGGTCGATTTTATAGACTGGACAATAGCAAATATTTTGTCTTCAGAAGCTCTCAGACCTGACTCGGTTGTTCCTTTTGTCTTGTGTTGTTTAGAGAGCAGTAGGAGGGCCATCTGGTGATCAGGCCTGAAGAGTACAGTGATATTGCTACCCCCGCTGTCGACGATGGGAGGCTCAGCCCTAACCCTACACAACGCCAACATCGTCATCATCATTGAGAAGCTGTTGCAGTGCTCGCACCTGGTGGGCCTGGAGGCGCGCGACGACATGCCCGTACAACATGATGCGGTGGCAGGCTGAGAGGAGCTTCAAGCAGCAGCGCATACTCTACTTCGCCGATCGGGAGAGGATGGAGGCATGGTCCGCGAGCTGCTCCTGGGGCTCAACTGCACGTGCCGCTGCTCCAGGAGCTTTGGCGACCTCGACGATTGCATGGAGTGCAAACTATACAGTAGCTAGCTTATTCAGGTCAGATCAGGTTTTATTCTTGATTTCTTTGTTTTGTACATTACTTGCTAGCGTGCAAGAAACTAAGTAAGTAATGTGATTACACAAACAGAAGGTATTTACCTGTGTTTTGGTTTTGGGTTTCTCGGTCTTCAATTCTTGTGCATGGGTTCAGTTAGATGAGATCATCGATCTATTTATAGATGAATGACTACAGTATTGCCTGATGAAATGGCATGTGGATTCACTTGAAATATGTTTCCCAATCTAATTACAGGTGTAGTATTGATGCTGACAATAGATTTCTGGATGAATAGATGAAACAAATTATCCCAAAAATTTGTTTGTGAAGTCACAAAGTTATTGGTATGTTTAGCTAGCAGCATATCGAATGTTCAGACTTTCGAAGTCAGCGCATTCGCCGTTTATTAGAAACTGTCCACACTGGCAATGAGAAAGTCATAAAGTTACCAGTAGTGAGCTACTATTGTACTGTAATAACATATGGAATGTAAAGACTTGTGGAGCCACAAAGTGGCATTATTGTTGTAGGACAGTAGCCATTTTTAATTTGATGGTACCGAATGTGTATCATCCTCTTCCTATTTTCAGAAAAGGCAGCTTACTATTTGTGGTTGTCTAAGCTTCCACCTTTGCTTTTCGCAAACACGGCAGTGGTCGCCACCTCTTACTTGTTTTGGGTGTGTCCTTGGTCCTCTCTCTCTTTCTCCCTTTCTTGGGATTGTCTGGCCATCGATTACATTCATGCTTGGACTGGTGAGGCTATCTGGTCTACTACTCCCTTTGTCACATAATATAATAGCGGTGTTGACACTACACTAGTGTAAAAAATGCTCTTATATTATGGGACGAAGGGAGTAGGTTTTTTATGTTTTTTCAGCTATGTTTTGCAATACTATCATGTTGCCAATGTCGTCATCTTATATTTGCGACTTACATAATTCATAAGACGCATGTGCCATGACTATTGAATTTCTCCCTAGACTCAACAAATGTTGTGATGGCTAATGATTTATGAGATTGAGAATTGGGAGCAACTTACTTGGGGGCGATTGTTCAGGTCGTCGATTATCTTTCTGGTTTGTTCTGTTTAGTCAAACCTATTTAGTATCTGCTATAATCTGCATCTTGCTATAACCTGTTGCTTGTATGTGATTGATCATGTCGTGTTCTCATATGAATTGTCCCTTGTTGAGAGTCTTAAACTTGGACTAATAATAAATCACAACTTCTATGAATGCATGACTCTTTGGTTCAGGCAAACTCAAGTTTCCTTTCTAAAGCATTGCAAATACATTTATCCCAGTCAAGTATGATAAACACTTTTGTCTCTTGTGCGTCTATTACATATAGTTGTGCCGAGTGTTGTTGTCTTTAGAAGAGGATTGTGACGCTTGATTGCCTGACATTGGAAAACAATTGATGACTGTCATCCATCTCTATATATGTGTGTATGAGTTGAGCATATTGTTTATCTACAATGAACAGATGTTTTAATGTGTTTCATAGGCATGGATTTTCTTGCTTATATTTTGTCAGCATGCATGTTCATCAGAGAGAGACCTCACTCTGTTCTTGGAATATTACAGGAGATTGTAGCTAAAGGAAAAAGAAAGATCTGCAAGTTGCAGCAGTTTGGCTACAACCATGGCATTGGTGATCGCCCCTTCATTGGTTCTGGTGAGTCCTTGGACTCCTCTCTCATCTCTTGTGCCCAAGCCATCATGCCGAGGCTGTGTTGTCATTCTAGCTTTCAGGCTGTGGTGCTTTGATTGTTGTTACTATCTGCATGTGCCACATGGTTTTCTGTTCCTAGAGTCAATATTATGCTCATATTCCTTTTAGAGCCTTTAATCATGCTACTGTAATTTGTAGTTGATACGATTAAGGTTTTCTTTTATTCCCTGTGGCATGATCTGGGTTCATGCTGGAAGAAAGGTTCCATTTTTCCACTGCCTATGAGTTGATCAATCTCAAATGATGCTAAGCTATCATTTTCTCTTGTGACGATTGAATAGAGATCTGACTTGGTTGTTACAGGCTGAGTGTGATTTCACGAGTGATGTCATTGTTGTATGGCACTTTAAATGGCTAGATGAGGATTTGTTTGATTGCTCGGACAATGTACTCGTAGCTATATCGGTTTCCTTTTTTGAATTGAATAATCCTCGATAGACGATTATGGTACTGGTGTCTTTTTATCAGTATGGACATTGTTTGGCTAGTGCTCCCGTCCCCTTCTTGCTGGGCTAAACTTATTTGTTTGTTCGATTTGGAACAACAGGTGCTTGACTCCATGGACGATTACGAGTAGGACGTCGTCGAATCCTACCTCGACCTGGACGGCGTCGCACAAGGTTGATCTCCTTCTCTAGTGCATTCATAAACGTATCTTCTTGTACTCTGTATGTATGTATTTATGTATGTTACCGAATAATAAGCAGCTCGGTCAGGGCTGGGCTGGGCTGGGTTGGCTGAGGTCCGTCCTATGTTCGGTTTAGTACTTGCTTGATGCCAGTAGACGAAACTATGTAATTTGCCTCACGAGATCCTTCAAGCCAGTTCAACTTTGTATCATAAGATTTGATCTGGTTGCATGATACGTGTGTGGTTCCTGATGGTCACTTACTAGCTAATGAATGAAATAATTCCCACATGTAGAGAGAGAGAGAGAGGGAGTCTTGTTGAATTAAATCATTTTAGATAGAGGTCCTGATTCACTTCTCCAGTTTTCATTATTTTCAAAATTTTGGTTGTTCTTCAGATGATAGCGAGCAGCAGGTGCCCTCCAGGTTACATTGACGATGTGGACATACGCCCAAGCTGATGAGGACATCGTCGAGTTCAGCCTCAACCTGTACTATTAGGTTGTCCACCACGACTCCCCATAGAAGGTCGACCCTTCCTTGGTTCCGGTGAGTCCCTGGACTCTCTCTGGCCCCTCCTGCTCAGCCAGCGTGCCGAGGCTGTGTAGTCATTCTAGCTTTTAGGCTGTTGTACTTTGGTTGTTGTTACTGTCTGCATGTGCCACTGGTTGTACCTTGGGGCATGGTTTTCTCTTCCCGGAGTCAATATTATGCTCATATTCCTTTTAGGCCTTTAATCATGCTACCACGATGCTTAGTTAATAGGATCATGCTTTTTTTATTCCCTTTGGCATGATCTGAGTTCATGTGCCACTGGTTGTACTTTAGGGCATGGTTTTCTGTTTCTGGAGTCAATAGTATGATCATGTTCCTTTTAGAGCATTTAATCATGCTACTCTGGTGCTTAGTTGATAGGATCACACTTTTTTTATTCCCTTTGGCATGATCTGGGTTCATGCTGGAATAAAGGTTCCATTTTCCATTAGCACATGGCTATGTGTTGATCAATCCAAAATGTTATGCTATCATTTTGTCGTGTGAGTTGTGGCAATTCAATACAATAGAGACCTGACTTGGCTGTTACAAGCTGAGTGAGATTTCATGAGTGATGTCATTGTTGTACATCATGGTAAATGGCTAGATGAGGATTTGTTTGATTGCTTGGATAATGTACTCCTAGCTATATGGGTTTCCTTTTTCTTGGCTTGAATAATCCTGGACGATTATGGTACTGCTGCCTTTAATCGGTATAGACATTGTTTGGCTAGTGCCCTCGCCCCGTTCTTGCTGGGCTAATCTTACTTGTTTATTTGATTTGGAGTAGGAGGCACTCGACTCCATGGACGATGACCAGGGCCCCATACCCAAGCTGACGAGGACATCCTCTAGTCCGACCTCAAACTGGACGATGCTTCGCACAAGGTCGATCTCCTTCTCTAGTTGCATTCATAAACTCATGAGGACATCATCGAGTTTGACCTCAAGCTGTACTGTTATGTCGTCCACCATGACTCCCCACAGAAGGTCGACTCTTCTTGACTATGATTTTTTCTTCAAGTTATCGCGCCTCTGTTGTAGCCTAGTTTCTAAATTAAACTTGATGCAGAAAATGTTCTTTGGACTAAAGTAGTAGATGCTGATAATTTTCACCTTCGGCAAAACAAGGATCACTTTTGACTAAACTGGTTCTGTGCTTTCCTATTTCAATAAGTGCAACCAGAAGAAATTTCCTATTTCAATGGAATGTAAGGACTTGTAGAGCCACAAAGTGGCTTTATTGTTGTAGGACAGTAGCCATTTTTAATTTGATGGTACCAAATGTGTATCATCCTCTTCCTATTTTCAGAAAAGGCAGCTTACTATTTGTGGTTGTCTAAGCTTCCACCTTTGCTTTTCGCAAACACGGCAGTGGTCGCCACCTCTTACTTGTTTTGGGTGTGTCCTTGGTCCTCTCTCTCTTTCTCCCTTTCTTGAGATTGTCTGGCCATCGATGACATTCATGCTCCTATGCATGCGGGCCGGTTGTTGCGGGGAACAGGAGCCACGAGTTGTGCGAATCGTTTTTCACGACTTGGCGGTGGTATCCTCGCTGTAAACACGATGGACTCCTCGCTTCTCCGGTTCGTGAAGCTGGCAAAAGGCTGCTTCAATATTTTGCACTAGAGGCCTGCAGCGCTTCACGAAGCCCACTCCGCGGAGCTCAGACGTTCGGTCTAGCTTCGCTCGCGGAGTTGGAGAAGCTTGGAGCGGGAGGAGTTCAGGACACGCCCTTAGTATAAGTAGGTTTGGGATACTTCACACTTTTGAAGTATCTGGTTTAAGCACGGTTTCTTAGTCTAGACATTGACTTCTTAAAAGTTGTTGAGAAATATTAATCGCTATGTGTCATGGTTGCCAAACTCAAGTCTGTTGAACTCGTGTTTTCACCCAGCTTTAGCTACTGGCCTCTATGTGGTAGCTTTGCGACCGTTAGGAGACATGGTTCACACATATGACTTATCTTATGTCAACGCTTGTTTCTTGGCATTGTTGTGGTATTACATATTTTGGTTTTTGTGTCTAATTAATAACCAGCGGGTAGCTTCATGCTCCATGGACAAACTACGAGAGAGAGAGAGAGAGAGAGAGATAGAGGTCTTTCTGCCAATTTTGATCATTGCCACTGGTGTGAGTGGTTTCAAATCTTTCATCATTGCCATTGATGTAGGATGGGACTGAATGGGTGTTGCCAGTTTTTTCTACGTATTGTATTTTCTAAGATGCATCAGGACTTAGTATAGGAGACTTATGCGATGCACAGATGGGTCATATATAACCTTATTTCCTGTTATCACGTAACACATTTATGATAAAATCTAGACAATAACGAATTTGATCTTGTCACAGGAGGGCTAGGAGACGGATGGGCGTGTAAATCTTAGCTTGGCATCAGGGTTTTTGGCTGCTGATGAATCTGAGTTTGATGGTTGTTGTTTTGCTGCTACCTTGGCTCATTTTGTGTTAAAACAAGTGATGCTGGCTGGCTTTTGTTAGCTTTTGGTGTGACTAGAGGACGGATATTGTGGTCGTGAAGCTTGAGGCCATGATGATGGATGGACCCCTTCGTTGATTAGTGAGGTCTTTTCAGAATTGTCAAGAGCAGCGACCAAATGATAGCTTGCTTGTTGGTTTGTTGTGGAACATGCTGCTTTGGGGTAGCTAGCTAGCTAGCTCTTAGAGATCAAAATCCTGGTATTGATGCTACGAGGAGGAGGCAAAGCACACAAGTTGTATTTCTGCTCACACAGTATATATGTGATATCTCAGTTATAATACCATGCATAATTGTGATGATCCTCAAGTGTCCGGCTACCCAACGTGTTATGCTGCCGAAATTTTTAGTGGAAATTCCAATAACTTGTCAATATTTTGTCCTTGTTTGTGAGGAAACACAAGCTTTAGGATGTTGGCTGCAAAATCTTGGGGCCTTCTTTGTAAGGAACAAAAGCTTTAGGGTGTCACGAAAGCTTTAGGGTCCCCGTACCCTAGTATGCGCTCTTTGTACTATTCAAACTTGATACATGTGTGGATACATAGACAAAACATCGTGTTCCTAGTAAGCCTCTACTAGACTAGATCGTTAATCAAAGATGGTTAAGTTTCCTAACCATAGACATGTGTTGTCTATTATCCTCATAGTGTGTCTCAGGTTAACGAGAAAACCATCATTGCAGCCAACGAAGATAATAATCAAAGTATTATTTTTTAGTGTGAACTTTTACAAGCACAAGAGAACAGTGGCAACAAAGCACACAACAGACAAACTAACAAATATTCTTGAGAGCATAAGAGCCATTGGAACTGGAGGTGCTCAGAATCGGATGAACAATCATGAAATCCTCATCAATTTCATCATAAATAGCAATATAAGCACTTTCACGAATAATATTCTTGAGAGTATGTATGTGTGTATGCATGAGCAACCAAATAGATGGAGGGGCGGGCAGAGAGACAGAGAGGGGGCGAGGGTCTTTGCATAATAAGATAATCCAGAATTATCACAGCAGCCTCCAGTTCTAGTGCGAGCAATAATAGGATGGTTGGTTCATGCCCACGCTAGCGTTCCCAAAGTTTGAATCTTTGAGGATTCAGTTGACGACACCCTTGCTGTTGAGTCGAATGAATTCAACGACAAGGTCATGTTATGATATAATAACAACAATTAGTGATTGCATTTGTGTGACCTTTATCCTTTTACTTGTGAACTTTGCTGTATAGAGGGTCACTTTAATTTTCAATGCATGCACTTTCAAAACATAACTGTGAACCAGTTGTGTGATAACATGATCACCTCTGATCTTTATGATGAGCTTATGTTATTTTTGATGTGTGAAGAGTTACCAGAATAGACTTCTTGGCTAGATGTTAATGCCATAGGAATAAAAAAACACTTTGCAAAATTGACATCTCTATTGGGTTGGCTATAAAGGTACACTACGGGTATCTCCGAAAGTATCTGTTGGGTTGGCACGAATTGAGACTGGGATTTGTCACTCCGTATGACGAAGAGGTATCTCTGGGCCCACTCGGTAAGACATCAACATAATGAGCTCAATGTGACTAAGGGGTTGGTTACGGGATGATGTGTTATGAAACGAGTAAAGAGACTTACCGTAACGAGATTGAACAAGGTATCGGTATACCAATGATCGAATCTCGGGCAAGTACCATACCGATAGAGAAAGGGAATCGTATACGGGATTGATTGAATCCTTGACATCGTGGTTCATCCGATGAGATCATCGTGGAACATGTGGGAGCCAACATGGGTATCCAGATCCCGCTGTTGGTTATTGGCCGGAGAGATGTCTCGGTCATGTCTGCATAGTTCCCGAACCCGTAGGGTCTACACACTTAAGGTTCGATGACGCTAGGGTTATAGGGAATAGATGTACGTGGTTACCGAATGTTGTTCAGAGTCCCGGATGAGATCTCGGACGTCACGAGGAGTTTCGTAATGGTCCGGAGGTGAAGATTTATATATGGGAAGTCCAGTTTCAGTCACCGAAAGGGTTTCGGGGTTTATCGGTATTGTACCAGGACCACCGAAGGGGTTCCGGGGGTCCATCGGGAGGGTCCACCTGCCCCGAAGTGCGCCCCGCCCCCCAAGGGCCCAAGGTGCCTAGGGTTGGAAACCCTAGGGGGCCGCTGCCCCCCCCCCCCGGGGGGGGC
>LR738710.1:20271986-20311899 GCA_902687465.1 Secale cereale | reverse complement strand
CCCCCCCCCCCCCCCCGAGGGGCCGCCGCCCCAGGGGCCGCCCCCACTCTAGATGGATCTACGGGGCCGCCGCCCCCTCCCCTTCCCCTATATGTAGTGGGGGGGTTTGGGGCTGCCAGATGCACGAGTCCCTCTATCTCTTGGCGCAGCCCTACCCCGCTCCATCCTCGTCTCTTGCGGTGCTTGGCGAAGCCCTGCCGGAGTGCCACGCTCCTCCACCACCACCACGCCGTCGTGCTGCTGCTGGACGGAGTCTTCCCCAACCTCTCCCTGTCCCCTTGCTGGATCAAGGCGCGGGAGACGTCATCGGACTGCACGTGTGTTGAACGCGGAGGCGCCGTTGTTCGGTGCTTAGATCGGAATCAACCGCGATCTGAATCGCTACGAGTACGACTCCTTCATCCGTGTTCTTGCAACACTTCCGCATCGCGATCTTCAAAGATATGAAGATGCACTCCCCTCTCGTTGCTAGTAATCTCCATGGATAGATCTTGGTGATGCGTAGGAATTTTTTTGATTTTCTGCAACGATCCCCAACAGTAGATAGATCTTGCATGATCGTAGGAAATTTTTGAAATACTACGTTTCCCAACAGAGAGAGACCAGAAGAATGATTGATTTGGATCGACGAGCCATTTTGCGAATGAATAGAATGTCTCTGTATCCATACAAAAAAGAAGTATTTTTTATGGCATGCGGGATGATCGCGCCTAGTATCCACATATCATCTGCGCTCAATATGCGGGATTTCCTTTGGATCAGATCTTTTGCTTTGACGAATTTGGACCTAGCGAAAAGGACTCTAGGCCTTCGTGCAAACAAGAAAAGTAGGAGCAAGACGATGAAGCCGAGCTATCGTAGAAGCAGTAGCTTCCTCCGACAATATACAATACAACAGTAGCGACCATGAATAAAAAAGCCCCTAGTTTAGCGAGTTCGCTGCTTTTCCCAGGACGGAAAAGGGCAACTACTTATTGATTGATCGCCTTTCTTGGATATGTGTTCAATTTAATACAATACAAACTACAACTAGATCAAAGCGGAAGGGCCACTCCCTATAGAATCTATAACTAGAAAAGCCCTAGCCAATAGTCTAGTTTAGTAGTCGGCCAAAACCCCATGCTCACGACATGTTCTTGATATTGATTGAGTTGGAACGAGTCAGAGACTACCACGAAATCCTTCCATAGTCACCTCGGTGACCTTCGTCACCAAAGCATCACGACAGTTTCCAAGACCCCTCATACAATCTCTAGTGGGGATCAATCAGAGCACGTAGGAATGCCGACCACTACATAAGCCGCAGGCGGAGAAAGCTCGAAGAGCTTCCCTTCATTCGCTTCGTGGGAGTCACACACAACACATAGCTGGAAGTCAGAGGGCCCGTACTACCTACCTAACCCGTCGCTCCGAGAGACCGTAGAACGGAAAGCGCCTTCTAAATAACTCGACAGAAGGGAAGGGGCCTATGTATTTGCATGACCCCTGCGGATTTGACCCTACCTAGTATGCGCTCTTTGTACTATTCAAACTTAGCGAACTGAAACATCTGAGTAGCTAAAGGAAGGAAAATCAATCAAGACCCCGTTAGTATCGGCGAGCGAGAGCGGAACAAGGGTTCTCATCAAAAGAAATCCAAAGAGGTTCCATTCGATTTGTTATGGATTGGATGATGGTAAAGCCAGCAAGCAACAAGCGTAGGTATAAAAGTTGTCGTAGCGTGCCCTACAGAGTTGTACAAAGTCAGCAACTGATACGTCCCAAACGTATCTATAATTTCTGCTTGCTCCATGCATGTTTTGGGTGATATTGCTATGCTTTTGATACACTTTCATACACTTTTGATCATATTTGGACTAACCTATTAACTCAGTGCACCCCAGTGCCAGTTTCTGTTTTCTGCTGTTTTTGTATTTCAGGTTTTCCCATTACTTAAATTGCCAGAAAAATTCGGGGAAAAATATATAAAAAATCAGCGCTCCAGAAGCTTCCACGCGCCAGAAGTGGGGCCAGAGGGGAGCCAGGGGCATCCCAGGCGGCCTGCCCATGCGGCCCCACCCCTGGCCGCGCCGGGAGGGCGCCTGGGCCCCCCTCTCTGCCTCTGGTGACCCCCTTTGGCATATATTTACCTCGCGTCCCGAAACCCTCGATTCTAGACCCCTTTTCTCCAGAAGCTATTCCGATCTCCGCCGCCATCGCCACCAAGTTTCGGGGGTCCAGAATTCCTGTGCCGGCACCCTGCCGGGACGGGGAAGTGCCCCCGGATTCATCTCCATCGATGTTGCTTCCTCCCTCCATGATGCGGGAGTAGTTCCTCCTCGGGGCTGAGGTTTCTACCAGTAGCTATGTGGTCAATTCTCTCTCCCATGATGTGATCTTCGTTGTGATCATAGGCTATGTTAATCTAGGGTGATCCCATGATATTTCCCCTTCCTCTATGTATTGGATTGATGTACTCACTTGTCTTTATCTAGTATAATCTCCGAGACCAAGGTAATAGCGGTCTATTGGACATGGATTAGAAGAATATTTTCATGAGTGATTTCCTCTTTTGTGTGTGGATTGAAGATTGAGAGTCTCTTGGTGCTTGTCTTTGACTATCCTTGAGATATGTTGTGGTGATTGTGGTACTCTCTTTGGATGGTCGCGGTGACATTGGGAAATCCATAGATTGAGAACTATGAACTTTGAGGTGTGCTTTTGTAGCCCTACATAATTCTCGTCCTCTCTTGACCAAAATGGAATGATCTCCGAGTGTGTCTCCATTATGGGAAATATCATGTGATAGACTATGTTAATGTTGTTGGGAGTTGCCACTAGTGAAAGTATGAAGCCTAGGCCTTGTTTCCACCATTGCAATACCATTTGTGCTCACATTTACCACTTGTTTGCTTGCTGCACTTTTTATTACAGATTTATATTACTTTGCTTTGCCACTCCTATCATCCATATTTTACCATCTCTTCGCCGAACTAGTGCACCTATACATCTGACAAGTGTATTAGGTGTGTTGGGGACACAAGAGACTTCTTGTATCTTGATTGCAGGGTTGCTTGAAAGGGGTACGTTCAACCTCCACTTCCCTGAGTTCGATAAACCTTGGGTTACTCACTTAAGGGAAATTTGCTGCTGTCCTACAAACCTCTGCTCTTGGAGGCCCAACACTGTCTACAGGAATAGAAGCGTGTAGTAGACATCAAGCTATTTCTGGCGCCGTTACCGGGGAAGTGAGGTAAGTGAAGGTACCTTCTCTAGATCTTGCAATTAAATCTTTTCGTTTCTTGTTTTTAGTTTCACTAGTTATGTTTATGGAAAACCGCACTCTTAGTTCGTTGATTGGGGAAGGCCGCTTTACCACACCCGTGGTAGAGAAGTCTCCTCCACCTACTGAATGTATCCCGTTCCAAATACCACTTGGGATAATTGAAATAATTAGGAATGATTGTTATGATGGGACGGTCAATCCTAGTATTCATTTGTTGAAACTTACAGAACTTTGTGAGTTGTTTAAGATTTCAGGTTTGACAAGAGATGGAGTCATGAGGAAATTATTTGCCTTGTCACTGAAAGGAAAAGCATTGGAATGGTATAGGCTACTAGATGACTCTCACCTGCTGGATTGGGAAGAGATCCAGCCTCTCTTTTACTCCAAGTTTTATCCTCTTCATGAAGCCCATGAGAATAGGAATTATGTTTATAATTTCTATCCTCATGACAGAGAGAGCATAGCTCAAGCTTGGGGGAGACTGAAAACGTTAATGCTAAAATGTCCTAACCATGGGCTCCCCAAAGATATGATTATTACTAATTGCTATGCGAGGCTCTCTCGACAGGATAAAGATTTGCTCGATGCTTCCTCTATGGGTTCTTTCACAAACCAAAGATTGATGCTAAATGGGAACTCCTTGAAAGAATTCAACGCAACACTGAAGATTGGGAGATCGACAAAGGTAAAGAGTCAGGTATAATTTATGAGTATGATTGCATTAAGTCCTTTGTTGAAACTACAAGTTTTAATAAGTTTAGTGCTAAGTTTGGGCTTGATTCTCAACTCCTTGTCGATTTCCTCAAATCTTTTCCTTCACATCTTAATATGCCTAAGGAGGATTGGATCAAGCATCATGAAACTTTTAAAGAGATTTGCAAAGAAAATGAAATTGTTCATGATGATTGCAACATGCATGATCCAATTCCTAAAAATGAAGTTTTATATAAGCATGTTAATTTTTGTGGAGTGGATAGACCTTGTGAAAGGCCTATGATTGAAGAAGAGAAGTATTGTAAGCAACATAAGCACGAAAGAACAATCACTTGGGTCAAAGATTTAAATGAAATTGCTAGAGAATTGTGTGACCTTTATCCTTTTACTTGTGAACTTTGCTGTATAGAGGGTCACTTTAATTTTCAATGCATGCACTTTCAAAACATAACTGTGAACCAGTTGTGTGATAACATGATCACCTCTGATCTTTATGATGAGCTTATGTTATTTTTGATGTGTGAAGAGTTATCAGAAAAGACTTCTTGGCTAGATGTTAATGCCATAGGAATAAAAAAACACTTTGCAAAATTGCCATCTCTATTGTGTTGTTAATTGCCATGAAAATGATTACATAAGTAAGATTAGAAAGGAGGGAACTTTACCAAAGTATAAAAATGTCTCTTATATTTCTGTTAATAAAAAGGAGAGTTTCACCCAAGTTTCCCCTATTGTTTCTAATGATAAACCAGGATATGTGGAGAAGCTTCATCTCCAACCACTCCCTCCTAAGGTGAAGAAGAAGAAAAAGAAGAGGAGGAGGAAGAGGAGCAAGAAGGAAGAAGAATGGGTATCAACCTGGCCTGAGCATATTCCTCCCATCAACTTTTATCCTAACGGTTGTAAGTTTAAAGAAGAAGGTGAAGTTTATTGCCTTAATTATCATCTTGATGATACGTCCGTAGGTACTATTGAAGATGATTTTGATTATGATATGCATGTTACTTATTGTGGTTGGGAAAATGATGATAATGTTACTTATGATCTTGAAAATCTTTTTGGTACCAACTCTGAAAGTGATGATATGGAAAGCTCTAAGCTTGGGGATGATAGGATTGCAAATCCTTTACCCACTAGTGATGTGATAATTGATAATTCTTTTGCTAGTAAGAATAAAGACAACATGTTTACAAATATAGTTGCTAGCAATGATAATGCTCTTCTCTACTATGATGATGTTATAGCTCTAATCTATAGTGATTATAAAGGTACCTATGACATAAGGAGAAATTATCCTTATGAAACTTGTCATAATCATGGAGGGAATTACTCCCTTGTTGAACACCATCTTTCTAATACACAATTAATCTATAGTGTTCAAGTTGTTTATGATAGTCCTACTCCCACTATTACCAATGACAAAGATTATGCTTATGTGGAGAGTAAGAGTACCTTTTTGCATGTGGATCATGGTAACAATGCTTTATGTGATGCTTATATTGTTGAGTTTATTCGTGATCCCACTGAAAATTATTATGAGAAGGGAACATATGCTTATAGATATTTCAATAATATACGGTTCCCTCTCTTTATGTTGAAGGTTTCGAAGCTGCACTTGTTTTGTCTTCCTATGCTTATTGCTTTGTGCTTCAATGAATTATTCTATTGCAATATTCCTATGCATAGGAAGCATGTTAGGCTTAAATGTGTTTGGTATTTGCTTCTTGATGCTCTCTTTTGTTCTTCAACTCTTGTTCCTACGAGAGCATCATTAAAGTCTTAAGCCTATCTTTATGGCTATAAAGAAAGAGCTCTAGGGAGACAACCCTTGCTATCTTTGCTTTCAGTTTGTTCTTTCAGTTTTTAGTGGTCTTGATGTTTGTTACTACTGTAGCAACATCATTGTATCTTTATTTTTCAGCTTTGTGCCAAGTTTAGCCTCTGATTGCAAGAAAGTTCAAAAGTTGTGACGTGCAGTCCAGAAAACAGATTCTGTCCTTGGACAGAAAAATTCGTATAAAATCACCAGATCATCTTTTTGATCTGAATTTTTTGACAGCGTGCTCTACACAATTGGCTTTCGAGCGTCTGTTCTGAGTTTTTTGATTTGAGTTGCAGAAGTGTCCCGAAAAAATTATTTACTACTTGCTGGTCTGTTTTTCACAGATTCTGCCATGTTTTGCCTTTTCTTCGTTTTGCAAACCTTGAGCTTGCTTTTTCTTTGCAAAAACCTTTTGGCAATCTTGAGAAACAGTAACTCTTCAAGATTATCTTTATTTCCAGCAGGGAAAAATTATTTTATTATGGGTACTAACCTCGCTAATCAGATTATGAGGAGTTATGTATGAAGGGAGTTTTCAAGTGTGCGAGGGAAGATGATAAAAAAAGATTCAGGAGGGTCAAACGCTCAAGCTTGGGGATGCCCCCATGCATCCCCTTCTCCATCAACAATTATCAGTTCGTCTTTCGTTCAACTATATTTTAATCACTTCATGTGTTATGTGCTATGCTTGGAGCGTCTTGCTTTTAGTTTCCTTTTTAGTTTTCTTTAGCTTTGCTTGCTGTTCATAATAAGTTAGATCCTAGCCTTCACTGTTTGGGACAGAAATACGCTCCACCCCACTATAGAACACAACATAGGCTTGCATGCGTATCTTCTTGTGTGTGTTCTTTATCTTTTCGTAGCTGCTGTCATGCTTAGCTCTTAGTTTTCATGCTTACCTTTTTAAGAGCTTTTGTTTAGGTTGTTGCTTCTGGAACTCTCTTGAGTTATCATGCTTATCTTGTTAAGAGAGTTGGCTTCTGTGGCACTGGTTGATATGTCTATGATAAAAATGCTATGTGGATAATGGTGCTTAGTAGTTCATGTTTTCTTATGGTTAGTCTCAAATAGCTGGGGGTTCTTAATGTGTTATTGAAGTACCAGCATGATTTGTTTGCCTATGATGTGGTATGGTTTAGTGATATCTTCCTCCAAGAATTTATTTTGATTGACTTGGCATATGCTCACGCATATTTAAGACTGTAAAGAAAGTCTATCAATCCTTGATGATCTTTAATTTCTGAGTAGTGATATAACTTCCATGCCCGATTCAATGTTGCTTTGTCGCTCTGCATGATTATGGCCGTCATTGCTCACTTAGTTGCTCGCTCCCAGTCTTTTGCTAGCCTTCACATGTACTAAGCGGACTGACTGCTTGTGCATCCAAAATCCTTGAAACCAGTTATGCCATATGAGTCCACCATACCTTCCTATATATGGTATTTACTCGCCATTCCTAACGAAGACTTCCTTGTACCATCTCAAAATTATTCAAAAGCATTTCTCTTTTGTGCCTCTGTTTTAGCTCATGAGGAAGTAGTAGTTAATTCATGATCTTTTTAAGTTGGACAAGTTTTACCCCGGGATTGCATGTCTAATCTGCAAACCCCTAATACGAGAAGGAACTGGCATGAGTGCGCCCGGCACAACAAACAAACCCTCCTTCACGCTTTGTTCATGAGAAATCAGAAAACTTTTGGCAGTGATAAACAAAGGAGATTAAGGGGATGTGATCGTCCCCGTGCGGGAGCCGTTCCTCGAAACTTGTCCAGCTCGAGAAGTAATTGATTTATCTACTAGCATTCGTTGACGAATTATGCACCTCCCAAAAGCTTATTACCTCTGTTTTCAAAACCAAGAGCTCTGGTACATGTTTAGTCTTTGCTTCCAACCACGGGTTTTCAACCTTGCCATCAAAATCCACGGTTCGAGAGTCTCCACCTTCTTTCTTCAAAGCACCAACTATTGAGAGCATGATTGTTATTCTGAGTGTAATGTGCATTGTCCCAAAGTACCATTGTCTTCCGCATAATTGTGATATCACTTATTCTGAAATCATTGTATCTAGTCGTCACTTAAACTTCGGAGGTGCTCCTGCATTTATGTTTTGCTTCACTAAAGGGGGCAAGCGAGGTATCACTTTGTTATGTTTGCACACCATGCTCACTGCAAATCTATTGGGTGTTTCAGTATCATATTGTAAACTTTCAGTTCTTTGTGATATTCTCATGAGGCAACTTAATTACTAAAGATTTATTATCTCAATAAGCATTTGTCATGTGACTGTGAAAGATTCTTTGGTAGCATGTCACCACAGAAATTATGCTTGTTATCATTTACCTACTCGAGGACGAGCAGGAATTAAGCTTGGGGATGTTGATACGTCCCAAACGTATCTATAATTTATGCTTGCTCCATGCATGTTTTGGGTGATATTGCTATGCTTTTGATACACTTTCATACACTTTTGATCATATTTGGACTAACCTATTAACTCAGTGCACCCCAGTGCCAGTTTCTGTTTTCTGTTGTTTTTTATTTCAGGTTTTCCCATTACTTAAATTGCCAGAAAAATTCGGGGAAAAATATAAAAAAAATCAGCGCTCCAGAAGCTTCCACTCGCCAGAAGTGGGGCCAGAGGGGAGCCAGGGGCAGCCCAGGCGGCCTGCCCACGCGGCCCCACCCCTGGCCGCGCCGGGGGGGGGGGGGGGCGCCTGGGCCCCCCTCTCCGCCTCTGGTGACCCCCTTTGGCATATATTTACCTCGCGTCCCGAAACCCTCGATTCCAGACCCCTTTTCTCCAGAAGCTATTCCGATCTCCGCCGCCATCGCCACCAAGTTTCGGGGGACCAGAATTCCTGTGCCGGCACCCTGCCGGGACGGGGAAGTGCCCCCGGATTCATCTCCATCGACGTTGCTTCCTCCATCCATGATGCGGGAGTAGTTCCTCCTCGGGGCTGAGGTTTCTACCAGTAGCGATGTGGTCAATTCTCTCTCCCATGATGTGATCTTCATTGTGATCATAGGCTATGTTAATCTAGGGTGATCCCATGATATTTCCCCTTCCTCTATGTATTGGATTGATGTACTCACTTGTCTTTATCTAGTATAATCTCCGAGACCAAGGTGACAGCGGTCTATTGGACATGGATTAGAAGAATATTTTCATGAGTGATTTCCTCTTTTGTGTGTGGATTGAAGATTGAGAGTCTCTTGGTGCTTGTCTTTAACTATCCTTGAGATATGTTGTGGTGATTGTGGTACTCTCTTTGGATGGCCGCGGTGACATTGGGAAATCCATAGATTGAGAACTACGAACTTTGAGGTGTGCTTTTGTAGCCCTACATAATTCTCGTCCTCTCTTGACCACAAAGGAATGACCTCCGAGTGCGTCTCCATTATAGGAAATATCATGTGATAGACTATGTTAATGTTGTTGGGAGTTGCCACTAGTGAAAGTATGAAGCCTAGGCCTTGTTTCCACCATTGCAATACCATTTGTGCTCACGTTTACCACTTGTTTGCTTGCTGCACTTTTTATTACAGATTTATATTACTTTGCTTTGCCACTCCTATCATCCATATTTTACCATCTCTTCGCCGAACTAGTGCACCTATACATCTGACAAGTGTATTAGGTGTGTTGGGGACACAAGAGACTTCTTGTATCTTGATTGCAGGGTTGCTTGAAAGGGGTACGTTCAACCTCCACTTCCCTGAGTTCGATAAACCTTGGGTTACTCACTTAAGGGAAATTTGCTGCTGTCCTACAAACCTCTGCTCTTGGAGGCCCAACACTATCTACAGGAATAGAAGCGTGTAGTAGACATCAGCAACCATTTTGGGGCGCAAGCATAGGCAACACATAACTGATGACAGGGTGGGGCATGCAGTGAACTGGTTTTCTAAAAAGGTTGAAGAAGATCCGGCCAAAGGAGGTGATAGCCCTGTTCATTCCTTCCCACGGTTCGATCCTTCCCAGTAAAAGAAAGACTCCACATAACATGAATGAATTCAGGTAAATCACATCAGGCTGATATGTGTCGATATCATACATGTTTCAAGATTCTGGCTAAGCCCTTCTTGTTGCCACATAGCCAGTCTCTTCTAAGGTTTCTTGAATTGGTCAAGTTCCAGCTCAACGCTTCTTGCCTTGCTCCAGTCTAGCACTTGTACCGGTCGCCTACCAGATCATGGCTTTGCTCCAATTCTACTCTCCAATTGTGTAATCCTCTCCAAAATTGGGGCTTTTCTTCACTTCAGCACTTCCCCTCGCAGTGGATTCCACTAGGTTCTTAACCTCTTCCCAATTCTTAAACTGAAACATGTGATGTCTAATCCATCTCGACACCAAACTAGCTTGTCAGCATCGTAAGTTTGCCTCAACATTCCCCATAGAAATACATAAATAATGTAAATCTACTTTCATTTATTTATTAGGGATGAGACTTTCCTTTTCTTTTTCTACTTTCTAGAATAAGTATGCTCTGGAGTAAAAGGATTCGAACCTTTGCATGCCGGTACCAAAAACCGATGCCTTACAACTTGGCTATAATCCAAACGGGGGGGAGGCTCGATGAAAACGAGCTGGGATATATATTTTTCAGAAGGAAGAGTTAGTTACCCTTGGTCTTCCTTCTTTCCCGGGAATCAAGAAAATCGCCCCTCTTGGATCTAAGCCAGGAAAATTGATGTAGAAGTAGTGGCAAGTATCATCTATATCCGGCAGATAAGCTTTCACATGAATGAATTTAACTACCGAGATCTTTTCTTACTTGGCCACTAGAGCCTCCCCTTCGGGATTCGATATTGAAGAAGAGGAAAACTGCTTCTAAAGGGAACTGATCCGAAGCAACAAGTCCTAGACCTAGAATGCAGGTACCCTAGTCTTGAAACATGCCATGAAGAATGAAATCTCTTGTTTTCATTCATATCATCAAAACAGTTCTTCTTACACGGCCAACCCTCAATTCAAGAGTTCCGATTGGATCAACAAGAATACAATATGTATGGCAAGAAGAAAATAAAGGGATTTCATCAAATGTAGACAAGAAAGATACGGAAATCAGGAGCCATGGAAAGCAGAACTATTGAAATTAGTGAATTGGCGGAAAAGCTGGAATGAAGGTTGGGACAGAAAGGGGAGAGGAGAGCCCGTACGAGGAAAACAAGCACCCCTTTTTGGATTCTAGGAAACAAGCAATACTTTCCCATCTTGAAATGAACAGAACAGAGCACAGAGACTAGAATCAGAACTGGAATACCCTTCTCTGAATTCAAAAGCCCACCCGGACTTGGTTTGAGAAGTAGCTTGTTCAATTTGTCCTCAGCAGAAGTGAAACCTGTTGCCAAGAGATCGAAATTCCAATCCGAAAACAAGTACTTTGAATCAAGAGATGGCATTGCGTAGAAGTGAAGTGAACTAGATAATTCCAGCAAGAAAAGCAATCGGATACTGAAATCTCTTCTCTCAAAGCTAAAGCTTTACATATTATAGGAAAGCAAGCACCACGAAGGGCAGTACCCAAATTATAGGTTATCTTATGTCTGGGTAAGCAAGGTCAAGTAGTGGCATCCTATTACCCTAAATGGAAAGCAAAGTAGGTTATTCAGCCATCCCTCGCGAACAATCAGAAGTCCCAGTTTCCTTAACTAATCTCGCCAATTTATCACTTGAGCGACCCAAAGACTAATCTATCGTTGGCCCAGGCAAAGAGTGAGAAGAAGCAGCAAAAGGAGTAGCTTGCAGTGAGGAATGAAAGCTGGTGTTTTACCATCATTCAGCAAGAGAACCCCACTGAAACCTTTTCATAGGACCATAGAAAACATGCTGCTTTCTGTATAGATATGCCTGCCCACTCTCCGTGATTTATATCGAATCATAGGAGCCAGGAGCTCAGAAGGTTTATTGCTAGATACAGCTGAAGCAGTTAGATGTTCATAGTAGAGTCATTCTTGCCAATGATCCCGATCTAGCCGAGCTAAAGTATGATGCACCGTTGACAGGTCACGATCTCCAGCTTTCTTGACAGCACTATACGTGAATAGTCAACTCGATCTTATGTGCAATCAACGGACTAAATATAGTAGCGAATAATGCCAACATGGTTTCCGTCAACTCTTATGTGTGGTAGAAGTAATCATGCAGTGCACTTATCGATAGGAATCAAAGCTTAATCATAATTACTTCACTCGGCAACCCTGATATATAGGTCCGAAGGGACGTACATCATTTGCAAGTTGCCAAGTAGGTCGATTCTGTTGTTCACAGAGACTTGGTATATACTATTCTGATCCTTGGTTGATCCCAAAGGGTGAGGCCGCTTGTACAGAAACGGAATTTCCTAATACTACTACGTAGTATTTTAGATTCAACGCTCCCTCAAGTCTTAAACTAAAATCAAAGCCACTATCCATCTCTGTGCTGAGCTGTTTCCGTGGGATTGGGATCATGAATGAAGCTAGCACTCAACAAGAGATGTCAACGCTTGCCTGCAATGCCGGTGCATGCTATAACTAGCAAACAGAAGTGGGATCCAAAGCACAGACCACCATAGCGGAGGAGAGCTCGAGAGAGAGCAAGAGAAGAAAGAGATGGAGAAAATGGAGACGGATTTGGCGGCGGCCAAGATCTTCCCGCTGCCTGTGGACTCTGAGCACAAGGCCAAGTCCTTCAAGCTCTTGTCCTTCGCCGCCCCGCACATGCGCGCCTTCCATCTCTCCTGGATGGCCTTCTTCATCTGCTTCGTCTCCACCTTCGCCGCGGCGCCGCTCGTCCCCATCATCCGCGACAACCTTAACCTCACTAAGCGCGACATCAGCAACGCCAGCGTGGCCTCCGTGTCCGGCTCCATCTTCTCGAGGGTCGCCATGGGCGTGGTGTGCGACCTCCTCGGCCCCCGCTACGGCTGCGCCTTCCTCGTCATGCTCACGGCGCCCGCCGTGTTCTGCATGTCCCTCGTCCACGACCCGGCGGGCTACATCATGGTGCGCTTCCTCATCGGCTTCTCGCTCGCCACGCTCATCTCCTGCCAGTACTGGATGAGCACCATGTTCAGCGGCAACATCATTGGCGCCGTCAACGGGCTTGCCGCCGGCTGGGGCAACGTCGGCGGCGGCGCCACGCAGCTCGTAATGCCACTCGTCTACGAGGCCATCCGCAGCAGGTGCGGCGCCACGCCTTACTCGGCCTGGCGCGTCGCCTACTTCGGCCCCGGCACGCTGCACATTGTCATTGGCATCATGGTGCTGACGCTGGGGCAGGACCTCCCCGACGGCAACCTCTGGAGCCTGCAGAACAAGGGCCAAGTCGCCAAGGATAAGTTGGCCAAGGTGGCCTGGGGTGCCATAACCAACTACCGTACCTGGATCTTCGTGCTCCTCTACGGATACTCCGCCGGGGTCGAGCTCTGCACCGACAATGTCATCGCCGAGTACTACTACGACCACTTCCACCTAGGCCTCCGCACGGCCGGCACCATCGCCGCCAGCTTTGGGCTCGCCAACATTTTCGTGCGCTCCATGGGCGGCTACTTCTCCGACGTCGGCGCGCGCTACTTTGGAATGCGCGCCCGTCTCTGGAACATTTGGATCCTCCAGACCGCCGGCGGCGCCTTCTGCTTCTGGCTCGGCCGCGCGTCGAGCCTGCCCGCTTCCGTCACCGCCATGGTCCTCTTCTCCATCTGTGCCCAAGCTGCTGAGGGCGCCATCTTCGCGGTCATACCCTTCGTCTCCCGCCGCTCCCTCGGCATCGTCTCGGGGATGACCGGCGCCGGCGGGACCTTCGGCGCGGCCTTCAACCAGCTGCTCTTCTTCACTTCGTCCAACTACGGCACCGGGCAGGGGCTGCAGTACATGGGCATAGTGACAATGGCATGCACGCTGCCAGTCATGCTTGTGCACTTCCCGCAGTGGGGCTCCATGTTCTTCCCAGCCAACGTCGGCGCTGACGAGGACAAGTACTACGGCGCGGAGTGGTCGGAGGAGGAGAAGAGCAAGGGACTCAACGCCCGCACCGTCAAGTTCGCCCACAACTGCCGATCAGAGCGCGGCAGGCACCGCAACGCCATCCTACTCGCCAACGACACCAACCAGCATGCATGAGTATATATTTTGGTTGGATTGAAATGTACCCAAAAAGAAGGATGACACGTCTTGGTCGCCTAGCAATGGCAATATTATATATCATCATCATCAAGATCCTTTCTTTTATATCATTAAACGCCAAAACTATCTTCAATGGAATAAGGATTGCATGTGGGTGAATTTCAGGTCCTTGTTTAACACTATATAGGTAAAAAGGATGAAATGCACAAGACCGTGCTCGACCTTTCAAAAAGGAGAAAGATCGAAGACGGAGCCCGTATATTTTAATAGTTTATTCTGAGTCATAGGGCAGCCGTACTGTCAAGAGGGTAGCCCTTTGGAAGGTATTGGGAAATCATACACATACACAAACCATATATTGCACCCACATAAACTTCCTAGTTCCTATGGTGGGAGAAACCCCAAAATAAAGTGGCTCTGAGTGACTTGGCCTAGAGCACAGCTACACATTCATGTGGGCCTTGGGTGCCCGGTCCAAAACCATGCCAGAACCAGTCCGGAATCTTTGGAAGTTTCTGATATGGCCGAAAATTCCAGACCCCCTTCGTTGGTTCGGAGATTCCGTTCAGGCCGAAGACTCCGGTGTTAGAGCATCTCCAACAGGCGCCCAAAAAGTGCTCCGCGCGCTAAAATTCGAGTTTTTTGGACGCCGGGCAGCTCCAACATAAGCTGTAAAATAGTGCGGGCGCACAAAAGGATTGGGCGCGCGCTGAAAAGCGCTATCAAAAGCTGTAAATTTGAGGCGCCGGATTGCGCGCGCTTCACAATTTACACTGCGTGGTTTTTGGGGCGCGCCTTTTTGGGCATCTGCTAAAGCAATGTTAGGTCCGGCGCGCTAAAAGTGCCACAGTGGCGCACTAAAACTTTTTTTGGGCGCCGATTGTTTGTGCCGCTGTTGGAGATGCTCTTAGTTTGGTGCAATGGCTACATTTTGGAGACACCTATATAAAGCCTTATTCTTCCTGGGAGAGGGTACCATAACCAGAATACCTCTCCCACCATTGTTGCAAGCTCAGATTTTGTAGATCTCTCTCTACCCATGCAAACACCTTGTCCTTCTAGGACTTCATGAAGTTGACATATACATCTAGCCTTTCACCGAAGGAATTTGATTCCCCCCTTCATTCCATTGAGGAACGTGTTACTCTTGGGTTCATTTGGAACCCTAGACGGAAGTGGCTGTCTTCGTGGCTGGGAGCCATGTGGACTAGTTGAGAGCTTCCAGTTGAGTTGTGGAGTGTGCCTTAACTCTGAAAAATCTCGGAGCTTTGCGAGTTCGCGGAATTTGGTGGGAGCCTTCAATTGAGTTGTGGAGTGCGCCTCATCCTTGTAGATGTTTTTGTTGTCGACTTGAATGGAAACATATAGTGGCTCGTGGCACTCCACATTGGTAGGCGCACGAATGAGATATGGTGTGTCACCTAGTGGCATAATCTAGAGAACTTTTGAGCAAAACCTAAATTGACAAGAGGTAAAAAGTAAAATTTGTAGTTGCCTATTCACCCACTTTTAAAAACCTATTTGATCTTTTCACAAACATTACAAAGTATTCATGTAGAATATGTACATTAACACACCAATTACTATTCTAGTTATAACAAGTTAATACATCTTGTCCGGCGCGTATATCTAGGTTGTCAATTTTATCACTATAATATAAACTATACAATAAAAAAATTATACCGTTTGAAAATAGAACATCTGAAGTTTATAATGATATGTTTTTTTGTAATATACGACTTATATTAGGTTGGTCAAATTGACGATCTAGAGGTGCGCGCACATCTTGTAAACTGAGAGAGAGGGAGTACCCACTATCGCTTCATCACTGTGACACGGTCGCGCTGCCCCTATATAAGGCATGGCCTGACATTCATTTGGATAAGTTCTAAGACACAATATAATACAAGTAGAAGTAGGTATTTAACTCCTTAGTGAGGAGCCAAACCTAGATAAAGCCTCGTGTCTACCATGTATCTAGATTTTCACAACGACCTCTTAGGCCCCTCCCAATGCTCCACCTTGTACAGGTGCTAAGCCTTCCACGTAGGCAAAAATCTGATGTGGCATGTTATTTAAAAGGAGAGAGATGAGTATGGTGATCCCAGAAAGAAACAATGCTAACCGCATGAACCTAGGCAAAACATTTAAAGGTAGGAAGCCCACCGATACATGAAGAGTTTTAGTTGCTAAATCATTAAATGAAGCAAGCTTAGCAACCATAAGCTAAGCACCTATGCATTGGGTAGTATAGTTGCTAAGTTATTTAATGTGCTTAGCACCTCACCTAAGCACCCATGCATTGGCATCAGCCTTACATACCTTTTCAGTACGATTGTCATCCCTATGGCTCGAGTTTCGCTCGACGCCAACTAGACCCCTCCCCCTACTTCCACCCTATACGCCACTGCAACAGGTTTGGTTATCTACGAGAGATTCCCAGTCCGAATTTCCACACCACGTCCACGCGCTTCACGTCGCCGCTGCCTGATACTCTCAACACGTCTTCCGCGCTCCCCTCCGTCCCTTCCTCCTCACGCAGATTGGTTACAACCACTGATACTTCACCATGGGAACACATTCCACACCCACCCGGGAAGGGATGGTCAACAACGCCTCATCGCGCGGTGGTCCCCGGCGCCCACGGC
The DNA here is from genome assembly GCA_902687465.1 of Secale cereale. Lineage (NCBI taxonomy): Eukaryota > Viridiplantae > Streptophyta > Magnoliopsida > Poales > Poaceae > Secale > Secale cereale. Next base: position 20,295,344 of record LR738710.1, on the reverse strand, counting down.
CCCGCGTGCCAGCGTGCCACAGGTCCCACCACCCACCCGCCACGCATCATTTCTCTCGTTTTTTTCGGGGCCTTCCCCCGGCTCCAAATTTCATTGAAGAAACAGAAGCCAAACGAGTACCACAACGGAAAAACTACAACACATAAAGAGCCCCCCAACAGGGAAGGTGCAAGATCCAGCTACTATAAGGCTACCCACAAGGTTAGATTAAACAGACTAAGCATTACAGACTCAGATCAAACTTGTTGGGAAACGTAGTATTTCAAAAAAAAAAATCCTAAGATCACGCAAGATCTATCTACCAGATGCATAGCAACGAGAGGGAGAGTGTGTCTACGAACCCTCGTAGACCGAAAGCGGAAGCGTCTAGTGACGTGGTTGATGTAGTCAAACTTCTTCGCGATCCAACCGATCAAGCACTGAACGTACGGAGCCTCCGCGTTCAGCACACGTTCAGGTTGATGACGTCCCACGAGCTCTTGATCAAGTAGAACCTCGCGGGAGAGTTTCGTTAGCACAACGGCGTGGTGACGGAGATGATGTAGTTACCGGCGCAGGACTTCACCTAAGCACTGCAACGGTATGATCGAGGTGTGTTTCTGTGGAGGGGGCACTTCACACGGCTGGAGAGATCAACTTGTGTCTAGAGGTGCCCCCCTGCTCCCGTATATAAAGGAACAAGGGGGGAGGACGGCCGGCCCCCTATAGCGCGCCTAGAGAGGCAATCCTACTAGGAATAGGATTCCAATCCTATTCCTAGTAGGAATCCACCAAGAGGGAGAGATGGGGAAGGAAGGAGAGGGAGAGGGAGAAGGAAAGGGGCGCCGCCCCCCTCCTTTCCTCGTCCAATTCGGACCAAGGGGGAGGGACACGCGGCCCAGCCCTGGCCAGCCCTCTCTCTTTCCACTAAAGCCCATTATGGCCCATAGCTTCCCCGGGGGGTTTCGGTAACCCCTCCGGCACTCCGGTTTATTCCGAAACTTTCCGGAACACTTTCGGTGTCCGAATATAGTCGTCCAATATATCAATATTTACGTCTCGGACATTCCGAGACTCCTCTTCATGTCCGTGATCTCATCCGGGACTCCGAACTACCTTCGGTACATCAAAACTCATAAACTCATAATACCGATCGTCATCAAACGTTAAGCGTGCGGACCCTACGGGTTCGAGAACTATGTAGACATGACCGAGACTCATCTCCGGTCAATAACCAATAATGGAACCTGGATGCTCATATTGGCTCCTACATATTCTACGAAGATCTTTATCGGTCAAACAGCATAACAACATACGTTGTTCCTTTTGTCATCGGTATGTTACTTTACTCGTTACCGACAAGTCTCTTTACTCGTTCTGTAATACATCATCTTGTGACTAACTCATTAGTCATTTGCTTGCAAGGCTTATTATGATGTGTATTACCGAGAGGGCCCAGAGATACCTCTCCGACACTTGGAGTGACAAATCCTATTCTTGATCTATGCCAACACCACGAACACCTTCGGAGACACCTGTAGAGCATCTTTATAATCTCCCAGTTACGTTGTGACATTTGATAGCACACAAGGTGTTCCTCCGGTATACGGGAGTTGCATAATCTCATAGTCACAGGAACATGTATAAGTCATGAAGAAAGCAATAGTAGTAAAACTAAACGATCATAGTGCTAAGCTAACGGATGGGTCTTGTCCATCACATCATTCTCCTAATGATGTGATCCCGTTGATCAAATGACAACTCATGTCTATGGCTAGGAAACTTAACCATCTTTGATCAATGAGCTAGTCTAGTAGAGGCATACTAGGGACATACTGTTTTGTCTATGTATTCACACATGTACTAAGTTTCCGGTTAATACAATTCTAGCATGAATAAAAGACATTTATCATGATATTAGGAAATACAAACAACATCTTTATTATTGCCTCTAGGGCATATTTCCTTCAAAACTGTCCATCTCGAATCGAAACCAGAATGCTGCCGGGGAGGAGGGCCACTCTCACCCAGCGAAGACCACATGGATGGCATCCGCCTCACGAGGGTTCTTCGACTGGTATTCCAGCGTGCTCCTCCCTCCGTGCGCAGCTCCACGGATAGCTTCAGCCCACAACAGGGTCTCCAGCCCTTGCTTGCAGTTCTTTACCCCGGTTCTAGCTCCAGAGGAGTTGTTAGCTTTGAAAGTGCAACTAATCCCCGGGTGGTTTTGGTAATTAATAACAACATATATATCATTGGACTAATATTCTCTTGAGAATCTTTTCAGAAAAGTTCGATGATGTGGGTATGGAAATGTCTGAAGAAGTGGACCCCTCAAAATGCTAAGACAAGCATTGGCAAAAGCTCAAGACTCCATTTTTGGTTTAGTGATCAAAGATCACATTGAGTCCATAGGAAAAGCCAATACTATTAAAAGGGGATGAGGTTGTGTTAATGTTCTTGTTGCTCAAGTGCTTGGTGATCTAACTCCCTCAACTATCAGCACTATTCACTACTTAACACACACCCATAAGTAATCTCGGTCAAACCAACTCAGTCCCACCGAGATGAAGTTATTTCCACAAACCCTAACATCTCGGTCACACCGATTTCTCCAACTCAGTCCCACCGAGATGAACCACTTCAGTGTTTCTCCAAACCCTAGCTTCTCGGTCAAACCGATTCTGAGTTTCGGTCCCACCGAAAAAGGGCTGCCAACCTTCTGTGGTCAGTTGACACAAATTCGGAATATCCGAGTTTATATTTTCGGTCTCACCGAAATGGCAAACCCTAACCTTTGACTCACTTCGGTCTCACCGAGATGGTATTTTCGGTCCCACCGAAAATCCCAACGTTCACTATATTTGAACTTTCGGTCTAACCGAGTTTTCACTTCGGTCTGACCGAGATTGGTCAAATGTGTGTGTAACGGTTGGATTTTGTGTGGAGGCTATATATACCCCTCCACCCCCTCCTCATTCATGAGGAGAGCCATCAGAAAGTACCACCACTTCTACCATACACTTTCTGAGAAGTGAACCACCTACCCTTGTGTTGAGATCAAGCCATTCCATTCCTACCATATGAAACTTGATCTCTAGCCTTCCCAAGTTGCTTTCCACTCAAACCTTTCTTCCACCACAGCCATATCAGTGAGGAGAGTTGAGTGTTGGGGAGTTTATCACTTGAAGCACAAGAGCAAGGAGTTCATCACCATCAACACCGTCTATTACCTTTTGGGGGGTGGTGCCTCCTAGATTGGTTAGGTGTCGCTTGGGAGCCTCCGTCTTGATGATGTGGAGTTGAACCAAGAAGTTTGTAAGGGCAAGGAGATCGCCTACTTCGTGAAGATCTACCCCGAGTAAGGCTAGTCCTCTGTGGGTGTAGGCCGTGATGGAATAGACAAGGTTGCTTCTTCGTGGACCCTTCGTGGGTGGAGCCCTCCGTGGACTCGCGCAGCCGTTACCCTCCGTGGGTTGAAGTCTCCATCAACGTGGATGTACGATAGCACCACCTATCGGAACCACGACAAAAATCTCCGTGTCACCAAACTGCGTTTGATCTTCTCCACCTCTCTTTTACATGTGCAATTTACTTTCCGCTGCATATACTCTAGAATTGCATGTGTAGGGTGTTACTTGAATTGATCTTAATTGTGAAACTGCCAAAAACTTTGCATGATCTAAAGGCAGATTTTTATTTTGTCAAGTAGTCTAATCACCCCCCCTCTAGACTTACTTTCGATCCTACAAGTGGTATCAGAGCTTTGGTCTCCATTGCCTTGGTTTCCATTGCATTGGACTCCATAAGCTTGGTTTCACAACCTAGGAGAGTATGGCGTCTAGTGAGGGTAATTATCGTAGAGGTCCTTACTTTGATGGTACAAATTTTGCTAGTTGGAAGCATAAAATGAAAATGCATATTCTTGGTCATAACCCAGCCGCATGGGGCATTATTTGTGTTGGTATGCAAGGTGACTTCTTTGAAGATGGAAAAGTTCCGGATCGCGAAGCTACACCCGAAGAATTGAAGATGTTGCAAAACAATGCTCAAGCTTGTGACATTCTCTTCAATGCTTTGTGTCCCGAAGAGTTCAACAAAATCAGTCGTCTTGAGAATGCTAAGGAGATTTGGGATACTTTGGTTGAAATGCACGAGGGAACTGAATCTGTTAAGGAATCAAAGCTAGATATTCTTCAAGGTCAACTTGACAAGTTCAAGATGAAGGACGGTGAAGGAGTCGCTGAAATGTACTCTAGGCTTGCTCTCATCACAAATGAGATTGCAGGCTTAGGAAGCGAAGAAATGACCGACCGATTCATCATTAAGAAGATTCTCAGAGCTTTGGATGGAAAGTATGACACCGTGTGCACTTTGATCCAAATGATGCCAAACTACAAGACTCTCAAGCCAACTGAAGTCATTGGAAGGATTGTTGCTCATGAGATGACACTTAAGGATAAGGAAGAGCTTCACAACAAGTCAAGTGGTGCTTACAAAGCTACAAGTGATGCTCCTACTACCTCAAGTGACAAGCAAATTTCCAATGAAGACATAAGCCTAATGGTCAAGAACTTCAACAAGTTCTACAAGAATAGAGGCAAAGAAAGAAGCTCAAAGTCTAGATCATATGATGGAAAGAGATCTTCTAGTCGTGATCGAAACTGCTACAATTGTGGACGACCCGGACACTTCTCAAATGAGTGTACGGCTCCCCACAAGAGAAGAGAAGAATCTCCAAGAAGAAGAGCAAGAGATGAGTCACCTCGGAGAGAGAGAAGGAGTAGAGATGATCGTTATGAACGAAGATTTTCTCGGAGAAGCAAGGATTCGGAGAGGAAAGACAAGTCATCAAGGAGCTACATAAGAAGAAGACATCAAGCTCATGTTGGTGAATGGGTCTCCGGCTCCGACTCTGACAGTCAATCCGATGGAAGCTATCACTCCGACTCCGACTATAGTCAAGATGAAGGTGTTGCCGGACTTGCACTCGTATCCTCCAACTCCAACTCCTACGACTTATTTGATTCACCAAATGAGGGAATTGGAAGATGCTTCATGGCTAAAGGCCCCAAGGTAACACACCCTGAATTCATTGACTTTGATAGTGATGAGGATGACTTACTTGGTGAAGATGAGCTCTTGCATGATAAATCTAGTGAGCTTAGTAATGATGAAAATGCTAGTAGTCTTTATAGTCGAAAAGAGTCGAATGACAATGCTATGAAGGAGATTGAGCGTCTAACTAAAGAACTAAACACTCTTAAGTTAGCTCATGAAACAACTCAAGAAGATCATAGAGAGCTCCTAAGATCTCATGAGAAGCTACGCTTCGAGAAGCTCACTCTAGAGCAAGAACATGAGTTTCTAAAAGCGATCAATGACGATCTTCGAAAGAAGAGTTCTTCATATCTTGCAAAACGACTTCTCTTGTCTAATTTCTTGCCACCTATTAAGACTAAGCATGACAAGCATAAGAAAAATTCTTCCTCTAGTAGTAACAATAACAATGTTAAATCCAATATTGTTGCTTCTAGTAGTTCTCTTGATTCCACTAACAATGTTTCAAGCCAAGTTACACTTGAGCAAGAAAATAGCTTATTGAAGGAAATCATAGAGAAAGGTGTCTACAAGAGTCTTGCCGGAAGCAAGAACTTTGAGGAGATTGTTCGCAAACAAGGAAGACACCGGAAGAATCAAGGGATTGGTTTTGAGCGAAAGTTCAACGCCAAAGGTGTTGAGTGGGAAGAAGGTCAATACCCTACTCCACAGTTTGTCTCACAAAAGGAGAAGTATGATCCTACTTCTTCCAATGTGGAACAAGCTCAAGATGACCTTCCACCACAAGACCACAAGCTAAAGGCCAAGGACAAGCTTCAAGAGGAGATTGATGCATTCATTGAAGCGCCTCAAGCCATGGTCAAGTGGGTTCCCAAGGACACATCAAGTTCTACTTCGTCAAGCTCAACTACAACACCAAGGATTCCCATCAAGATGATGTGGATCCCAAAGAAGAAGAACTAGTAGGTTCTTGAGGGTGACTCCGCCAACAAACTTCACTCATATTCATTTTGGCAAGAACTTGTGCAATCAACTTCCACATCATGCACTTGTTCATGGAGTCACAAACCCTCTTGTTGGTAAGTCAAGGGACAAGGTAATCATTGCTTTCATGGACATCATCTTTTGTGTACTTCACTCTATGTCCATGGATATTCTTGTTTGTTCCTTGTGGGACTAACCCATGTAGGTATTGAAAGTGCCCTAATTCAAAGGATTGCTCCTAACTCATGATGATCTACATCAACATTGAGCATCCACATCTTCAACATCTACATGAAGTCTTCTACGACAACCCAAGGTTAGTTTGACCCTTTAAAAGGGGTTCTCACATCTAGGGGGAGCTTTGCTCTAAAAATTGAGCTAAAGCATCTTCTAATGATGTGAACACATAAATGCTTTATGTAAAAGTGGTAACCCCACTTGTGCTTAAATGATGAGTATGACCTATGATCAAATGTTCTCATTTGACTCCTAAGTCAACATACTCATATATAGATGACCTAGTCATCGACAAATTGTGTGCTAGTAGCTAGAGTGATTGGTTGTGCATGTTTGACACATATTTCATTTGCTATCTTATTGTGTGAGCATGTTGAATGCATGATTTTATCCATTCAAGGACATCCATTTGTGGTTTTGATTGTTTTGGTTTCTTCTTCTGGCCAAATGGATGGACAAGAATGCCTAAGCACCTTCCCTAGCTATCTATGCTTTCTTGTCTCAAAAATTCTTTTCATGCTCATATCACAACTTTGAACAAGTCTTTTTCGGACAGTCCGAGTGAGGAGCACTCGGAACCACCGATTCGTCTAAGGCTGACTTCCAAAACCTTCTAAGTCCATTTCGGTCTGACCGGTTTCTCAATCTCGGTCCAACCGAAACACTTAGATTGATCTAGGTTTCATCTCGGTGAAACCGAGTTCAACATCTCGGTCTGACCGACATGCGTAACTGCACTGCAATTATGCATCTCGGTGACACCGAGTTGTTCAACTCGGTCCCACCGACAGCACGGGGTTATATATACTGAGGGCTGCGCGCGATCTATTCCTTTCAAACCGTTCGCCCTCCAAGACCCCTGCTGCCGTCGCCCTGATCTAAGGATCGTCGCCTTCGTCGCCTGTGCGCCCTCGCCGCAGGTCTCCGCCGCCGTCAACGGTAATCTTCTCCGCCGTTGCCGCCGTAGAGGGACACCACCAAGTTAGGGTGTGTCCCGATCCCTTTCATGCTCCACTTCTGATTCTTGCATGATAGGACTGCCCTGATTCAATCCACGTTTGATATGATCCCAATACATTGTTCAGATCGTTTAGTTTCGAGGAAAATTCTTAGGTTTAGGTTTCCACGGAATGCATCTCGGTGAAGCCGATTCCTGAAACTCGGACTGACCGATTTGGTCTCTGACCATTGCACTACATAGTTCGGTCTGACCGAGTTGTGAAAATCGGAATGTCCGAATTAAAATTTCTGTGAAACCCTAAGTTTTCGGTAGGACCGACACCCATTTCGGTCTGACCGAAAGTGGTGTGTAGGTTCTGTTGAAAACTTCGGTTACACCGAAACTTGAAATCGGTTTGACCGAAATACATTCTGTGAAAACTCAAAACTAAGTTTTTGAACTCATTTTTTTAAAAAAACTTCTGCAGTTGTGATAACTCTTCTACTCTGCCTACACCTTATCTATTCACAGGTCTTTCAGCCATGTCAGATGTCAGTGACAGCCAGAACAGGTCCGAATCACCGTTTGCTGAGATTCCAGAGGCAGGTACAAGTCCTGAGGCTAGCAGCTCTAGTGATGATGGTGAGAGGAGTACCCCCAGTGGTCTGCCTCCTGCTGCTACGAGAACCAGGAAGAAGAGAACGTCTGATTCTGAGGATTCCGACTTTGTTGCTGAGGAAGTTACCTCCAAGCCAAAGAGGCAAGTGGTTGCCAAAGAGCTCCAAGGGCAGCAGCCAAAGAAAGGCACAAGCAAAGTGAAGCAGTCTGCAGTTGCTAAGAAGCTCAACTTGGAAGAGCCAGCTCCTAGCAAGGTGAAGAAGACTTCCAAAAGGAAGAGAGTTGTATATGCTGAACCTCAAGAGGCCGCTGAAGAAGAAGAAGAAGAAGATGCACCCCAGCCTCCTCCTCAGAAAGCTAAGTTCATGGGTGATGCTATTCGGGCTCAAGCCTCCTCCAAGCCCAAGAAGCCTGCTCAAGCTAAGGCAGCTCCAGCCAAGCCCAAGAGGACAACCAGAAGCATTCCAGCTTCTGAGAAGAACAAAGGTGAGATGCCACATTCTGAGTCAGATGAAGAGCATGTGTTGCTCAAGCTCCGTCCCAAGTTGCCACTCCACAATGATGCTCATCCTCAAGCTGAGGATATGAAGGCAAGGAAGGACAAAGGTCTCAGGCTATGGAGACAATCTGATCCATATGCCGTAAGAAGAAGGACTGCTGTGGACCCCAGATTCCACACCAGAGAGCAGCAGGATTTCTATGAGACAGTGCTAATGGATAAGAAGCCCATTGTTGCTGACACCAGGTATGTCGACTGGAAGTATATTGACAGCAGAGAGCATCGGGACTTCTTTCCCCATGTGCATGAGAGCTTTACTGCATGTGGAGTTGCTGACTTTGTGGGTCAAGAACTGACAGCATGGAATGACGAGATGATCATGCAGTTCTATGCCACAGCCCACTTCTACCCTGATGGCAAGATCACCTGGATGACTGAAGGTCAAAGGTTTTCTTCAACTGTTGCAGAATGGGCAGAACTTCTGAACGCTCCAGTGCAGAGAGAGGACGACATTGATGTCTATGGGATTCCTAAGAAGAGTCATGATTCCATGAAGAATATGTACAAGGAGATCCCAGCTGCTGATTTGGAGGGATGGAAACTCGGCTCAGTGTATTATCTCCAGGCAGGTCTGACCACTACTAACACTATCCTGAGGCATACTTTGATGCCTAAGTCAGGTGACCACCGGATGATACGAGGCTATTCTATCAACATGCTGCACATACTCGATGAGAAGGTACCTTTTAAGGTGATGGACTTGATGGTAGAGACCATCAAGAGGACTGCAGCTGACCAGAAGAGGTCGTGTGGGTTTGCACCGCAGATACAGATGCTTATCAACGCCAAGTTTGGCACGGGCAAATTCATGTTGGATAGGAAGCACTTGCCACTGCAGCCAGAGCATGAGGACAACGTAGTTGTGATGGATGAAGAGGATCCTACCTCAGTTGAAGGGCAAGCCAAGATTGAAGCTGCGAAGAAAGCCAAAGCTGACAAAGAGGCAGCAGCAGCAGCAGCTAAGCCAAAGAGCTTCGGAGATCAGATTCTTGAAGCAACCCGGAGAATTGAACAACGCCTGGCCAGCATTGAGCAATCTCAGGAGAGCCTTGAGAGGATTGTCGAGGACAAGATCCACGCTCTGGACGTGAAGCTGACTGAGATTCAGGTGTCTGTCAACAAGCTTGAGGCAGACATGGAGGAGACTAGGCAGGAGAGAGCAGAGCTTATGCAGGATGATCTAGTCCAGGACTCTCATCGCCAGACTGCTCCGGTTCCCAGAGGATCCAGGTCTGCAGCTATCCCAGTGACAGACTCCAGGGCTACCGCTTCAGCACCAGCTACAGCTCCAGCAGTTCCTTCAGCTCCAGCATCCACTCCTCCAGCGCAGACATCAGCAGAAGTCTTCACAGATGCAGCCATCTCTACACCGACATCGACCCAGACGGGAGCCGCCAGCCGAGCCCGCAGTGACGTTTAGCTCTATACCTTTTCGAACTTTTTGGTAACTTGTTGCCAAAGGGGGAGAAATTGTTATAGATCATAGGGCTTCGAGAGAGAGAGTGCTCTTTCGTCTTTTCGTTCTTTTGCCGGTTTTCCCTGTGATACATTGGTTTCTTTTGGTTCCAGATACTTTAAGTGTGCTTGCTACTACGTTTGATGCTACCTTAATGAGTGCTTAGTCATACTATGCTTTAATGTGTGCTTATTGCTTATCTTGTGCTATTCCTTATTGTATGGCTATTTACTTTTGTCTTGGTGATTAAGTGCATGTTATTCATTCTTATCATTTTGTGCGCTCCACCAAGATGTATGTGACATGGAAGAGTGACCCATAATCCTAATCGATTGTGCATTTGCATTCAAACGCAAATTTTAAATAATGCACAAATTTAGGGGGAGCTCTTGTTTATCACATACTTCTCAAAGCGACGATATTATTCATTGATTATATCTTTTGTCGAAGCTTTGATCTATATGTTGTCATCAATTACCAAAAAGGGGGAGATTGAAAGTGCAACTAATCCCCGGGTGGTTTTGGTAATTAATAACAACATATATATCATTGGACTAATATTCTCTTGAGAATCTTTTCAGAAAAGTTCGATGATGTGGGTATGGAAATGTCTGAAGAAGTGGACCCCTCAAAATGCTAAGACAAGCATTGGCAAAAGCTCAAGACTCCATTTTTGGTTTAGTGATCAAAGATCACATTGAGTCCATAGGAAAAGCCAATACTATTAAAAGGGGATGAGGTTGTGTTAATGTTCTTGTTGCTCAAGTGCTTGGTGATCTAACTCCCTCAACTATCAGCACTATTCACTACTTAACACACACCCATAAGTAATCTCGGTCAAACCAACTCAGTCCCACCGAGATGAAGTTATTTCCACAAACCCTAACATCTCGGTCACACCGATTTCTCCAACTCAGTCCCACCGAGATGAACCACTTCAGTGTTTCTCCAAACCCTAGCTTCTCGGTCAAACCGATTCTGAGTTTCGGTCCCACCGAAAAAGGGCTGCCAACCTTCTGTGGTCAGTTGACATAAATTCGGAATATCCGAGTTTATATTTTCGATCTCACCGAGATGGCAAACCCTAACCTTTGACTCACTTCGGTCTCACCGAGATGGTATTTTCGGTCCCACCGAAAATCCCAACGTTCACTATATTTGAACTTTCGGTCTAACCGAGTTTTCACTTCGGTCTGACCGAGATTGGTCAAATGTGTGTGTAACGGTTGGATTTTGTGTGGAGGCTATATATACCCCTCCACCCCCTCCTCATTCGTGAGGAGAGCCATCAGAAAGTACCACCACTTCTACCATACACTTTCTGAGAAGTGAACCACCTACCCTTGTGTTGAGATCAAGCCATTCCATTCCTACCATATGAAACTTGATCTCTAGCCTTCCCAAGTTGCTTTCCACTCAAACCTTTCTTCCACCACAGCCATATCAGTGAGGAGAGTTGAGTGTTGGGGAGTTTATCACTTGAAGCACAAGAGCAAGGAGTTCATCACCATCAACACCGTCTATTACCTTTTGGGGGGTGGTGCCTCCTAGATTGGTTAGGTGTCGCTTGGGAGCCTCCGTCTTGATGATGTGGAGTTGAACCAAGAAGTTTGTAAGGGCAAGGAGATCGCCTACTTCGTGAAGATCTACCCCGAGTAAGGCTAGTCCTCCGTGGGCGTAGGCCCTGATGGAATAGACAAGGTTGCTTCTTCGTGGACCCTTCGTGGGTGGAGCCCTCCGTGGACTCGCGCAGCCGTTACCCTCAGTGGGTTGAAGTCTCCATCAACGTGGATGTACGATAGCACCACCTATCGGAACCACGACAAAAATCTTCGTGTCACCAAACTGCGTTTGATCTTCTCCACCTCTCTTTTACATGTGCAATTTACTTTCCGCTGCATATACTCTAGAATTGCATGTGTAGGGTGTTACTTGAATTGATCTTAATTGTGAAACTGCCAAAAACTTTGCATGATCTAAAGGCAGATTTTTATTTTGTCAAGTAGTCTAATCACCCCCCCTCTAGACTTACTTTCGATCCTACAAGCTTCTTCCACAGCGCTTCCTGGAAAGCCTGCATCTTCCCCCCTGGAGGTCCTCGAATTGTTTCGTCCAGTCCTTTAGGTACCGCAAGACTCGATCGAACACTTGTTTCATCGAGATCAACGAGCAACGATTAAAAACTAGAGCATTTCTGCAATTCCACAGCCCCCACAGGACTGCTGAAGAAAAGACATCTAAGTGTAGATGTTTCTTCTCACCCAACTACCACTTAGCTAAAGACTTAATATCTGTAACAACCAGGTTAAACACACCCTCAACCTCTTTCCACATTAACCTAGCCACCACACATTCAAAGAACAAATGAAACACCAATTCAATTTCAGTGCAATGAATACACACTCAAGAGGTTTTGGCAATCCCCTCTTTCTCAAGTTATCACAAGTCATGATCTTATTTTGAGAGAACAGCCAGAGAAAACCTTGGGCCTTAGGAGGTACCTTCATTTTCCAAACTGCATGCAGGAAAATAGGTTGAACTCCTCTAAAATTGACTATGTTATACATGTATTTCGAAGAGTAGATCCCTTTTGATTCATATTGCCAAATCAGCGAATCTTCCTCTTGTTTGAATTTAGTCATTTCGAGGATATTGACCAGTTCAAACCACTGAACCATAAGTTCAGCAGAGAAAGTTCTCCTAAGCGAGCATTTAAGTTCACGCCCATCCCTGATCTCAGGAATGGACTTGTTTTTATCATTCACCAAAAAATATAGATCCCAGAATTGGGTTGCCAAAGGTGCATTCCCATGCCAAATGTCCTCCGAGAATCTAATTGATCTACCATCACCTACCGACCATTTATAGCCCACTCTAACCGCTTGCATGGCCCACTGGACCCCTTTCCAGAATTGAGAGGCATTGTTATCATGACAACAAAGCACATTGGGATTCCTAGTGTTATATTTGTTGTCAATCTCTCTCCTCCAAAGAGTCCCTTCCCCCGCGATGTATCTTTTTACCCATGCTCCAATCAGGCAAATGTTCATATCTTATAAATTAAGGACCTCCATCCCTTCGAACTCTTTCCTCATGCAAATGGAAGGTCAGTTCGCTAAATGGATTTTATCATTCCCCTCACTATCACTCCACAGACAGCTTGCCATATGTGAGTTGATTAGCTGTATTGCCCATTTAGGAAACTTAATGAAGGACATAAGGTATAAAGGGATACTAGCTAGGCAGGATTTAATCAAGGTAATCTTCCCTAAATAGGAGAGAAAGTTCACCCCTCCAGCCAGCAATCCTAGCTAGTATCTTATCTATCAAGAATTGTAGATCCTCCCGACTCAGCTTACTATAATGCAGTGGTATGCCTAAATACTTAATAGGGAAATCACCAGCCACACATTGCAAAATATCAATAAAAGGTACCATATCTTCTGACCCTACATTAATAGGAATAAGCGCACTCTTATGGAAATTTATCCTCATCCCAGAGACTTGCTCGAAGCAGGTGAGGATCCATTTGAGGTTCAAAGCTGCCCTGGGATCCGATTGAAGGAATAAAAGAGTATCGTCTGCATACTGCAGACACATCACCCCTCCCTCCACCAAATCAGGACACAAACCTTTGACTAGCCCAGCTCTACTACCTTTAACCAACATCCTAGAAAACACATCCACCACCAGGTTAAACAGGAGAGGAGAGAAGGGATCTCCTTGTCTCAGTCCTTTCCCTATGACGAAGAAATCACTGTCCAACCCATTCAGCTTGACTCCTACAAAACCATTTTCAGTTAGACTCTTGACCCATTTAGTCCACTTAGATCCAAAACCTCTAAGTTTCAAAACCTCATAAACAAAATCTAAATTGACTTTGTCATAAGCTTTTTGATAATCTAGTTTAAGAACCAGACCCTGTTTCCCCGAGGAATGTACCTCATGTATTATCTCATGCGCAGTAACCACACTTTCAAGAATATATCTCCCTCTAATAAAGACAGATTGGCATCCAGAAACCCATCTCCCAATTATCACTGCTAGCCTGATAGTGATCACCTTATAATATATCTTAAAGCTCCAGTTCAGGAGGCTGATGGGCCTGAATTTGTTCATGATCCTGGCTTCATCTTCCTTTGGAATAAGCGTAATCATAGCAAAATTAAGTCTAAAAATATCTAGATCACCCTCAAACCAAGCATCAAAGAGCTTGATTAAATCAATTTTAGTTAGCTCCCAATATTCTTGAAAGAACATGAAAGGCAGCCCATCTGGACCCGGGGCTCCATCAGAGTATGAGCCAAAGACCGCCTCTCTAATTTCTTTCTCAAAAAATCTAGCTTCCAGACTACTGTTTTCTAGACTATTCACTTTCTCTCCTTCCTCAAAAAAATCATCTCTCAGGCTAATGTCTAGTCTGGGTTCCCATTCAAAAAGTTTTTCATAATAATCTACTGCAATTCTTTGCATCCCAACAGGGCCAGAGGTGGGACCTTCAGCCCCTTCTAACACATGAATAGTTTTTTTTCTCCTCCTTTGGTTTGCCACAGCTTTGAAATATGTTGTGTTCCTGTCACCTTCTACAATATCTCTTTCTCTGGATCTTTGTGTAGCTCTAATTTCCTCAACTTGCCAAATATGGGAAAGTTCCCTAAAAATGTCAGCCATTCTATTTCTATTCTCCTCTGTCATATTGCCATTCTCAGCTTTAATATCTAGTACTCTAGCATCAGATCATTTTTGTTTTTTCTAAGGAAAGCCTCTATATTCCTACTCCAGCCTTTAGCCATTCTTCTAAAAGTTCTAAATTTATGTTGCCAAGTATCTAGTGGGTTTGTACTATTACACCTGCTACTCCAGGCTTTAACCACTACATCTTTAAAATAAGGTCCGGTGATCCCAGAATCCCACACAATTGGGGTGTGGTCACTTCCAACCCTAGGAAATGCTCCAGCACTGGCCATAGGAAAGCTAGCTTCATACTCTGTGGAGCAAAAGATCCTATCAATCCTGGACATGATCAAATTCTCTTGATTATTAGCCCAGATATACATCCTACCTGACATGTTGATCTCCAGCAGAGACCACATATCAACCCATACACTAAACTTATCGACCCATCACTACCAAAATCGCCCTCTATGCCGACGGCCAGGGCCGTCGGCATAGCCCTGAGTCCCGTCGGGACAGACCTATGCCGACGGCCCTCGTCGGCATAGGGCCGTCGGCAACATATACGTCGGCATAGCCTGGTCGGCCGTCGGCATAGAAAAGCCGTCGGCATATATGCTATGCCGACGGCGGCCGTACATCAATGCCGACGGCCACGACCGTCGGCAAAGTCCGTGCCTAACGGCGCCCATAGCCGTCAAGTTCGCCCAGCGACGGGCCGCCACGTGGCACATGTCTATGCCGACGGCCTGCCGTCGGCATAGGGCTGCCACGTGGCGGCCAGTCGCTGCTCGTGGACCAGGTCTATGCCGACGGCCAGCCGTCGGCATAGTCAGCCACGTGGTGGCCCGGCGTTGCTCGCGGACCAGGGCTATGCCGACGGCCGTCGTCGGCATAGGCCTGCCACGTGGCTGCCTGCCGTTGGTCGTGGACCAGGCCTATGCCGACGGCCCGGCCGTCGCCATATATTTAATTATAAGCCGACGGCTATGTCGTCGGCTTACCCATTCATACGCAGCTCCCAGTAGCTGACGCGTGGCAGCTATTGGGAGCTCACAGCATCCCTATGCCGACGGCCTTGCCGTCGACATAGTTTTCTTCTGCTTTTTTTTCTTCTGTTTTGTTTCAAATGAATTCAATTCAAACAACAGCACATATATATGATAGAATAGACATATATAACAGAATAAACATATAAACAACAGCACATATCATCCGGCACCATCACAACAATATATGCATAATTAAGCATCATCACACACAAATCTCTAAAAGATCATCAACACAACCAACACTGCCGATAGTGATCACATAAGCATATAGATAAGCACGCAAGTCATCTAGGACTATCATCGAGCACCACGGAGGTCGTCACCGCCAAGACCGCCGAAGCCCAAGTCGTCACTGCTAGCAGCAGAGCCACCACCAAGACCGCCGAAGCCTCCACCTCCGCCTCCGCCTCCGCCTCCGCCTCCGTGGATCGGAGTGGTCGGGCTCCGTGTCTCCGGAGTGCTGCGAAGACCACCGCCAATGGTAGATCCACCTGTTCCCTGGATGTTGAAAAGACATATTAGCGGGATATATGACTATGTTGAAAGGCATGACATGCTTTGGATGAATAGATTGGGGATGAACTAACCGGCGAGGGGCCAGCGGTCTGTGCCACAAACTCCTCAAAGGTCAGCAGCACTGGTTGCGCTGGAGGGCATTGTGCTGGCTGCAACTGAGGACACCTGCCGGCCGCCATTTCCTGAAAAGCCTGCTGCATCTGGAGATCCCTCTGCACTTGGTGTTCATAAAGCCTCTTATGCCACGCCATGGTCTCCTGGCGTGTGTACTCCAGGTAGGCCTACGGTATGCCATGATGGAACTCATAAAAATAATAAATGCGGAAAATAAAATGAGCAATGAAGATAAGAGGGAAAATACTTACAGATTGTTGCTCCTGGAAGAGGGACTGTGCACTGGTCACTGGCTGGCTCGTGCGCTGGCTCAGGCTCGGGTCGATCCGACGAAGCTGTGTGTAGGAGATACTAGGAGTGATCACAGCATCGAGAACCGCCTCCCGACCGTGCTCCTTGGGCCCCATGCTCACCACCGCCCTTTCGTCCAGAGGCGCCGCAATGGGGTCAGGTGTGTCAGGATGCAACTTTAAATAGGCTTCAGAGTAGGCTTGGATGTTCCCCACGGTCTTCTTGCCGTAGTACTTATTATCGCCAGGCTTGGGGTCCTTCCGCGTATGGGCGATCTCCCACGCCTGCATGTCTGACAGCGGCCGCTTCAGTTTCTCCTCCTGCACCACCAAACAGAGGTTAGTCATACATAAGAAACTGAAGGTAAATAGAAGAAGAATGTTTAATGGGGTTAGTCATACATTAACTGCCTTGTGGAGATAGTGGTTTCGGTTTCCCTGAGCATGTACTCCCTCCGTCCCTCGGTTAGCCTTATTTTTGGTTCTCATAGCCGCCCAGGCTCCAGCCTCATCACACCAAAGATCAACCAATGCCGCCCAGGACTCGTCTTTTCCATAACACCAATTTGGACACACCTACATAATAAAAGCATAATGGCATATAGGTGTGTCCAAATTGGTGTTATGGAAGCATAAAGCATAAAGCATAATAAAAGCATAATAAAAGCATAATGGCATAATGAAAGCATAATGAAAAATCATAATGAAAAGCATAATGGCATAATGGAAGCATAATGGCATAATGGAAAATCTTTTATACTTACCTCCAAGAACTCGGGCTTCTCCAAGGTAATGCCCATCCTCCGCGCATCTTCCTTGGTCATCTTCACACCAAGAACGTCGTGGTAGTATGTGGAGATGGCCACATAGCGCACCTCGTACTGCAGCTGGCGGGCCTTCTTCTTGCATTGGCGCAGCACAATCTGGTCCGCTCTAGCCCTATGCTCCGGAAGAACTCGATAGAATTTCTACAAACATGCATGAAACAAGAATGGAAGAAGCCCTGAGTTAAATCATTCATGAAAGTAGAATGGACTTCTGAAGAGAACTCACCCAAAAAGTAGTGATCACGGCCTTGGCATGGGTGTCATGGTCCGCGTGGGGGGCCGCTTCCCAGTGGTCCCAGCTCGTGGCCAAAACCCGACGATCCGGCTGCCTGACTGGATCCGGACAGTACAACCCCGGCCAGTGTAACTTCAGCAAGACAGTGATGAGGCCGTTGGGAATACGGACCCCTTTAGAATATATCCAGTTGCTGCAAAAGAATGAATTATTAGCATGTGACAAGCAAAATAAATAACAACCGGAATAAGCATGTGACAAGCAAAATAATGAAATTATTACAAAGTGGCGCTTACTCTTTTCCCGTGGGCTGAATGAGCCACTTCTGCTCCTCAGTAGCAGGAACCTGCTTTGGTAGCTTTGTGTTACCACGCAGCCACCCCTTGTTGTCAACCCCGTTCCCGTCACCACCATCATCCCCGCCACCACCCTCCTCCTCGCCTGCCTCCTCCGCCACCTCCTCCTCCTCCTCCTCCACCTCCACCTCCTCCTCCTCCTCCTCCCTAGAGTGTACCTCACTAGAAGAGGGTACCTCACTAGAGGAGGGCCTCGAAGACAACACCCCTAAGTCGGTGAGGGTGCGCTCTTTCTGGCCGCGACCCCCTGTAGTGGCTCTCCCCCCAGCACCTCGTCCTCTAGAGGATTTCCCTCCTCCTCCTCTAGGGGCACCTCTCCCTCGACCTCCTTGTGAGGAGTCATCATCAAGTAGCCGAGGGGGAGGATTACGTGCTCGACCACTCCGACTAGCCCCCCCGACGACCTTGCGTAGGAAACCCACGCCGTCGGCCTTCCCCTTGCCCATGTTCCACGAACCTGCATTGAAAAGAGAAAAAGCAATTAGTAAATTAATGAAATGAAGGAAAATGCATGATAATAAACACATTAATAAAAATGCATAAAAAGGCATATTCCTAAACTATAGAAAAAAAATACTTGAAACGTACATCTGCTAGAACCCATATGAATCATCACTGTTGTAACCTCTTTCTCGGTCCGTCTCATCATCACTATCAATCATATCATCTTCGTTGTCCGACGGAGGTGGAGGCTCTTCCTCGTCGTCAGCGGCTTCGTTTAACTTTTCTAGCATAAGTATGTCATTTTCATTGACAATGGTCTCACCATCATTCCGTGTATCGTCGACGTTTGGGTCCACATCATCATCACCCAATGGTCTAGTGTCATCGTTTCTAACCACACCATCATCATCATCATCATCATCAGGTTGCTCTTGATAGAACACTCCCTCGTATGTCATGGGGTTAATGTTGTAGTAATCGTCTTCATTCGGGTCTGGCAGCTTACCATGTGGCGAAACCTTGAACACAACTTCCCAACCCTTTAGATACGCTTTCTGGCATGGGTAAGGCAGATAATATACTTGTGTAGCTTGGGTAGCCGCAATGAAGAGATCGGCTCCGGCATAGACGGTTGATGGTTTAACTTCTACCAAACCAATGGAAGGCGTA
This sequence comes from Secale cereale, assembly GCA_902687465.1. Taxonomy (NCBI): domain Eukaryota; kingdom Viridiplantae; phylum Streptophyta; class Magnoliopsida; order Poales; family Poaceae; genus Secale; species Secale cereale. The sequence continues at coordinate 20,276,333 of LR738710.1, read as the reverse complement.
CGTTTTACCCCCTCCCGCGGATCGAACCATCGACATTTGAACACAGGAAGACTTAGGGTCTCACGCCCCTGGCGGAATTTAACCTCGTATATATTTTGTACCCTTCCGTAGTAGTCTACTGAATTTTGACCGAGGGTGTACACTCCGGTATTTATAGTTTTGGGATCGGGGCGGCTGTTTTGGTGCTCCTCTGTATGGAAGCGATACCCATTCACATCATACTTTTTACATGTCATGACGGCAGGGTCAAAACCCATGGAAACCCATCTCAATTCATCATCCATAGATATGTTGGGATCTTTTCCCTACAAGTATAATGGAAATTGTTGCGTGCATTAGTTTGGTTAACTAATAAATGTTGAAGTAGGTATTTAATAGGGGAGTGTGGAAAATTACTTTCTCCATGAACCAAGCAACAAAATTTTTACGTCCAGGGTTTCCATGACGGAGAAGAGTAAGTGCCTCTGCCTCAGTAGGAGGATTCACTCCCGTCCATTCCACTTGAACGAAATCACTAAAAATAAGAAAAGCGGTGTTAGACCGGGACTAAGTGAACATGGAACATGATGATGTGGAAGACATAAAGGAATGGTGTAGTGGTATTACCTCATCCACACTTCCTCAACTTCCTTGATGTTGTGCAAGATATAGAACATGAGGTCCTCCCACTCTTGTCGTGGCATGTTATAAGATTTCGAGGCCCCAGCCCTCCCACCTTGCGTGTTGAATAGATCGAGCCTGGGTTGATACTTGGGCTCTTCTATATTGTATCGAGGCACCTTGTTATGCAGATGGGGAACATGGTCTGGATAGTATGATGTCCTGAGGTCTGACACCTCCTCTAGGATAACCGCCTCAGCTATGGAAGCTTCAATCTTAGCTTTGTTTCCACATTTCCGTCGGAGATGCTTGTTCTGCCTCTCAGGGCCGTACTGCCAGCGATTCTACATAGGCCCCCCCAACAATACCTCGTTCGCGAGGTGCAGGATGAGATGTGTCATCGAAGTAAAGAAGCCTGGCGGAAAGATTTTCTCTAGCTTGACTATCAACTCCGGTGCCTTCTTATGCAATTTTTCAATCACCTCTTTACTTACTTCTTTAGCACAGAGTGTGCGGAAGAAATGGCTAAGCTCGGCAAGCACTCGCCAGACATGCTCGGGGACATAGCCTCGAACCATCACCGGCATTATCCGCTCAATCCATACATGGTAGTCATGACTCTTCAGGCCGGTCACTTTGCCCGTTGAAAGATTGACTCCCTTACTTATATTCGATGCATAACCATCGGGGAACTTCAAAATTTGTTTCAGCCAGATAAGTACTTCTTTTTTTCCCGGCGGTTTAAGGACGAAGTCAGCATCTGGCTTGAACCAGTTTTTTCGACCGCCTGTGGGAGGCTTCATGTTCAGCCGTGGTCTATCACAAATTCTCTGTTGATCGGCTCTAGCTTTAACGTTATCCTTCGTCTTCTCAGTAATGTTGAGGATCGTTGTGAAAAGGGACTCTGCCACATTCTTTTCGGTGTGCATCACATCAATATTGTAAGGAAGTTTGAGGTCCTTGAAATAGGGAAGCTGCGAGAACGGGGTAATGTGAGTCCAGTTGTGCGTCTCACCATATCCCTCGAAGCCTTTGCCTTTGCCTTTGCCTTTGCCTTTGCCTTTAGGCTTGAGAGCTTTTAGCTGAGCAAGAACATCTGTCCCCGAAAATGTTGGAATCTCGGTTACTTCATGAACAACCCGGCCTTTCGTGAAGTTCTTCTTGTCTTCCCTGTCTGGATGGTCTGGAGGGAGGAACTGTCGATGCAGGTCAAAGGCTACATACTTGCCACCCTTACTCAGCCAAATCATTCGCAGAGCCTGCATGCACACTGGGCATGGCATCTTACCACTTGTACACCATCCGCAGAATAGAGCATAGCCGGGAAAGTCATGCATGCAATAGTGCAACCAAACTTTCATAAAGAAATTTCTCTGCAGATCTCGGTCGTATGTCAACCTCGGAAAGTACCAAGAATGGTGCAAAGCATCCACAAGCGGCTGCATAAACACACCCAATTGCTTCCCCGGGTAGTCAGGCCCCGGAATGATGAGCGACAAGAACATGGTCTTCCGTTGCATTAGGGCACCGGGAGGAAGATTGAGCGGAATTACAAACACAGGCCAGCAGCTGTATGGATTGGACGACATACCATATGGATTCAACCCATCACCTGATATGGCTATTCTGACATTCCCAGCCTCGGCTGCTTCCTCGGGGTATTCTTCATCGAATGACTTCCATGCTTCCCCTCCCGATGGATGTACGATTTTATTTGGATTGTACCTTATACCTTCCTTGTGCCACTTCATCATTTTGGCAGACTCCTTCGTGATGAAAAGGCGCTGCAGTCTTTTTATAAAATCAAGATACCGTAGAACCTTAACGGGGATGGTTAGCTACTTTTTCTCACCATCCTCACCGACCACCTCAATGTACTGAGACGAACCGCACTTACTACAGTACTTGTCATCCGCATACTCGTGCCTAAACAAAAGGCAATTCTTCGGGCAAACATCTATTTTCTCATAATCCATAGAGAGTGCCTTCATGATTTTCTTTGTATCGTACATGCTTTTTGGCAGTTCATGACCCTGAGGGAGGCTGTTAGCCCATACTCCCAGGAATGCTTCGAAGCATTTCTGGCTACAGCCGTACTTAGCCTTGACTGCAATTAGTTGCGAGATGGCATCCAGCTGAGATATTTTCGCACCCGCATAAAGAGGTTTCTTCGACGAGGCCAAGACCTCCAAGAAGGCCTTTGCAGTTGCCTCCGGCTCCTCCGGTTCATTCTCTGAAGGTGTCGCATTTGCCGTTTCTGCAACAATGACATCATCTAGCATGTCCCTGACCCCGTTGTCCTCGTATCCATCGATGCGTTGTCGCATCACCTCCTCTCTACCACGGTCCTGCTCGGCTATGTTTATCGGCGGCATGTCAAAGTTTGGCATATATCCGTAAGTGCGAAGGTGCTCACTCATGTCCGTCTGATTTCTACGGTGACGTCTGGCACATCTCGCACAGGGGCATGGAGGGATAATTCTCATTGGACGACGGAATATCTCCTTCAAATACACATCGGTTTTCGTGATCCACTCTGATGTTACTCGATTCCGACGGATAAAACCACTGTACATCCACTGATTATCTGCCATCCTCTGCTTTTTTGCAACCCACACAACATAATTAAGGGTTCACTTAAATTAATCACCTCAAATTTTCAATTTCTACCGCGTTTAATCCACCTACATCCCTAATAGGTAAAGATGGGTCCTAATCCCACCCGAGGATGTGTAGATTGAGTACGTTCTCCATTCTACCCCGTTCCGAGACAAAATTTCGGCAGCACCTCCCCGCTGTTCTCCAGAAACACGTCTCGGCAAATAGCCGAGAGAATGTGCTCCGGAGAACAATGTGGAGGCACCGTCGAAATCCTGTCTCGGAACGGGGTAGAACATGGAGAACATACCCAATCTACACATCCTCGGGCTGTCCATGGAAAACGCTGGACAATCCGAAAGAGCTGCGGTGATAAATATGCAATTGAATGCATATTTATCGATGCAACCCTTTCGGACGGGAGACGCCTAGGTTACGTCACTTGACTTGAGAATGAAATCAAAAATTTGGAGGAGATGGACTTGTAGCTCACCCTCGGCTGTAGAGGAAGTAGTCGAACAGCAGAGGGATGCTCAGGGGGGCCAACGCGTCGGACAACGGTCACTCCAATGAAATGCGAAACCACAAAGCCTGCAAATTGCATCGCCACAAAAATTAGAACATCACAACTCATAGAACATATTTAAAACATTTAAACATGCATTCATTTATTTTTGCATCATGTAGGCAAAAAAACTAACAACATTAACAATATCTACCTATCTAACTATCTACCTATCTATATAGCATCTCATCTAACCAACATATATCTATCTAACTATCTACCTATCTATATATCATCTCATCTAACCAAATTTTTTTACTATCTACCTATCTAACTATCTAACTATCTAACTAACTATCTAACTATCTAACTATCTAACCAACATATCTAACTATCTAACTATCTAACTATCTAACATATCTAACTATCTAACTATCGAACTATCTACATATCTAACTATCTAACTAACTATCTAACTATCTAACTATCTAAATACCTACCTAAATACTTATCTAACTATCTATATCTAACTAGCTACAAAATTACTAAAAAAAACAGTAAAAACTTCAAAAAAAATCACCTTCGAGGGGCCGGCCGGAGATGGGGCGGCGAGGCGCAGTGTAGGGGCGGGGCGGCCGGAGTTG
>LR738710.1:20254962-20267322 GCA_902687465.1 Secale cereale | reverse complement strand
CGGCGGCGGCGCCGTCCGTGAGGGGGGGCACACACCGGACACGCGTCCCGCCTCTTCGGACATGCCACCACACCACCACGCATGTATGAGGGCCTGGTGCGACGCTCCGGTGGCATTGCTACCCCCCCCAGTGCCCCCGTCCCGCCTAACCCTGTAGCGTTGGACCACGGGATCTAGCCCTTTGACTTTGCGCGGACGGGCTTTGACCAGTAGACCTCCCCACCCGGTTGTGTTAGGTCAGCCCATAGGAACAGCCTGGAGAAACATCCGGGACAGATCCACAGCAAGATCCCCTCCGTGTAGACCCCACGCGTCCGTTTCCCCCCTCCAGGTGCCGGCGGCGGCGCCGTCCGTGAGGGGGGGCACACACCGGAGCCCCAAGACGGGCCTCTACGCATGCATGAACACTTTCACATATGCATCGGGACCGTTTCGACTGTGTCGACCGTTTCCGATAATGTGCATCTTTTCGAGAAAATAATCAACAGTATGTAATATACTACTCTAGATTGAAAGGATATTACTGGGTGTCTTCAAACAAGTTTCAATCCAGAAATATGAAGAGAATAGGTGCTCACACTAGTAGAGAACAGGGCATTGGTCCAGCCCATTAGCCCCGGTTCAATCTAGAACCGGGACCAATGGGGGTACTGGACCCGGTTCGTTAGCCCAGGGGGCCGGCCGGGCCACGTGGGCCATTGGTCCCGGTTCGTCTGGACCTATTGGTCCCGGTTGGAGATAAAAACCGGGACCAATGGCTCTTGCTCCTGGCCCACCACTATTGGTCCCGGTTTGTTTTATGAACCGGGACCAAAGGCACCCCTTTAGCCCCGGTTTGTAGCACCAACCGGGACCAGTGAGTTGCCTATATAAACCCCCTCACTCAAGAGCAGAGCTCACTGCTCTGTTTTTTTTTCTGGCCGAGGGGGAGAGGGGTTAGTGGTGCTCTAGCTCACCTCCTATGCACACAACGTGTTCGGTGGAATGCCCGGGCCACACTAGTTAAGCTTTTCTCCTCTCGAAGCTCTATTTTCTCCGAGATTTGTCTAGGTTTAGCGGTCCGTCACGTCCCGTCCCCGTCTTCGCCGCCGTCGATCGCCCCCGCCGATCTCGTCACCGGCACCACCGTGGTGAGCCTCTTGTTATGTCCATGCTTTTCTTACTTTTATTATTGCTTTAGATAGATATTTGTCTAATTTTCTTACGTTTATTATTGCTTGTTATTATATAGTGCAATGGTTTTGATATCTGCCCACGTGGGCCCTCGTCCGGTCTACGATTCGGATGTGGTATATTATCTTTAATTTATAACTATTTGTTTTAGTGCTTATGATAGTTATGCCGACCAACCTGACATGCATAGATGTTTTATTATGTCTAGGAGGTAGTTGAACCGGAAATTCCAACCGACCCTCTCGTGGAGAGGTTTAATTTAGTTGAAGAGGAAAACATTTCGTTAAAGAAAAAATTGGAAAAAATGAAGGAGGAGAAGATGGAATTGGAGTTGCATGTTGCGGAAGTTAACGATGATCACAAGATCAAGATGGACCCTATTGTCGAGAGGTTAAATTTAGTTGAAGAAGAAAACAAATTCTTGAAGGAAAAAATAAAAAAAATTGTGGACGAGAAGATGATATTGGAGTTGCATGTTGCGGATGTCGTCGATGATCACAAGATCAAGATGGATGCAATGCGGTTGAAGATTAAAAAGATTAGAAAATATGCCATTAATACCGAGGCTTGGTATCATTATGCCGTTGGATCAATTGTTACCTTGGTTGCGATTATGATAGCATTTGTTTTCGCGTTGAAATGTTTTACATAGTTTCGATGTGTATGGAGAGCTATATGTTGTTAGATGAGAACTATATATGTATGTACTTTGGTTTTAATGTGATGATGAACTTTTATCCATTTGGTCACTTAATTATCTATTTATGATGTTCTGTAATGGTTTTTGACACACTTAATTATATATAAATGCACGCAGATGAACCGCCAATGGATGTACGGTGACAGACACACCTCCGAGTACATTAAGGGCGTGCGTGAGTTTCTAAATGCGGCAGAGGCAAACAAGCAGAATGGTTTTATGTGTTGTCCATGCACTAAATGTGTGAATACGATGTCTTACTCTAACCGGAAAATCCTTCACTCCCACCTGCTTTACAAGGGTTTCATGCCACACTATAATGTTTGGACGAGGCATGGAGAAATAGGGGTTATGATGGAAGACGGCGAAGAAGAAGAGTACGATGACAACTATGTGCCCCCTGAATACGGTGATGCTGCAATGGGGGGAGCTGGTGAAGATCAAGAGGAACTAGACGATGTGCCCAATGATGCTGCAACGGGTGAAGCTGCTGAAGATCAAGAGGAACCAAATGATGATCTTCGCCGGGTCATTGTCGATGCAAGGACACAATGCGAAAGTCAAAAGGAGAAGCTGAAGTTCGATCGCATGTTAGAGGATCACAAAAAAGGGTTGTACCCCAATTGCGAAGATGGCAACACAAAGCTCGGTACCGTACTGGAATTGCTGCAGTGGAAGGCAGAGAATGTTGTGGCTGACAAAGGATTTGAGAAGCTACTGAAAATATTGAAGAAGAAGCTTCCGAAGGATAACGAATTGCCCGACAGTACATACGCAGCAAAGAAGGTCGTATGCCCTCTAGGATTGGAGGTGCAGAAGATACATGCATGCCCTAATGACTGCATCCTCTACCGCGGTGCATACAACAATCTGAACGCATGCCCGGTATGCGGTGCATTGCGGTATAAGATCAGACGAGATGACCCTGGTGATGTTGATGGCGAGCCCGCCAGGAAGAGGGTTCCTGCGAAGGTGATGTGGTATGCTCCTATAATACCACGGTTGAAACGTTTGTTTAGAAACAGAGAGCATGCCAAGTTGATGCGATGGCACAGTGAGGACCGTAAGAAAGACGGGAAGTTGAGAGCACCCGCTGACGGGTCGCAATGGAGAAAAATCAAGAGAAAGTACTGGGAGGAGTTTGCAAAGGACACAAGGAACGTATGGTTTGCTCTAAGCATGGATGGCATTAATCCTTTCGGGGAGCAGAGCAGCAATCACAGCACCTGGCCCGTGACTCTATGTATGTATAACCTTCCTCCTTGGATGTGCATGAAGCGGAAGTTCATTATGATGCCAGTTCTCATCCAAGGCCCTAAGCAACCCGGCAACGACATTGATGTGTACCTAAGGCCATTAGTTGAAGAACTTTTACAGCTGTGGAATGGAAACGGTGTACGTGCGTGGGATGAGCACAAACAGGAGGAATTTGACCTAAAGGCGTTGCTGTTCGTGACCATCAACGATTGGCCCGCTCTCAGTAACCTTTCAGGACACACAAACAAAGGATACCACGCATGCACGCACTGTTTAGATGACACTGAAAGTATATACCTGGACAAGTGCAGGAAGAATGTGTACCTGGGCCATCGTCGATTTCTTCCGACCAACCATCAATGTCGAAAGAAAGGCAAGCATTTCAAAGGCGAGGCAGATCACCGGAAGAAGCCCGCCATGCGTACCGGTGATCACGTACTTGCTATGGTCAATGATTTACATGTAATCTTCGGAAAGGGCCCCGGCGCACTAGCTGTTCCGAATGACGATGAGGGACACGCACCCATGTGGAAGAAGAAATCTATATTTTGGGACCTACCCTACTGGAAAGACCTAGAGGTCCGCTCTTCAATCGACGTGATGCACGTGACGAAGAACCTTTGCGTGAACCTGCTAGGCTTCTTGGGCGTGTATGGAAAGACAAAAGATACAGCTGAGGCACGGGAGGACCTGCAACGTTTGCACGAAAAAGACGGCATCCCTCCGAAGCAGTATGAAGGTCCTGCCAGCTATGCTCTTACGAAAGAAGAGAAAGAAATCTTCTTTGAATGCCTTTTTAGTATGAAGGTCCCGACTGGCTTCTCGTCGAATATAAAGGGAATAATAAATATGGCAGAGAAAAAGTTCCAGAACCTAAAGTCTCATGACTGCCATGTGATTATGACGCAACTGCTTCCGGTTGCATTGAGGGGGCTTCTACCGGAAAACGTCCGATTAGCCATTGTGAAACTATGTGCATTCCTCAATGCAATCTCTCAGAAGGTGATCGATCCAGAAATCGTACCAAGGCTAAGGAGTGATGTGGCGCAATGTCTTGTCAGTTTCGAGCTTGTGTTCCCACCATCCTTCTTCAATATCATGACACACGTCCTAGTTCATCTAGTCGACGTGATTGTCATTCTGGGGCCCGTATTTCTACACAATATGTTCCCCTTTGAGAGGTTCATGGGAGTCCTCAAGAAATATGTCCGTAACCGCGCAAGGCCAGAAGGAAGCATCTCCATGGGCCATCAAACAGAGGATGTCATCGGGTTTTGTGTTGACTTCATTCCTGGCCTTAATAAGATAGGTCTCCCTAAATCGCGGTACGAGGGGAGACTGACTGGAAAAGGCACGCTTGGAAGGGACTCAATAATATGCAGGGACGGTTATTCTTGGTCTCAAGCACACTACACAGTTCTACAGAACTCTACATTGGTGACCCCGTATGTCGATGAACACAAGAACAGTCTGCGCTCCAAACACCCGGAGAAGTGCGACGACTGGATTACACGTGAACACATCAGGACTTTCAGCAGTTGGTTGGAAACACGTCTCAGAGGTGACAACACTGTTTGTGATGAGTTGTACTTGTTGTCGAGGGGACCATCTTTGACTGTATTGATTTACAAATGATACGAGATAAATGGGAATACATTTTACACGATTGTCCAAGATCAAAAGAGCACCAACCAAAACAGCGGTGTCCGCTTTGATGCAACAACCGAGAGGGGAAAGGACACATATTATGGTTACATAGTGGACATATGGGAACTTGACTACGGACATCATTTTAAGGTCCCTTTGTTTAAGTGTAAATGGGTCAATCTGTCAGGAGGCGGGGTACAGGTAGACCCACAGTACGGAATGACAACAGTGGATCTGAAAAATCTTGGATACACTTACGAACCGTTCGTCCTAGCCAATGATGAGGCACAGGTTATCTATGTGAAGGACATGTCTACCAGACCGAGAAAAAGAAAAGATAAGGAAGCGAATACATCATACGATGAGCCAAAGCGCCACATAGTTCTTTCAGGAAAAAGGGACATCCTGGGAGTGGAGGGCAAGACAGACATGTCTGAAGATTATGAAAAGTTTCATGAAATTCCTCCCTTCAAAGTCAAGGCTGACCCAAGCATCCTGATAAACGATGAAGATTATCCATGGTTACGGCGCAATAAGCAAATGACACAAGCGAAGAAAAAGTGAAGAGTTATTTCCGCAACTATTATGATGATACCATGCCAACTTTGTAACAAACGAGTATGATACCATTGTCCGTTTGTACTATTCAAATTTCAATACTACTTGCACTAACAAAACAAAACAAAACAAAACAAACTTGAAAAATAAATAGCAACAATAAGTATTTTGTTGTAAGTATAAACAAAATAAAATAAATAAAGCAACAAAGAAAATAAATAAAGAAAGTACAATAAATAAAGCAACTCTAAATACAGCAAAAAACAACTTAGAAATAAACAAAGAAAATAAAATAAATAAAGCAACTCTAAATACAGCAAAAAACAATTTAGAAATAAATAGCAACAATAAGTATTTTGTTGTAATTAAGTATAAACAAAATAAAATAAATAAAGCAACAAAGAAAATAAATAAAGCAACTCTAAATACAGCAAAAAACAACTTAGAAATAAACAAAGAAAATAATGAAAGTTTATAATTTTTGTGACCTAAAAGGAAAAAGAAATCACTAAAACACTATGAGTATTTAGTTCTAAGTAGAAATGAAAAAATAAATAGAAAAAAAGAAAAAAAATGCCACCTACTGGGCCATCACGGCCTGAATACGACTAGAAACCCAACCATGGGCCAGGATTCAGGCCCGCAGCAGGCCCAGTAGGCCCACAGGCATTGCAGTGTCGATTTAGGCCCGTAAGCCTGCAATTCAAATGAGTTCGATAGGAGAGAGGCAGCGCAGCTTATAAACTGGTGCTGGCCTCTCTCAACTAGCGAGGTGGGACTAAACTTCCCACCGCACCGCGCCAGCAAGGCCTTTGGTCCCGGTTGCTGCCACCAACCGGGACTAAAGGGTGGCATTAGTCCCGGTTGCTACCACCAACCGGGACTAAAGGCGCCTCCTTCCCGCCCTTTGGGCTGCTGAAAAGGGACCTTTAGTCCCGGTTGGTGGCAGCAACCGGGACTAAAGGGGGCTATTAGTCCCGGTTTGTGCCAAGAACCGGGACTAATATTCCTCCTATATAAGCAGGACTTGCGAAATTTTCGTCAGTTTCTCCTTCTTCCCAGCCCCCGTCGATCTGCTCCGTCCCCGTCGCCGTCGCCGTCGCCCCCGTCGCCCCCGTCGCCCCGTCGCCGTCGCCCCCGACGCCGCCTCGTCGCTCCGCCCCGCGCCGTCGCCGCGCCCCGCGCCGTCGCCCCGCCCCGCGCCGTCGCCGCTCCCCCCGGCCGGCCCGTCGCCCCGCGCCGCCGCGCGCCCCGCCCCGCCGCCGTCGCGCCGCCGCGCCCCGACGCCGCCTCGTCGCCGCCCCGCCCCGCCGCCGTCGCGCCGCCCAGCCCTGCCGATGTGAGGGCCGGCTCCCTTTTTTTTATATGTTTAATATATATTGCTGTATATATATATATAGTTGCTGTGTATATATATGTATATATGTGTATATTTTTTTTCTTAGGAATTTTCTTAGGAAATTGCAGTATATATAGTTGCTGTATATAGTTGCTGTATTTATATGTATGTGTATATCTTTTTTTTTCTTAGGAATTTGCTAAATATATATGTTAAATATATATTTATGTGTATATAAATATATTTTTTCTTAGGAAGTTGCTGTATATATGTGATGTGTGTATATGTGATGTATATATATGTGTATGTGGCTATATAGTTTTTTGTTTATATATGCTAAATATATATAGAAAGTTTTATATATGCAAAAGTTACAAATTTAGAAAAAGAAGGATAGGAAAGAAGAAAATAAGAAAGAGGAAAGAAAGAAGAAGAGGAGAGGAAGAAGAGGAGAAATAAATAAGAAGAAGAAAAAAAAGAAAAAAAAGAGGAGAAGAAGAAAGGAATAGAGGAGAAGAAGAGAAATTTTCTCTTCTTCTCCTCTATTCCTTTCTTCTTCTCCTTTTTTTTTCTTCGATCTTCTCCTATCTAGCGGTTCCTTTTTTCTTCTTCTTCCTCTTTTTTTATCGGATATGTCTATGTCGATATACACCCTCCCCGATAACTTCGACATTAGGGGGGGCCGGGGTCGAGGGTCGTCGAGGGACCGAGGCCGAAGGTCGAGGGGTCGAGGGTCGTCGAGGGACCGAGAGGCCGAAGGGCGAGGGGTCGAGAGGTTGCCTAGCAGTCGGGGGTCTAGGGTTGTGGATCGCCGAGCAGTCGGGGGTCAAAGTATTGAAGAATTCCATGACTTCATCATTTGCCAGAAGTAACCGGGGCATTTTGGTACAAAGTTATGCAAAGATATTTTGGAACGGAGTTCCTGATAGAATAATCCGTCTTTTGTTACGAATTATCCTATCTGAGACTCCGTTCCAAAATAACTTTGGAGAGCTTCGTACCATCATGCTACTGTTACTTTCGCCTAATGATGAAGTATTGGTTTGTTGAATCCTTTGACACTAGACAAAATGTGACATGAGGGGGTCTAGGGTTGTGGATCGCCGAGAAGTCGGGGGTCGAGGGGTCGAGAGAGGTTGCCTAGCTAGTGTCAAAGTATTGAAGAATTCCATGACTTCATCATTTGCCAGAAGTAACCGGGGCATGTTGGTACGAAGTTATGCAAAGATGTTCTGGAACGGAGTTCCTGATAGGATAATCCGTCTTTTGTTATGGATTATCTTATCTGGGACTTCGTTCCAAAACAACTTTGGAGAGCTTCGTACCATCATGCTACTGTTACTTTCGCCTAATGATGAAGTATTGGTTTTGTTGAATCCTTTGACACTATAGCTAGACAAAATGTGACATGAGGGGGTCTAGGGTTTGTGGATCGCCGAGCAGTCGGGGGTCGAGGGGTCGAGAGAGGTTGCCTAGCTAGTGTCAAAGTATTGAAAAATTCCATGACTTCATCATTTACCAGAAGTAACCGGGGCATGTTGGTACGAAGTTATGCAAAGATGTTTTGGAACGGAGTTCCTGATAGGTTAATCCGTCTTTTGTTACGGATTATCTTATCTGGGACTCCGTTCCAAAACAACTTTGGAGAGCTTCGTACCATCATTCTACTGTTACTTTCGCCTAATGATGAAGTATTGGTTTTGTTGAATCCTTTGACACTAGCTAGACAAAATGTGACATGAGGGGGTCTAGGGTTTGTGGATCGCCGAGCAGTCGAGGGTTGAAGCTAGTTCTACGTTTGCCATTAATATATCCATCTGTCATGTTTGAATAATAATTGGCATGTTGTAAATATTTGTAGAAACAATGGACGACAACACCCGAGACCTAGCACAAGAAGCGATGTTGATGGACATAATCGCAGACGGACAAAATGCCGTCAGGTCGTTTCTCAACGACACCGATGAGCAGGTCGAACAAGAGCTGCGGCTGGAAGATCTAGGCTATGATATTGATGAATTCGGTGACCCAATGCACATGGAAGAAGTAGACCGTGAGGACGGCTCCGGTGACCCAATGCCGGTGCAAGAAGGAGACCGTGATGCTGGCTCCGGTGACCGAACCGAGTCCGGCCAGGAGGTATATATATGTTAGTTAAGCATGTGCTGACTAGTTAATTGATTCATTCATTAACTCTCGTCTTTGTTCCTTTTCTAGCCCTCCGGATCGAGCAAATCTTCGGTAAAGAGACGAGGAGCGAAGAAAAAGTTGAGGCCGGATGAAAAGTTTGAGATCTCAGAAATCTCGCGCTCCGGCGAGCCGATTGCACCCATCCGCACAAAGAACGCATTTGTTAATCAGTGCGGGGTTCTGGTTAGGGACAAGATCCCGATCAGCATCCATCAATGGTTAAAGCCGGCTGCAAACGACGCTCAGGTGACTTATGTCACTGATATGCAGAAAGAAGATCTTTGGACTGAGCTGAAGTCAAACTTCGTCCTACCGCGAGAGGTTGATCCGGCGAAGCCAGTTAAAGAGGACTTAATCAAGTCTTATGCACTTTCGAAGATGGCAGACCAATTCAGGGCATGGAAGAAAAAACTGAATACGTTTGTCAGAGAGAAAACGACTCCAGAATTCGTGGGCATATATGAGAAGATCAAAGATGACTGGCCCGCATTTGTGGCCCATAAGAAGTCGGAAAAGAGTCAGAAGATGTCGGAGACAAACCGGATAAATGCTGCAAAGAAGATGCATCACCATCGCACGGGGTCGGGCGGCTACCTCGTAGCCCGGCCGAAGTGGGCCAGGGCTGAGAATGATCTGCTTCAGAAAGGGATCGAACCAGAGACAATGCACTGGCCAGAACGTTGCCCGACTTGGTTCTTCGGGGCTGGCGGATCCTTGGACCCTGTAACAGGGTGGTGCATTTGGACGGACAAGCAATTGGAAACACCACTCAGGAAGATGCGGCAGTATATCAAAGCAGCGCATGCAGGGACGTTCATCCCCGACAGAGAGAACGACGAGCTGACAATGGCCCTCGGGAATCCTGAGCACCCTGGACGGACACGAGGCACGCCAGGCTCCCTTCCGTGGCGTGCTGGGTTTCCGGACGCAGGAGGCTACAAATGCCACGACAGGAGGAAGAAAATGGAGATGACCGAAATCCAGGCGCTGCGGGCCAGAATACAAGCGATAGAGGAACGGGAAGCAGATCGGGAAAGAATTGCCGAAGCTTCCCCCGAAGCTACCCCGCCATCTTAGCGGAGAAGCAGCGTGGCTTCCACCGAGCTGCTTCAGCCAGAGCTTGCCTTGACGGCTACTGCCAGGAATCCTGTGGATGCTATCACGCAGGCACAAAATTGCCACCTTATGGCACAGTGGATGAATCTGAAGGTCAAGGCAGCTGCTGGCTCTGTTTATCCTTCTGGACCAGACGACACTTTTCACTGCCGGCCGATTCCAGAAGGATATGCTAGGGTGATGGTCGACGAAATAACGGAGGGATTTGAGGAGCTCCAGCTTGACCACCCTACCGGTGAAGGGGAGACTCGGCTGGGTTCTTCACTGAAGACTCCATGCCTATGGCGGAAGGACCTAATCAACATTCTGAACTGGACGCCTCCGCCTCCTCCTCCTCCTCCGACGAGTCAGGGCACTCCGCCTCCTCCACCGCCTCCTCCTCCGGCGAGTGACCATCAGGGCACTCCGACTCCTTCTCCGGCGAGTGACCATCAGGGCACTCCGGCTCCTTCTCCGGCGCGTGGCGGCACACCGCCTCCTTCGCCGCCGGCGCGTGGCGGCACTCCGCCTCCTTCGCCGCCGGCGCGCCCGAGCAGACAGCCAGCTCCTCCTTCGCCTAATCAGCAAGGGCGGAAGAGACCTGCCGCCGCTCCGGCTGCTCCTGCTCCGGCGCCTAAGCAAGAAAAAAAAAGCCGCTTCGTCTGGTCCGGTGACGTCTACCAGTACAGCCAGAGGCGGGAGGCGATGCAGATTCGGTCCTTCTCTCACGCCTCTAGAGAAGTTACCGTACGAGAGGTCCGACGAGGAAAACACGAAGATCGCTGAAGGCGAAGTGAAGGACTTTTTTGAAGGGTTGAAAGCACAGAGACATCCACCTCCGGAGGAGAAGATAGATGCGGTGAAAGCAAAGCGCACTCTTGCTGCCCTGAAGCAACCAGCGAAAAGTAAGCCGAAGGGCAACTATGACCGCATTATTCAAAAGACATTTCAAGATGCCAAGCGGTCCGGAAGTACAAAAAGTGATCAGAGGTTAGCAGAAGGGCGAGCTGGGAAACAAATTGCCCAGCTCGGCGAAAAAGCGAACCAATCGTGCCCCCCGCTCAAGGTGTCTAGCGACATGGTCGCTAATGATCTGAGGATGGTGCCCGGTTATACCAATCTTGCAGATTACGCGTCCGACGATGTCCACTATGATTTCATGGAAGTGCAGATGCAAAGATACGAGTACGGGAAGCCTCTCGTCAAAAATGAAAGATCTCTATCAACGAATATGCGAAGATTGCATGATTGGTACTTGAAAATCTGCAGAGAGTCTGGGGGGGGGAATAACTTGTATTTGACAGTTAAACCGGAGCATGACCTCGTTGGAATTGACCTGTTGCCTGTTCCATTTGAGGAGTTCTATCAGTTTTTCAATCAATTGGCCCTCGATAAAGCAACGGTCACCTGCTACTGTCTGTAAGTAGTACTACTTCTGTCATTAAGTCTCTCTATATAGCTGATATTCATTGCATGTATTTATAATTATCCTCACTATATTATGCAGATTGAAGATCGTCGAATTGAAGAAAAGACAAGTAGGTGATATTGGGTTTATTAACACATACCTCATAGATGCAACCGAGGTTAAATTGCGTCCCGACGATACCGAGACCAACTTGCTACGATCGTTGGTGGTAAATGAAAACAAAGATATAATACTCTTTCCTTACAACTTCAAGTGAGTGTTAATGTCTTGTGCATATTTGGTTTCCCTTATATATCAGTCAAGGTTATAGTGATGTAATTGATGATCTCATGCATTTGTGCGCAGCTTCCACTATATTCTCTTAGAGATTAAGCTTGAGAAGGGAGTAGTAACTGTCTTCGACTCTAAACGTAAAGATCCCGAGGAGTATGCAGACATGACTCAAATGCTAGCCAGGTAAGTTAAATCGATCAATATTATCCACCATGCATATATATATATATATCAGCAACTTCATTTCTGATATCAACTAATTGTTTTCTTTGTCTGGCAGGGCTTGGAAAAAATTCACCAAAAAAGCTCCGGGACTGCCGAAGAAGCTATAATTTAGATACCCGAAAGTAAGTACTATATAGTAGCATGTTCCGCGCGCGCATCTCCTATATCTTGATTCAAGCGCTAGTTTCATCAATACCAATTTGGCATTCTTGCTTATGATCAGTTTGATTGAGCTCTATTTCTTGTAAAGTGGTTGTGGCAGGAACCCGGGAATGATTATTGTGGATACTACATTTGCGAGTCCATCCGCCACACGACCTGTGAGCGGGGCTACACTGATGAACAATTTGAAGTGCGTAAGCAATCAATAATATTCACAAATTTATAGCATCATTTCATGTATTGACCCCCTACTTCAAATTAGATGTTTCGGATGCGGGATGAACTCCTAACACCAGATCGTCTGCGAGCAAT
>LR738710.1:20238320-20253406 GCA_902687465.1 Secale cereale | reverse complement strand
GGCGGCAATCGATATACATCGGGAATTTTTTTAGATAAGGCATAATTATCTTATGCAAAACAAAAACTAAAATAAAGTAAAAACAACAAAGCAAACTAAAAACAACAAAGCAAACTAAAAATAAAAATAAAGTAAAGTACACCTATGCCGACGGCTAGGCCGTCGGCATACCATTACACCCCACGCAGGTTGTGCCGCGGATCGATGCCGTGGCGTGGCGCAGGGATCGATGACGTGGCGAGTGAGCCTATGCCGACGGCCGTGCCGTCGGCATACCTCTGCCACAGATAACAGAAATGGAATTAAAAAAATAATTAAAATAAATGTATGCCGACGGCCTGGCCGTCGGCATATCAGCCTTCGTCTCACGGATCGATGACGTGGCTTGGCGCACGGATCGTGGACGTGGCAGAGGGGCCTATGCCGACGGCCAGACCGTCGGCATACCTCTGCCACAGATATGCCGACGGGCGCCGTTACGGCCCGTCGGCGTAGGGTCAACGCCGTCACGTGGTCTGCGCTGACCGGGCAGGTGGGCCAGGTCTATGCCGACGGCCTGTCCTATGCCGACGGCACCCGTAGGCGTAGCTCGTGCGGTCCCGACGGCCTCCTCTATGCCGACGGGGCCGTCGGCGTAGATGGATGTATGCCGACGGCCTTTGTACGCCTACGGCCTACCCTTGGCCGTCGGCATAGGTCTCTAGATGTCGACGGCAGCCGTCGGCATATATTTGGCCGTCGGCAAACCCTGTTTTTCGTGTAGTGCATCTATAGTTTACATTATTGTTACTCTTATCTCCTGTACCCCTGACTAGATTGAAATCCCCTCCAATAATGCAGGGCCCAGACCAATCAACACACAATTCATGTAATTCAGAAATAAAAGCATTCCTATCCTCCTCATATGTAGGTCCGTACACAGTGGTAAATCTAAAAACTAAATCATCACTCTTATTTTTAACAACTACACTAACTGTAAACGTGCCTATATACCAACTAATTATCTCAAATACATCACAATCTACACCCACCAAAATGCCTCCTGCAGAGCCAATGGAAGGTAAAAAATTCCAAACAAAGTTCCTATTACCCATCAGGTTTTTAAGGATTTTTTTTGTAGAACTCACACAGTTTAGTTTCTTGGAACCCAGTAAGACTAGGTTTCAGGGGCCAAATGGTGTCCTCCACACATTTCTTCCTGCCAGGAGCAAGGATCCCCCTAATATTCCAGAAGATGTACTTCATTGGAACTTTTTGCTGGGGTGCTTGCCCCCATCTAGTTTTAGTCCCCAGGGACAATCTCCCAATTTTCAAATCCTCATCCTCACTAAGGATATCTACATTGGTGTCTACTGCTAAACCAGGATCATCTTTATCAATCACACTATTTTTACCTTTGTTTCCAGAAATAACCACACCCACAGTGTGTGTCATGTTCATTAATTCAGAATGAGGAATAGCATTAAAAGGTTTACTAGCAGCTATACCTTTGATAGAAGGAATTTCCAGGTTCTTCCTCATCTGAATCAATTTGGCTTTTTTCATTACATGTTGGCTTCCCACATTCCTAGCACTTTTCCTAGCTGCCTGGACAGGCCCCCACTTCTTCTCTTTTTTATATTTCCTGTCAGCAAGCCTTCCATCATTAGTTACTATATTGTTCACCTCCTCATCGATCATCTCCCATGTGCCCTTGTCCATGGTATCCCCCTCCAGAACTACATCATGTTATGAACCTTGTCACTTCGCGGTTTCCTCGCTTCCAAGCTACTACCCCGAGACAGCGAGAGCGAGAGCGAGGCAGCGCCACTTGACTCCAGCTCTTTCCTTCTCCATCCTTCCATACTTGTCTTGCGCGTCAGATAGGAGCCGGGACAACATGGAGGGGGCGGCGAGGGGAAGGGCCGGGCGGCGCCGGCGGGGGGAGGCTTCGCTGGGTACGAGTCCACCGGGGACCGCAAGTGGTCGCCCTGGCTCGTGCCCACCGTCATCGTCGCATGCGTCGCCGTTTTCGTCGCGAGATGTGCGTTAAAGACTGCCCCAGGAACGACAGCGCGCTCTGCGGCGGCTGTGTCGCCGGATTCCTCCGCCGCTTCCCCTTCCAGCCGCTTTGCGAGAACCCGCTCCTCGGGCCTTCCTCCACCACGTATGCCTCACTTCCCCCCCGCTCTATATGCTCTCTCTCGCTTCTAATTTGCTCGAATTGCGCTCTGCTTCTGTTCTGAGCGCGCCCGAGGAGAAATTGGGCACATGGGTTTGGGCCTTCAATTAGCTTTCCGCCAGCTTACAAAGCATAGCGGCAGCTCCGATTTGGCAATGTGGGCTAATTGCCAGGGCTGGTAGATTAGTCCTTGTCATTTCAGTTGTACTAGCATGGCCAACTCACCACCTGCTTATTACCGAGGCATCAAAATGGGTTCTACAACAAAAGGAGAGATTGATCAGAGCTTTTTTTGGTGTGGAACGGAAGGGGTTCAATGAGGGAGTTGCCAAGAGGAATGTTCGCAAACCTAGACGAGAACCGTCTCCGTGCTACTCCTTCCATCTTTGAAGAGTGTACTTCCAACTTTGTTGGAGAGTCAAACTATCTCAAAGTTCGACTGAGTTTGTGCAAAAATATATCAATGTTTATGAAACCAAATAGGAATATAATAAAATTAGATTTTATTATGAATATAATACTACTAATTTGATGACATAAATATTGATGTATTATTATATAAATACGGTCAAACATAAAAATATTTGACTTTCCAACAAAACTGGAAATACACTTTTCAAAGGACGGAGGGAGTAGATGTGAATGGATTCCGTGGCAGGGATTGCCTTTGATGAGTGGTACGTAACATATACTGCAAGCTCGGTATACAAGGTCATGTGTCAAGGTGTTGTACATTTCATTGGAGCTAGTTAATTGCAAATGGAAGATCTGAGCTCCATTAAACAGCAAAATTTTCATCTAGATTGGCCCATGGTACATAATTTAGACCCCGGAACATCGTGTGAGACTGTTATTCAACATAAGTGATGCCTCCTGCTTATGCTTGTAGGAGAAGGGCATTGCAAACCACATCCGCATTCAATGTGTGTATGGGCAACAAACATGGTGGCA
Source organism: Secale cereale (assembly GCA_902687465.1). NCBI lineage: Eukaryota > Viridiplantae > Streptophyta > Magnoliopsida > Poales > Poaceae > Secale > Secale cereale. The sequence continues at coordinate 20,250,294 of LR738710.1, read as the reverse complement.
TGCATTGCCTCACCACAATGTTCCTATCTGCTAGTACTCCAACGGCGACTAAAAATGAAAATCTACAAGGTTGGTGACTGTTAGCTAGGAGGGCATGCCAAAACACAGAGCAAAAGGTCTTTGACTCTCTTGTTAAGTTAATCTGTTGTATTCTTTGGAAGCAACAAAATGCGCGAAGCATTCGCTGGTACACATCTGCATGTCAATGGAAGCACCCTTGGTGGCTCAAATAATGGATGAGTTCTGTTGGAATTTTGCTAGTAGGCCTTTGGCCCAAAGCCCAACTAAAATTCTGAAATTCTCTTGGCCCATTCATGCACACATGTGAGTGGAGTGAGTGAGGCTAAAATTTAGTCCCACCTCATAAGTTGAGAGATAGTTGCACCTCTTTATAAGGTGAGCTCTTTTACCACTTGTATGAGCATGAGAAGAGGTGAGCTCTTCAAAACCGGGAGATGATCATTGGCATGCGCTTGAGAGAGTTATGCGCTATTTGAAAGGCACCGCGAGCTATGGGATTCACTACACCGGGTATCCAAGGGTACTGGAGGGTTATAGTGACTCAAACTGGATTTCTGATGCTGATGAGATAAAGGCCACAAGTGGTTATGTTTTTACACTTGGTGGTGGCGCTGTTTCCTGGAAGTCTTGCAAGCAGACCATCTTAACGAGGTCAACTATGGAAGCAGAACTCACAGCATTGGACACTGCCACTGTTGAAGCAGAGTGGCTTCGTGAACTCTTGATGGACTTACCTATGGTTGAAAAACCAATACCCCCTATCCTGATGAACTGTGATAATCAAACTGTGATCGTCAAGATAAACAGTTCGAAGGACAATATGAAGTCCTCAAGACATGTGAAGAGGAGACTAAAATTTGTTAGAAAATTGAGGAACTCCGGAGTTATTACGTTGGATTATATCCAAACGTTGAAAAACTTGGCAGATCCCTTTACAAAGGGTCTATCACGTAATGTGATAGATAATGCATTGATGGAGATGGGTTTGAGACCCACCGCATGAGTTGTCCATAGTGGTAACCCACTCTATGTGATCGGAGATCCCGTGAAGTAGAAGTGGGAGACAAGTTGTTGGTCAGCTGGGAGGAGAGTATCCCTATATTAACTATCCCACTCCATGAAGATGCAATACTCTCCTGATCTGCATGGCAGGTTGATACTTATCTTAATGTGTTCCAAGTGGCTTATTCGGGTAAGCAGAAGTGTTGTCCTGCAGAACATCTTCCGAGGAACACACCTATATGAAGTTGACTGTTAATGTCGCAGTCTGTGAGAATTGGGTGTTCTCTAATAAATTCATGAAAAGGCCCTAGAGTATGACATATACGCTCCACCCACGGGGAAGCCTTGCGGTAGCCATGTATCGGTCAAGAATTTGTGTGAAACTAGTCTCGCAGAAAACTTGTAGTTCAAGGCATAGTCCATTATTCAAGTTGTGATCTAGTGTAGCATAAATCTCTAAGTGGAAGTTCAACTTCACAGTCTCCACTAAGCACCGGTATATAAATAATGTTTTGGAACTAAATGATGAGATGTGCCAATGAGACTTTGTGGGGGGTTGTTGGAATTTTGCTAGTTGGCCTTTGGCCCAAAGCCCAACTAAAATTCTAAAATTCTCTTGGCCCATTCATGCACACATGTGAGTGGAGTCAGTGAGGCTAAAGTTTAGTCCCACCTCATAAGTTGAGAGAGAGTTGCACCTCTTTATAAGGCCGGTGAGCTCTTCTACCACTTGTATGAGCATGAGAAGAGGAGACCTACACGCGCGCTCCTCCTCCTCGCTCGCCTCGTCACGACGCGCCGCGGGTTGCGGGATTGAGCCGAGCCGAGGACAGAGCTATGCACATTGTTTATATTTTTGCTGCTCGCAAAAATTAATGAGTCATTAATTAATAATTAACGGATGCGTTAATTACTGAACCGTTTCCGATTCTTTTGGATCGTGACGACTCGGACGTGGGGTTTATTCCCACGACCTACCCGGCCCGCACTATATAGTTAGGCAGACGTCTACCCTAGCCGCAGTCGCTTCGTATGGTTTCTCACCACCGTTCCAGATCATTGCGCCGCCAAGCAAGTCTTCTCCATCCCTCCTTTCGGCGTGCACTGGGAGAAGGGACAGCAGGCCTCCGGAACCCCGCCTCTCGTGATCCTGTACAGGAGAGGGGCGATCAGGTTTTTGGGGAGCGCACTCGCCCGACTGCTGGCAGCGATGACTTCGCAAACGACGACTTCTTCCCCGACCTCGGCAACCTCATCCTCGACGACATGGGCGACAACGTCAACGCCGGCGGTGCTGCTCCCGCTGCATCGTATGTGATTCTATCCAAGGTTGTTAGAATCGTGATTCTGAATCGGATCGGAGCTTCGATGGTAGGATCGCAAATCATAGAATCTTCACTATCAAGATCGTAGAAACGTAGATTTTAGAGACTAAAATCGTAGAATCACAAGGGTTAGTTTGGATCGCAAAGTCGTAGAATCGTACAACAGAATTGCGATTCTGACAACCTTGATTCTATCTTTCCTGTTCGAGATCGTGGTAGAATTCATGTTTCTAGTATGTGTCCTAGATGTGATCTGTTCATCTGCTATGCTAGTTCACATGATTAGTTTAATCTCTGTTGCTGCAGTCATGACTTATCTTCTGTTTATTCAGATTAAATCTCGTAGTAATTTGCTCATATTTCCAACAAGTTCAAGCTTTGGAAAAAGCTGGGGCAAAGGAGATTGACCTTGTAGAGATTAGTTGGTGTAGAGAGTTGTATGGTGTTGAGTAAACCCTGCCTTATCGCCAGCGATATGGCATGAGTATCCCATAAACCTTTTGCTTCATTCAATAAAGATAAGGTACGCCAACGCATACTCTAAAAATATAAGATGAAATTGGCAGAAATAAAGTATACAAGCTCTCTTACTTAGTACACGGTGAAACATTATAAAACATTTTGAAGGAAGAAAAAAAATCTCAATGAAACACTATACAATAATTGAGGACAAGACAGTTTTGACAGAAACTAGAAAATGTTGCGCAAATCTCCAATGGACGACAGATGACGGATGCATGCAATAAGATGGTGGTATCGTCGTGCATGGTAGAGGTAAAAAAGCATGTCTGGTGGTGTTATCGTCAGGTAATCCGACACCGTGACACCAGGAGAAACGACGACCTTGCATAGAGAGCTGCTTGCTTGATTAATGATTAGCCGCTGCCGCCGAGCACGGACTTGAGCTTCTTGACCTGCGCGTCGTCGAGGAAGGTGACGGTCTCGACGACGGCGGAGGGGAGGTTGTTGGCGAAGAGCGCGTAGTCTGTGATCTGCAGGCCGGGGTTGGGGCCGCTGAAGGCGACGAGGGCGACGGCCGAGGAGCTGCCGCCGTTGTACTGGTAGTGGAGCAGGCCCTGGGGGAAGACCATGACGTCGCCCTTGTAGAGCGTCTTGGTGTAGACGGTGTTGGAGGAGGAGCTGATGAAGCCGGCGAGGATGGTGCCCTCGGTGACGAAGAGCAGCTCGGAGGCGGCCGGGTGGGTGTGCAGCGGCACGACGCCACCGACGGCGATGTCGAGCCTGGCCGCGGAGATGCCAAGCCCGTTGACGCCGGGGAACTGGCCCACGAAGGCCGGCGTGACGGCCGCCTTGATGAGGTTGTTGGTGTTGCCCGCGGTGGCCAGGCCGTGGTAGAAGAAGTCGCCCGCGCCGACGCCCTTCTTGCACGGGTACCCCGCCGGCGTGTCGGGGCAGGCCAGGTCGGCCACGCAGAAGTCCTGGGTCAGCGCCAGGGCGGAGAAGGGCAGGACGAGGAAGGAGACGAGCACAGCGAGCAACATTGCGTTGGCCATTCTGGGCTAGCGTGCTCTGCTGAATGTTGGGTACGTACTGTGTGTGTGCTCATTTGGTGTTTATATAGGACGTAAAGTGATAAGGGAGGAGGTGCATAGACGGTAGAGGCGTACAGCTGGTATACGTAGTACTCACTCCGTAAGCTAATATAAGAGCGTTTAGATCACTACTTTAGTAATTTATAAACACTCTTATATTAGTTGTACTTCCTTCGCTTCAAAATGCTTCAAGTTCTAAATTTTATCTCAAGTAAAACATCTTTCAGTTTCACAAATATATAGAAACATTATATCTTTTTTTTTATAAAAAACTTTCAATATATTCATCTTCATTCATGTCAGTACAGCGAACACCAGCACCTAGCAACGACTACAAATAGTGAAGCGAGCCGAAGACGCGCTGCCATCATCGTCCTTTACTGTAGTCGGAAAACTTCATCATGCTAAGACGTTGTGGGACCAACGCACCAAAGCAACAACTATCACCGATGAAGAAAGTCGTAGATCGGAAGGATCAATCCTATAAACACTCAAACGAAGACAAACGAAGAAGACAGCCAGAAAGTCGTCATGCTAAGACCCTGTGAGACCAGCGCACCAAAGCAGCAACCATCGCCGATGAAGAAAGTTGTAAATTGGAAGGATCAATCCTATAAACACTCAAACGAAGAACGGATCCAAACAGATACCCCGAAGAGAAGCACCTACCGAATTCCGCGTGATCCAACAGAGACACACCTCCACTCGCCCTCCGACGACGTTAGACGCACCATCAGGGCGGTGGTAGAACGTGGGTGACATTATTTCTATTAAGGGACATCACCGCCACCACACAACCCCAACCATGACGCTGAACCTAACAAGAACCAGAACGGGGCCCCTCCCGCCAGCGGGGGTCCGAGGTCCTCCGCACCTCCATGGCCCAAAGGCCATCGGAGATGAGGCAGACCGGCGGCGGTGCCGACGGGAGGAGGAGGAAACTTTGAGATTTTTCTTGTGGAGGAGGAAAGAGAGAACACAGTAGAAACATTATATCTATATCTACAACATGAAATATATATATTATTTTATGATGAATCTAATGAAACCGATTTGATGTTGTACATGTCGGATATATTGTTCTATACACTCAACTTAGCTTGGACAAAGCTAGAACTTCAAGTATCACAGGTAGAACAATGTAACGTGCAGTGAGTGATATTTGACGAGGCGCGTGCTTCTGTGCCCGTGCACGTATGGCACGCCGGCGGGATACCCGTGCATGCATGGCACTGTCAGGATTTGTGGGGAGAAGCACGTAGGGCAGCCAGTGGACAAACGTTTATAGCTGTGCATGGTCCCAAAATAGGACCGCTTTGATGAAGGAAAGCTCTTGCAATGCTGCATTATTAGGGAATGACAGGACATGGTGAGCTGCTTTTGCAATGAGATGGATATTTTATCTTGACACCAAATCAGATGTTTATATGAACTCATTGTCTCATTTATCACATAAGGTACGTAGCTTAGTGAGAGCGTTGAAATCGAATGCATGCATACGTAAAGCCAGAACTTTGGTACGGTAACTTTGTTAGTCATCTCTGGCTTAGCAAGTTTGTGGAGAGAAAAAGTGCAGTCTTCTTTTGTTGCTTTGCTACACAAAGATATCAGTGACCTGGTGCGTAATTAATCATGTCAAATTTTAACTGCTGGTCTAAGACCTGCACGCTTCTAGATTTTGTAATTCATGGACAGGATATTATGTGATGCTATATATACTTTTGGGACCAGCAGGCAAGCGCAACTTGCGGATTTGTTTGGTTTCTTGCTTGGTTGTCCAGACGTACACTTTGTTCCGTTATGTTATACAGACAAAACCTACTTTATAATCTGACAATTATGTCTCTTATGGTGGTGCTGGAATGAGAGAAACGGTAGGGATCATGGCGGCCAACCAAAGCCTGTGGATGAGATGAGATAACATACCTGATCCAGATGCATGCAAACGAATGGGAGGATTTTTAGGGGAAATCTGCTGTCAACCGGAGACCTGATGTTGGATGGACACCGCCTGCAGCTGCAGAATATGTTCAGATAAATGACGATGGGGCCTTTGCCACTAGTTCAGGTAATGGCGGGTGGGACTGTACTGCATATTCGTAATGCTTTGCATGCTGAGGCAGTCAGCACTGGAGGCAGTGACACTAATCAACAGCATTGGTCTAGCTTGACAATATGCTATGGGGCATGTCATTTTTTAGACCGGCACTGGTTCAGGCGGTGACTTATTCAGACTTTGATCTCTCGCCGATGTACCCTGTTTCGCGAAGCAAATTCATTCTTGGACTTGAAGCTGTGAATTTCGTGAGGTGTTTAGTCTCTAAGGGCATGTAACAAGGCAACACACATGCTTGCCTCTTTAGGTGCAGAAAGAGTCCATCTTTTTTTGAGCCAAAGAAAGAGTCCATGTTAACGTGCTTTGGTTTACAGGCTTTCCTACTGTGGCAGACGATCTAGTTGTCCGCACAAATTTGTGGAACGGAAACACTAACGCCCACACGTATGGGCGTTTGCATCTCATCCACACGCGTGGATCCGTGTTCGTTTGTCGGTGCACAAATCTTGGCATGATTATGGTGTCACGTAGGACTGGGTTGGTGTGTGGGCATTCACCCGGTCGCCCACACGTCCGTTTCACCACACGGAGGGGCCGGTGTGTGGGCGTTTAGCAGTTCGCCCACACGCCAGTTTTCACTCACACACAAGGGCTGATGTGTGGGCATTTGCCATCTCACCCACACGCCCGTCTCCTCTCCCACACCCAAGCTGCCAGTTGTCATGCGTTTTGCAGTGTACATGGCAACTGCCCTAGTGTAGCAGATGGCAACTCTCTCTTTTGTTTACCCGAACATGTCAGTTGCCATGTGTTTTGCAGGGTACATGGCAACTGCCCTAGTGTGCTTGTAAGCAGATGGTAACTCTTTTTTTACCCGAACATGTTGTTTTGCCATGTCTCTTTGTACCGCTACACGGCAACTGCCTAGTGTTAGTAGGTGGCAACTCCTAAGGTTTTCAAATCATGGCAACTGTAGTAAACCAGACCATACATGGCAACTGCTTAGTGTTAGTAGGTGGCAACCTCTAAAGTTTTCAAATCATGGCAACTATAGTAAACCAGACCATACAAGGCAACAGCTGCAGTTGTCCAAAATGGCATCTGACACTTGACCAGAGATGGCAACTGCAGTTGAGCAACCATGGCAACTGTAATTATCCGACAAGGCAACTGTAGTTCAGCGATATGGCAACTGAAGTTAAACGGACATTGAAGTGGGTCCGGACCATGGCAACTGCGGGGACACGTGGTGACTGTCACGGGGGGCGTGCGGGACCGTGAGGTAGGTTGCTGAGAGAAGTCATGTGGGCGTTATGCATTGTGCCCACACGTAGGCGTGTGAGAGGGACCGCAAGAAAAAAAGAGGCGTGAGGACGCTAGTTGTTTTGCCCACACATAGACGTGTGGGCTGGTCCTCTTAGACACCACACAAAATATGTGGGCAGACCCCTTAACGCCCACACGTGTGGCAGTTATCGTCGTCCTATATGTATTATATATACCTATAAAAAAACGTGCTACCAAGCATAAGTAGTAGCTATTATTCTCCTCCCACAATGAGCCGTATCATTAAAAGTAGTTGTACCCGTGAGATTTGCAAGCTTGGTTCACCCGTTGTAATCGATGCTTACATTCTAGGTGAGTCTTTAATCCATCACATTTAGTTGTTGCTTGTTTTTATTAACGCTTATGGAAGAATCTATATTATATACAATACTTAAAATTCAGTCTCAAATTCCATGGCCAGTCATGAGATCCTCTTATAGTATCTTACACCATAGGAACCCTACTAACAATTGGTACACCATAGGACACCCCCACTCCCTCCCTGCGGGTGCGTGTGTGGATGACCGATATCCAGTGACGGGCGGGTCATTTGATGCCCATTAGTGGTACCTGACACCACTAACAGGGTGACACTTGCTTGCATATGCTATGTGTGATACAACTAGGATTTCGCTGACAAAAGGCATCACTGACGGGTCATCAACAACACACTTGTCACTAGTCACAATATCACTAGTTATGGGCACTCTTTCCACCCGTCAGTAGGGATACTATGGTAACTATTGATGGTGACTAGCTAAAGTATCACTACTGACCTTTATCTTCATTCAATTCATCGGTGGCTAAAATGCAACAACAATGTCTTGAAATAGTGGCATGCCAACGAGTAGGGCATTTTGGAGACCGAGCTCCATGGAGCCCTTTATTTTGAAATAGTTCAAAATTCATAAATTTTAGTTTCAAAAATTTCTGAAAAAAAGTACACATGTATGCAAGGATGTAAAGTGTATGTGTGAAAAATTTCACGATGAAATACCTTGAATTGCAAGCTGTACAAAAAAAACCAAAATCATGGACTTTATAGATGAACAGTACATATGCTAAAAGGCCCTAGATTTGTCTTTTTTGTGTAGCACACATTTTAATGTATTTCGACCTAAAAATTTGCACACATATACATTATGTATCTAGGTATATGTGTATTTATTTTCAGAACTTTTTGAAACTAAAAAGTTTGAATTTTAAAGTTTTTAAATAAAGGCCTCCATGGAGCACTACTAGGAAAAGGCCTATTAATGGCGCACCTAGTTTGGCCATTAATGGCGCATTGGTGGTGCGCCATTACTAGCACGCCATTAGTATACTTTACTAATGGCGCACCTCTGGTGCGCCATTAGTATCTGGTATACTAATGGCGCACCACTGATGCGCCATCAGTATGCACAGTGGTGCGCCATTAGTATGCCTCCCAGGGGCCAGGTGCTTTGGCATACTAATGGCGCACTCTGCAGTGATGCGCCATTAGTATGAATATTTTTTTTTCTGTTTTTTGCACAGGTTATGCATATATATAAATATAATTTCTCGTGGAGCCAACATATATGGTACGCACATCGAAACTATTAGAATCTACTCCCTCCGTTCCGATTTACTCGTCGTGGTTTTAGTTCACTAAAACCACGACGAGTAAATCGGAACGGAGGGAGTATATAATAGCTCATAGAACAACTTAGCATCATGCATCATCGATCATAATAATAATAAAAACTCAACATAGGTATTAAATAATAAGTCTTACACATCATTATCGACCATACAACTTCTACTACGTAGCAATTTTCTAAGATAAAATGGCATAAAACAAGATGGCGTTTGTCTCTAAATCAATTAGATTTAAAGGGCCATTATGAAGAACGCAGATTATCTTGTCTCCATTTCTTGCCCTTCTCACTCTATTGCTTCCAAGTACCTCCTTACGAGTTTTCATTATTTTTCGCCATTCTTTGATTCTCATTCCTTCATTTTCAGAAGAAATCCGATATGGACACATGTGATTTGTAGGTTCACCTGGCAGAATGTTTAAAACTTGTAGTTGACCAGATTGAAACATGACAGGAGGCACACAGTCACTAGGGAGAATCTGTTGCAAAACATATAGTAAGACTTCGTAGTTAGCATTGTAGTTCAGTTCGAGAAGAACTAATGCAAAACATGCACGAATGTCATAATAGTACAAAAATCTTACCATGGTATCTCCATTGATATTAACGTAGTTCAAGACGTGCACTAGTGGGACGTATTGACTATATTGTGGATCAATATTGCGATGTTGAATGTAATCCAGAAGAAAGGAATAAAAGAAGATGATCTGCTCTTTGTCCTTATAAGTACATTCTGAGCCAGGGGTGTAGTAGGTTCTGTCTAGCATCATCCTCACATTATTTGAATAATCAAAATAACCTATCAATGGAAATAAGTTGTCAACTATTTTGAAATAAACAATATAAATTACTAAATAACTATGTTTGATAAACTCACTTCTTGGTAGAATTGGAATCATATCGTCAACAAGGACCCAAATGTCCAAATCATCTTCGGCGATGGAATCCGGATTACCAAGATCCATGGTGAGAAGCATACCCTCATAAAAACCATATATCATGCAAAATGATTCCCAATTCTTGCAACCAAAAGTGGTTACGTTATCTGAATTGTACAAATCCACTTCTAAATCAACATTATGCATGGTCCTTAGTTGAATTTGCTTTGTCTCCGAAGTTTCATGATCTTCAAATCCCATCCTCTCCAAGACATAGCGTCTTGCATGACACGGGATAAACTAGTTGCATGTAAAAGAAGAAAATTAATTACTTACACGTTGAAGTAGCTAGAAATCGTGCTTAATTAATTACGAAACAAGACTTGTCGTTGCGTACCGTTTCGACATCGAAGGTCTCGTCGAGCTTAATACTGAAGTAACGACCGTCTACCAGGTGACGCCTGTCGCACAGACCCCGGTCGTCACCGCACCAGGAGCACTCCGGGATCCTATCGTCATCGGAAGACGACATTTCCTATGTTTCAAAGAGATTAAACTTTATAAACTAAAAATATGTACCTAGACAAGCTAGCTGTGGCATCACCCTAGGCTCATTAGGACTAACATTGTCAACACTTTTGCACTAGTTCTGCTACATACCATCCTCACAATCAGATTACTATCCTCTCTATAAACTCATTAAAAGTTGGTTATTGTCAAGGAACAAGATCATGGTCTCATCATTTAGGGTTTTCGACACCGAGGCATCGTAAAAGCTAAGCTTTTATAATTGAGGGTTTTTCGACGCCCAGGCACCCTAAAAGCCTAAGCTTTCATCATTTCGTTTTTTATCGACACCGAGGGACCCTAAAAGCCAAGGTTTCATAATTTATGGTTTGTCGACACCGAAGCATCCTAAAAGCTAAGCTAGGAAGGAGAATTGTAAGTTGGGCCTAATCACTTGGCTCTAATCACTTGATCCTACCTAATTAACCACTAAGATACCCCGGCCCATGCATTAGTCACAAGTACCCTATATGTCCTATTTTTAGCAAAGTCATGCTAAAATTCACGGAAAATTTCAGTATGACCTTTGCTGAAAATAGGACATATGGAGTACCCGAATTTGCCGGAACGAAAGTTAATCAACATTCCAGCAAACTCAAGGGCCTCTCGGGGTACCTGCAAAATCATTATCCCCGCCTAATGAAGTCGCCAATGGGTCATTTCAGAAGATCACAAGTAGCATCATCACAAGTACAACATCATGACAAGTACAGTAGCAACAGCAGTGAATTCATAACAGCAGCATGAACAGTTAAGAAAAAGTTGCAGAAGCTTGTAAAACAATAGTTTGAAGTTCAAATATTTAAAACAGCAGTGAATTCATAACAGCAGCATGAACAGTTAAAAAATTGATGTTGCTGCCAGTATTAATTAGAAAGCAACAGCAATATGGCATATTTAAGTAACAGTGGCTATCCTTCTGAACTAATGGGAGTGCATGGGTTTCAAAGAGCTGGCCAGTATTAATTTTGCTTTCCCACCCAACCTGTTTCCTCACTGTAGATACATATCCTAGCTCCTAGCACATATCTAGACAAGATAGGCTCGCATAGAGGCATTTGTTTGCTGGCTAGAATGACATCCTTCAACACTAGAAACACAAAACGCACCAAGTAAATCAGACAATAATTATTTAAGCTCCGGTGGGACTTGTCTTTTTTTGTTCTGCTACGCTGTCACAACTATTTACTTTTTGTGCAGTGTTGTATTACTGGGTACATTATTGTAATTTTGAGTAACCAGAATCTATAATAATAAAATCAAGGTGAATAAGCTGGGTAATGTAAACATATGTTGTTCACTGGTGTGAATTTGTTTGACAAGTAGATGACTTCTTTGCCCCCTTGTTGGTTGTTATTGGTCAGCCGAAAAATCAAACTACCCTAGAACCCTAGAACTCATGTGCTGAACCCTAGATTTAGAATACCCTAAAATCTAGGGCATGGATGCAGAATCATGTGCTGAACCCTAGAACTCAAACTACCCTAAAATCAAACTATGTGGCATGGATGCAGAATCATGTGCTGTGAAAAATCATGTGCTGAACCCTAGAACTAGCAGTGAAGGAGGGAGGGAGGGAGGGGGAGGAAGGAAGGGGGGAGGAGACGGAGTGGTTACCTGGCGG
>LR738710.1:20204547-20237683 GCA_902687465.1 Secale cereale | reverse complement strand
ATCGTCCCAACTCCCCTTCTCTGATCTTTCCCCCTCCTACCTCCTTGGTAAGCTGCGCTCAACCACCTTGGGGGATCCGCACTAGGACAGTCTCTTCAGTCATTAGATATATTGGCCACACATTCCTTCTCTATCTATCTCTCTCTCTCTCATCCTTTCTAACTAGATCCAGCTAACTCCCTCCTTCCCATTATCCCTACTCCTCACGCCATGGCCACGCCCTTTCTAGTCACACCTGCGTGCCTTGCCTAGTCCCCAGCTAGGCATCACCTAGCTCACCCTGCCCTGCGAGCACCACGACAAAACAATGGTCGATGCCCACTATCACCACCATGTGTTGTTGAAAATTTGTGCCCACCGGGCTACAACGATCACATTTTGACCTTCATACACACAGTTTTTTTTTTTTAGAAATGGAGGTTGGGCCCCCGGCCTCTGCATCAATCGATGCATGCGGCCATCTTTATTAATTATTCCACAAAAGTCTGACAAGAAACATACATCAAAACACCCGAAGCCACCACTCACACCTACAAATTCGATAATGAGGAGTGCTCTCACTCCCCATATCTACAACCAGTGTCGTCACCGATCCATCCACATAACGTATCGGGACTAACAACCGGTGCAGCTGACCTAAAGCGCATACCACTTGCACACGTTTTAGAAGCCGCCATCTTCATCGGACCACTGACCCATCTTCAGGAAATAAATCCGTACCCTCCTTGCCAGTCCGGACATCCATCGACGCCACCACGACGCCCAACGGCGCCACCGCCCTGCGCTCGTCCGTCCAGACGCGAAGACTCTGGATGAGCTGTCGTGCGTAGCACCTGCCAACCAGGCATGACTCAGCGTAGCACCTGTCGGCCAGGCATGACTTGACAACTACACCAAAGCTCCGTGCAAGATGGAGCCGCTCCACCTCCTGCCTGTGTCTTCTAGCGCTGCTCCACAAACGATGCTCCCCGGAGAGAAACGGCACCGCAATACCGCCATCGTCCGATCTGAAGAACCAGATCCTAGGGTTTCCCCCGAAGCAGTGCCCATCACCAGCAACCGTCAAGGACCCACACAGTGCCCACCACCACTCAGCCCTCAAGGCGACGCCTTCGGGAAGGTCACGACATCAAGGACGCCGCCGCCGCCCACCGGAGTTAGGGTTTTCACCCGAGAGTCGGAGAGGGGGAAATGCAGGAGCAGACATGACCGACGTCTCCAAGAAGAAAAGCGGCGCCCTTGAGCGTCGTCGTCGGCGCGGCCGACCGGGGCCAGCCAAGGGGTTTCCCCCAATCTGAATCTCCTCCACCAGCTTCACCCGCGGCCAGGGTCCCGGCAACCACGCCGGCACCGCCAGGAACCCGCAGGAGAGAAGCCCACTGATCAGGGCCGGATGACTGCGGCCAGATCTGGCGCTAGAACCCACCGCCCGCGCACACCGGCAGCCGACAAGCGGACCCCGACAACGCCGGCCACAGATCTGGCCACACCCAGATCCGACGCACCCGCCGCACCGACGACCACCTCAGCGCCGACGACACCACGGGCCGCCACCACCCACAACAGGACGAATCTGGGTAGGAGGGCCAGATCCGCCGCCACCGCGCGCCATGGCTGACCACCACGCTGCCCCGACAGCCATGGAGGCGCAGCCCCGCCGACAAGCCCTGGAGCCGCCGCTCCAGCGTCCTATCTCCGCCGCCACGCCAGACGCCCAGGGTCGCCGTTGCGCGCAGCCAGATTCCGCCCCCAGGAAGAAGGGCGAGCCCGCCACCGCCGTCCGCCGGACGAGCTTTGCTCGCCGGCTTCCTCCGGCGGCGGCGGGGGAGGGTGGGTTGGGGTGTGTTGGGGGCGGCGGCGGCTAGGGTTCGCCCGAGCCGCCCCCCTGGGGGCTGCGCGGGCGTCGTTCGAGAACGTGGAATACAAGAAATTATAGTGAAGAACGGCGGGGCATTCGAAATTGGGGGAGAATTTCACTTCCCCGGTCTCTGCACCAACTAGGGATGCATACGACCTTTTAGGTATGAGTACTAGGATTTTTAACCTCGGTTACACACCGAGCCCAGTCCTCAATAAATGCATGAGTACCAGGAAAGCCTGGTCCTCAAGAATAAATAGGAACCTAAATTCGCATCCGTGAGGATTTGAACCTGGGTGTTGGGTTTGTACATCCACTCCCCCAACCAGTTGAGCTAGGCTCACTCCCCACACAGTTCAACTTATTATTGAATACACCACAACTTGTAACAAATGTTGACGGTGAAAAAGTAGTAAAAATCATGCCAACAGTTTTGCACTAGAAGTTCCTGTAAATTTGACCTAAACATGCGCTAAAAACTACTTTAAAAGTATTTGTTAGACCGTACCTTCAGACTTTCTATCAAGATATTTATAGATATTAATATACACATGTGTGTGCGCCACACACACAAACCAAAATATACATATACACTACACAACTCATGTAATTTTTGAAAAACAAGTTCTACAAGCCATTCAAGTTGCCATTTTTATTCTTTTTGCATTTTATGAATTCGGTTTCAAGATTTTATTAAGGCGCAATGCCTTGAAATTTATAGAAATTAACACACCCTTTCTTTTGATTTTACAAAACTCATCTTCAAATTAGCACAACACAATTGTATTGTTTCAGTAATGTATATTACATATGTATAAAAATAATAATATGGTAGATATTTAGAAAAATTATTTAATAGTTAAGAAGGCTAATTATGTAACAGAAAATGGACTAAAGTATTCATGATAAAAATAATTTACAAAGAATTATAAAAGTTTTGTATAAAATACATTTGTTTAAATGAGCAACGCTCTCAATGGTTTCTAAGTCTGGTTTTAGATAAAAAAATCGCAATGAGAAGAATGACTTCAAAAAAAATAGAATGTTAACTCCGTTTGCTTCTAATCTCCTCCATCGTTCTCAAATAAGTGGACAATACAATTATTATCATGCTAGTATATTACGTAATTGGTGCTTTTCACTACATAAAGTTCAGGAACAGCTTGCGCATGATTGTGAACTCAACTTCTACATTGAGTTTTGCAAATACTCTCATTGAATGATCGAAGCAAAACGTCTTTTGTGATTTGTTTTAGGGATTATGTGTAATGCCCAGGATGGGACTATACCTCCTACGTGTCGAGGCACGACTTAAAGGTATAAGCCCATTCTGGAATGATCTCAAGTTCGGTATCTTTGCACAACTCATGTAAAAATAGGGATGAAATTGCAAAAGGATAGTTGGCTTGCACTCGCCACGTCACACAATTCATTACATAAGAAAATCATCATCCAAATAACATCACAACCCGACTATGGGTGAAGGTCCAAATGAAAGATACCAAATACATAAAAGCCACAGGTCCGAATCGCCCCTAGTAGAAACCACTACTGATCATCGGGGTAGTGCACATAGTATCGACTACGTTCTTCATCGTACTCCCAGTACAGCTCTGTGCCGTCACCTGAGTGGTTCATCATAGTACCTGCATCTGGTGTGGTGTGGAATCTGTGAGCCACGGAGGATTCAGCAATCCCGTTCCCGGGTAGCAAAACTATCTAAGCCTTGGCTGTGGAACAAGGCTGAAGAAAGATAAAAGGTTGCAGCTGCACTAGCACTAGCTTACGTGTTAAGAGCGAGAAGAGAAGTGCCACGAGCGTCAAAGTGATCACGAAGTGATCATATCTAAGCACGTCAAACATAACCCCACCGTGTTCACTTCCCGAACCCTTTTCGAAAAATGACCGTCACGGTTACTCACGCTGGTAGTGTGTTCTGAACATGGTGTCAAGTTTTCTACAACCAGATATTAACAAATTCCCATCTGCCACATAACCGCGGGCACGGCTTTCGAAAGTTCAAAACCCTGCAGGGGTGTTCCAACTTGGCCCATTACAAGCCCACGATCCGCGGAGTCGCAACTCCAAGGTGGGAAGGCCCGAGTATTCTCGGAATCCCGTGCTCAAGATACTCCGACTAAGGTAAGACTAATCAAGCAAATCCTCCCAGCGTGCCGACACCCTAACAGTGGCCGCGCATATCTAGTCTCAGGCCATGATCGGATGGGTGAAGCTACGTGTTTTTACCAGCCCTCGGGTTTCCCCAAGGTGGCCCCGCAGGCTCCCCATTTCGGACCAACACTCATGTGGAGCACTGACCCGGGGTTGTTGATTAAGAAGAGGGTTTATAACTCCCTATGCAAGTTTTTAGTTGTTTAGGCAAATGGAGTACCAATGTTGGGACTTGCTGGAAAAGACTTAGCGCTAAGCGGTTTATCGAGGGGGCCCCATAACCCCAACCGTGTGAGGAACGCAAAATGAAGGAACATAACACTGGTTTATACGGTTCCTAGGGCAGCATGAGTGGAACAAAACACCGAGCAAGAGGCTCAGCCTTCCACCCATTACCAATATATAGATGATTTAGTTTAAGAATTTAGATAGTGTGATATCCCAACAAATACTTCAACATGAAGCAAGAATCTTCAAATCTTCTCCTGCAACTAGCAATGCTATAAGAGGGGCTGAGCGAAGCCTACGTAGCCAATCAAAGGTCTGCATAGGTTGGGTGGTTAGACAGATTCATGGTTACAATAGGAGGCTGACAAACAAACATGGCCATCGGGGCAGTGAGCTAAAGAGCGAGACTTCTAGCAATAGGCAAAGATAGTAATGATATCTGGGTCAGGTCATCTTGCCTGTCGAGTCATCGATGGGATCGTAAGACGGCTCCTCATACTCAACCTCGGTAGTAACCTCGTTCTCGTTCTCGTTCTTGGCTTCCGGCTTTACTCAACACAAGAACACACGAGGCACGAAATCAAACAAGGTGCAATGCACAATCTATATGATGCACGTATGATGCAATTAGGATGCACTGCATATGCACTTAGGATGCATAACATGTCAAAGTAGGAAGCACACCAGAACAACACAAGAACAAGACAATATGCTCAAGCAAGTAGGATGCAAGACAGATCTATATAAGAACAACAAGTTTAAATGAGGCCGGAAACTACTTAAGACAAAACCGGTAAGTCCTCGTATGCATAGTTTGAAATTAGTCCAGATCTGAACAAACCTTAAGTTAAAGTTTTTAAACAGCGAGTTAACATGCACCATGATAGTCTACATGAAATTCTAGTCAAGTTTCATATAAAGTTTGTTTAAAACGAAGCTACGGTCTAGAAGATATGAGCAAAACAAGTTAAGCATGGCAACGGTGCAAGATGCACCCAAACATCAAGCAAACATACTCCAAACATGTTAACCAGATGATATTATGATACTACATGCAAAATCACACAAGTTTCATGTAGGGCACGCTCAAAACGGAGCAACGGACTAAAAGATACACCCGAAACAAGAAACAATGCAAAGCTGAAATTAACAGCCACATAACAACTTTGGAGCAAGAAATATATACTCTACAGCACTCAAACATGGTGACAATAAGCATGGACATGAAGTAGACATATCCTATAGCAAACAACTCCATTGGAACATCTCCATAGGAGGCATGGATCAATAGCAACAAGCTACAACATTTTGATCATGACACTAAAAACCTGACAGTAATATTTTATAGCAACTTGGGAGCAAGAATTAAGTAATCTACAACAACCCAAATGAGCAAGTGATGACATGGATGGATAGACAACAACATGTACATCAAGGAATGATCAATATCCACCCCAAAACTAACATGGATTTGCTTAGGGCATCAAGCAAACATAGCATCAGGATATTACAGATTCCAGACTTAGTGAAATTTCACTAAGTGTTAAAACAGTAACATGTCACATCCCCAGTTTAGCACTTGCATTAGGACTAGCTAGAGTGTGCATCATGTTTACTTATCAAAGAAACTTGAAATGGGAATGACAGAAACCCCAGCACCCCTCTTCTAACAACTAGGGTTTGATAAAATCTTTTCCAATGCACCCAAAATGCCCTTCGAAAATGTCCAACATTTCTGCCTTGGTCTTAAACCTCTGCTAAAAATGGTGCACAATTTTCTAGGACATCCAAGGTCTCTGGATTAAATCATATGGTATTTGCATTTGGGCATTTTAATGCTATAAAATGTTTTATGTGCCCAAATAGTCATA
This sequence comes from Secale cereale, assembly GCA_902687465.1. Lineage (NCBI taxonomy): Eukaryota > Viridiplantae > Streptophyta > Magnoliopsida > Poales > Poaceae > Secale > Secale cereale. The sequence continues at coordinate 20,231,554 of LR738710.1, read as the reverse complement.
AACTATAATGTTCCATGCTGTTCATATTATATACAGTGGGCATGACAAGTTTTATGAGTTATAAAAATGTTCTGGCATTTTTATTAATTAAACAAAGTTGCAAAAGAAATGAAACAGAAAAGAAATAGGAAAAGGGAGAGAGAGAAAGGTTACCTGATGCCCAACCGGCCCACCTGCTGGCCCAGCCCAGCTGCCGCTCCAGCGAGCTGCTTGGCTCGGCCAAGCAGGCAGGCAGGTGCTCGACGGCGGCCGCAGCGCGCGCCACGCAGTTGCCCGCCGCCCTGCTTCCTCCCCTCGCCGCCCTGGAGGCTTGGATCGATCGTCCACCTCGCCCCCGACCTTGCAGACACTCTCCACTCTCCCCAGCTCCTCTCCTTCGCCCTCCCCGCACCATGGCCGACGCCGCCGTGCTCGCACCGTCGTAGTAGCCGCGCCCACCGTCGTCCCTGAGCCCTGTCGTCGTGTCCGTCGTCTCCGCCGTCCTCGACTACATCGAGCAGGCCGAGCCCCGAGCGCTCGCCCGCCCTGGAGACGCCCCCGACCCCTTCTTCCCCAACTCCGGCCGCGGAGATCCCCCTCGCCGTCCCGCTCAGCTCCGACCGCCCCCAAGCTCGCTCCGACGTCTGCTGCGACCTCTATGAGCCCAGCTTCGTCCTCCCCCTCTCTGTTGGCTCTCTCCTACCCTGGAACGCACCGCACGTAGCTCACCTGCACGCACCGCCGCGGAGCTCGTCGTCGACGAGGCTCCGGCCATCCAATGGTCCGGCCACCGTGCCTATCAGCTTCACTGTCACGCGTAGGTGCTGTAGGACCACTCCACGCACCTCTACGAGCACCGCACCGTCGTTTTCGACTTCGCCGAACTCCGGCAGCCGCTGGACTCGTCGCCGGCGTCATCTCCGGCGACCCCGAGGCCAGCCACCACCTCCATTCGATGCAGTTTGCCTCCAACTACCCGTAGGTGTGCTTCGCCGTCGTTTTGGCAGCCGGAGCACAAAACCCGCACCTCACCGCCGTGTTTGGCCTCGCCGGCGGCTAAACGCCGGCGAGTTGGGCCTGTTTGACCACGGGTTTGACCCCCCTGTGTCACTGACATGTGGGATTTTTAGATTTAAGAATAATTCAGGAAATTCCAGAAAATGCCTAAACTTCAAAAAAATCATATAAATTCAACAGTAGCTCAGATGGAAAATATTTATATATGAAAATTGATCAGAAAAATCCAATCTTTCCAATGGCACTGGTTTCATGCATGTTTGAGCAAGTTAACCTTGCTGTATACATTAAAACATGATAATGCACTTAATTAAATAATAGCTAAAGTGCCAATTTGACTCTTTGATTCAAATAGGCTCAAACCCTTCTGGTTATAGTTGCATTAGCCCAAAACACATGCATCTTGCCATGTCATCAGCATGCATCATATTGTTGCATTTGTTTGTTTAATGATTGTATCACCGGTATTCTCCGTGTTAGGTCCTGCTCCCCAGGATACTGCTGCGTATCCAGCTGAAGAGCAGTACCCAACAACCACTTTGTCACGCAAGAAATCATTGATCATTCCGATACAAACCCATCTTCTCGCTCCTGCTCTCTTTTACTGCATTAAGGCAACAGCGTGCGAATTGCTACTTGCTGCGGTAGTTGAACCCTATTCCCTTGCATGACCTGTCATTGCCACAGTAAATAGTTGAAACCCACTAGCATGTGTAGGAGTTGATTGAGCCATGTGATGTGTGATCCACCATGCTATTTGCTTATATTGCCTGCTATGCTTAGAGTTGTGTCTGGTCTGGTTCATCTGGGTGATGGATCAGAGTGAAACAATCATATCGATAAAGAGAAAGAAGTGTGGAACACGTTTGGTTAAGGTATCGATGAAAGGCCATGTAGGAGTACGTGGTGGGTTGTTTCATTGGAACCGTACATACGACCCGAGATCTGTATGTGTGGTTCAAGTTCCAGTTACTACCATGCATTGGGCCCGAAACCAATGGACCCTCTCGGCTTATTAATTACCCTCGATCTTTGTCCGGGAGTTGCAACTAGTTTCCGGTGTTTATAGTTTACTGGAGGTCGTGCACAGCGCTGACCCTCGGGGTGGATTGTGATGCGACAGGTACGTGGCATGGTGTACCGATTGCCCGTTTGGTGACTCGGGAACCATGTACACATCATTTGGGGCCGTGAGCGACACCCCGGCCGGATCTCCCCACGGATGGAACCCAAATAGGCGATAAACCTGGACGAGAGACTTGAGTAGTTAGTCAGGTCGTGGCCGACACCCTCGCTGGGCTTCCGCTTGAAGGTTGTCGAGTACATGTCGAGTAAACGGCGATAAATGGTGAAAGCGTGTGTGAAGAGGTACACCCCTGCAGGGTTATCAATCTATTCGAATAGCCGTTGTTCGCGGTACGGACTACTTGGTTACTCTTACAGTTCATAGACAAGTTGATGGATACTACTAAAAGCCTCAAGATAAGTGTGAGTGCCGTGGATGGCCCTTCCGTAGGATGACGGAAGAGGATCCTCGGTAGTGTATTGTTGTGGTGAGTAGAGGACTCGTGTTCGTAATAACATCTTGCAATCCATTGAGAGTTGTAGTATATGTTAGCCAAGAGTCAAAGCTGGCTTTCTGCTATGAACTCCACTACCCCCTTTGATAATGTTGCATGTATGATAGGTTCTGTGGTAAGACTTGCTGAGTACCTTTGTACTCATGTTTGCTTAATAACTGTTGCAGAGGAGAACCCTGCCCCTGCTGATGGGTTCTACATAGACGTTGACGTCGACGAGTAGCTTGACACCCAGACGGAGATCTTGAGCTTGTGAAGGGCCTTGTAGATAGTCAGGCTACACCAAGCCTGTTTTATTTTCTAAGTTGTCTGTACTCAGACATGTAGCTTCCGCTTGTGCTTGTATGACTGTATGACTTGAGTGTTGGGTCATGTGACCCCTACCTGTATGGATATGTTATGTATGGCTCTTGGAGCCTCTTAAATAAAGTACTTTGAGTCATAGAGTTCTGTTGTGATGCAATGTTGTATTTGCACATATTGAGCATATTGTGTGCATGGTTGAAATGCTTGGTATGTGTGGGATCCGACACCTAGTTGTTTTCCTTTGGTAGCCTACCTTACAGGGAAATGCCTCCTAGTGATTCCAATGAGCCTTGGTAGCTTGCTACTGCTCGGAACACGTAGGCTGGCCAGCATGTGTCCTTCTTCGTTCCTGTGTCTGTCCCTTAGGGGAAATGTCACACGTTGTTCCTTTAAGTCCATGTAGCTTGCTACGACTTGGGTTCATACGTTGATGACCGACACGTTCGTTGCTGGGTCATGGATGTCTGTCTCTGTAATTTAGTGCCACTTTTGGTTTATAACTAGCCATGTCGGCCCGGGTTCTCTGTCATATGGATGCTAGCGACACTGTCATATACGTGTGCCAAAATGCGCAAACGGTCCCGGGCCAGATAAGGTGGCACCCGTGGGGTTACCGTGCGTGAGGCCGCAAAGTGATATGACGTGTTATAGCTAGATCAGTGTGATTTAGGATCGGGGTCCTGACATAACATTAGCATGGCATGTTTGCGAGCATGTTTAATTCACCTCCAGGCATATCATGGCAAATGGTTTGCACCACAGCAAAGATCACATGATGGAGAATCTAAAACATATGAGCATGCGACATGGGGACAAACACATCAATAGCAACGAGCTCCTCAACTAGGCATCTCCTAACAAGTTACAAAACCTAACAGCCACATGCACTTTTGCAACAGAGATAAACATGGCAATATGAACTCTAACATGCATGCTATAGCAACCAACATGTAGAGCATCTCATGATGAACATTTTGACATATCATTTGCTTCATTTGGATAAACATGCACCAAGTTATCACATCTCAAACATGGCATGAAAATAACAAGTAGAAGCAGTTTATATCATGTAGCACTCTTGTCATGATGATTAAGACATCTAGATGGACTCAAACAAGCATGACACAATGGAACAAAACGTAGTACACATCACCACGATCATTTTGACATATCATATGCACAAATCGGACATACACACAAAAAGATATCGCCATGCAAAGATGCCATCAGACAACAAAATATCAGGGACTTGGAGGAAAAAAAATCAACCTCAGATCTGGTCAACGGGCGGATCGGGCCAGGTCAACGCGGGCGAACGGGCGCGGAGCGGGTTGCGGGCGAAGCGGGCGCCGGGACCCGTTAGGGTTTCCAGTCCGATCTGGATCGGCGGCTAGATCCGATCGGAGCTCGGGCGCGGCGGGATCGGCGGCCTCGTCCGGCGATGGAGGTAGCCGGCGGGGGTCGTCGGGGCACCGCGGCGAGGGACGGCGGGGGCGGCATCGGCCAACGGCGGCGCACGGCCCGGCGACGGGGAGTGCGGGCACGGCCCAGCGGCGGCGAGATCTGCGAGGGGGCCGGCGAGCCCGGAGGTTGGCGGCGGCGCTGGAGTTGCCGGCGGCGGAGGGTGTGGCCGGCGGAGGAGCTCGCGACGGTGGTGCGGGCCGGAGCGGAGGAGGACGGCGCGGGGGCGCGGAGGGGCGCGGCCCGGTTCGGCGACGGCGGCGGGCCCGCGTCGGGCCTCGCGGGCCGGCGCGGTGGGACGGCAGCGGTGGACACATGGCGAGCGGCGATAGGTCCGGCGCGTCCGGGCGGACGTGTCCGGCGACGGCGGTTGCGGTGGACTAGGGTTTTTGGACGAAAAAGACATGGGGAGACGTTTTTATAGGCACAAGGAGCTAGGAGACTCCAAATGGGGAGCGGTTTTCGGCCACGCGATCGCAATTCGACGACCGAGATGATGGGTAGGGTTGTGCTGGGTTGGTGGGCTGTTGTGGAGGGGGTCTTGGGCCTCAAAGAAGAGGTTCTTTTAGCCCACTAGGTTAACCATTGGAGTACCAAACGAACTCCAAACGCGACTAAACTTGGCAGGCGGCCTACACGTACCAAAACAACATCGCACGACAAGTCTCACGCCATTTCGGAAACGTTACACGGCCACACACGAAAGAAGGACTCGGGGATGCCACGAGCACGTGTGAGAGCGTCGGAACTCGAAACGGACAACGGGAAGAGACGAGTGGGACCGAATGCAAGTGTCAACACAAATGCAATGCAATGCACATAACAACATGACATGAATGAAATGCACACACGCACATGACAAAACGAAGAAACCCGAAAAGAAGAAGAACCCGGAATGGAATTGATGAAGCCAAAGTTTATATATAGCCATATTCGGAAAGTGTTACATCTGGGGCATTACAAAATCTCCTCTACTACGAAAAGATCTCGTCCCGAGATCTAGGACTGGAAGAAGGAAGGGTACTCGGAACGAAGGTGATCTTCTCGTTCCCACGTAGCTTCTCGGTCGGTATGGTGTGACCACTTAACTTTCAAGAAACTTGATTGACTTGTTGCGGGTCTTGCGCTCGGTTTCTTCAAGAATAGCAATGGGGTGCTCTCGGTAAGACAAGTCTTGTTGAAGATCAACCTCCTCGAACGGAATGGTGCGTTCAGGTGTCTTGAAGCACTTGCGGAGTTGAGACACGTGAAACACATCATGAACATTAGCGAAGTTGGAAGGGAGCTCAAGTTGATAGGCTAGATCTCCTCTTTTGCCAAGGATCTTGAAAGGGCCCGCATATCTAGGAGCAAGCTTGCCTTTGATACCAAATCTTTGGGTTCCTTTCATAGGAGAAACACGGAGATAGACATGATCCCCAATGTTGAAGGCCAAATCACGATGCTTTCCGTCATAGTAGCTCTTTTGACGCGACTGAGCGGCCTTGAGATTCTCACGTATGACTTTGCACATTTCTTCGGCTTCTGAGATCAAGTCATTGCCAAGAAGTTGACGTTCACCAGTCTCGGACCAGTTGAGAGGAGTACAACACTTTCTGCCATAGAGGATTTCAAACGGAGCTTTGCCGGCACTTGCTTGGAAACTGTTGTTGTAAGAGAACTCGGCAAACGGAAGGCAATCTTCCCACTTCATGCCAAAAGAGATGACACAAGCTCTGAGCATGTGTTCTAGAATCTGGTTCACTCTCTCGACTTGACCACTAGTCTGAGGATGAAACGCAGTGCTGAAACGGATCTTAGTGCCCATGGCAGACTGGAAGGAGTCCCAAAACTTGGATGTGAACAAACTTCCACGGTCTGAGGAGATAACTTGAGGAATGCCATGTAAGGACACAATTCTAGAAGTGTACAACTCTTCCAGCTGAGCTGCATTGATGGATTCTTTGACAGGAAGGAAGTGAGATACTTTGGTTAGCTTGTCAATCACCACAAAGATAGAATCATTCCCCTTCTTGGACTTGGGAAACCCAGTAACGAAATCCTTTTCAATGTGGTCGAATTTCCACTCGGGAATCGCAAGAGGTTGGAGGAGACCGGCTAGACGTTGATGCTCTGCCTTCACTCTTCTGCAGACATCACATTCATTCACGAATTGGGCAATCTCCCTTTTCATGCGAGTCCACCAGTAAGATTGCTTGAGGTCTTGGTACATCTTGGAACTTCCAGGATGAATCGAGAGGAGGGAGTCATGTGCTTCGTTCATTATTAGCTTCCTGAGATCACTCTTGGGAACCACAAGTCTGTCCTCAAAGAACAAGGTGTCTTTCTCATCAATGCGATAGCACTTGTATTTGGGAGTACCCTTTGCAATACCATGTTTCACTTTCTGCACCATAGCATCACTGAGTTGCGCCTCACGGATCTGATCTTCCAAGGTAGGAGCAACTTGAAGATTTGCAAGAAAACCTTGCGGAACAACCTGGAGGTTGAGCTTCCTGAATGCTTCACAAAGCTCTGGCTGAATCGGCTTGATAAGGAGACTATTGCAATATGCCTTTCTGCTCAAGGCATCTGCAATGACATTGGCCTTGCCAGGTATGTATTCGATGCTTGGATCATACTCTTGTATCATCTCAACCCAATGAGTCTGGTGAAGGTTCAGGTTCGGCTGTGTGAAGATGTACTTCAAGCTCTTGTGATCGGTGAAGATGTCGACTTTTCTGCCCAACAGAAGGTGTCTCCACGTGATCAAGGCGTGTACCATAGCTTCTAGCTCGAGATCATGTGTGGGGTAGTTCTTCTCACTTGGCTTCAATTGACGAGAGGTGTATGCCACAATTTTCTTGTCTTGCATAAGCACACCACCAAGTCCTTGAAGAGAAGCATCACAGAATAATTCGTAGGGCTTGGACTCATCTGGAGGGGTAAGAACTAGAGCAGAGATGAGCTTTTCTTTAAGAGTTTTGAATGCCACATCACAATCCGGAGACCAGTTGTACTTGACATTCTTCTGTAGCAAGTTGGAGAGAGGATTGGCAATCTTGGAGAAGTTCTCAACGAACCTTTTGCAATAGTTAGCAAGACCAAGAAAGCTTCGGAGTTGCTTGACATTCTGAGGAGCTTCCAAGTTGACAATCGCTTCAACTTTCTCGGGGTTGACCGCAATACCGTCAGCGGAGATGATATGGCCCAGATACAAGACCTTATCGAGCCAGAATTCGCACTTGGAGAACTTGGCATAGAACTTATTTTCACGGAGTCTGTCGAGAACCAGACGGAGGTGCTTTTCGTGATCTTCTTCATTCTTGGAGAATACCAAGATGTCATCCAGATAAACAAGCACAAATTCGTTGGTGTAGGGGTTGAATATGTAGTGCATCATTCTCGAGAATGTGGGTGGAGCATTTGCGAGGCCAAAAGACATGACTTTCTATTCATAGGAGCCGTAGCTTGTTCTGAATGCAGTCTTGTGAATATCTTCTTCACGGATACGGATCTGGTGATAACCCATCCGGAGATCGAGCTTTGAGAACACTTTAGCTCCTTTGAGCTGCTCGAACAATTCATTGATGTTGGGGAGCGAATACTTGTTCTTTATTGTCTTCTTGTTCAATGGACGGTAATCAACGCAAAGGCGCTCCGTGCCATCTTTCTTCTTGACAAATAAGACACCACAGCCCCAAGGAGAAGTGCTAGGCCCGATTAGACCCATACGCTCTTGCTCATCGAGCTGTTTCTTCAACTCCTTCAACTCTTCAGGGCAAAGCTTGTACGAACACCGGCATGCTGGCTTAGTACCGGGCTCGAGTTCAATGACTAATTCAACTTGACGATGCGGAGGCATGCCTAGAAGCTCTTCAGGGAAAACATCTTCATATTCATTGACCACCGGAATTTGAGAGATGGCATTAATCTCGCCCTTGTCATTGAGAGAGAATAGCCTGATTGTGTTATCTTGAGAGGCGAAGATAATCACGTCTTCGTTGGAATGAGTAAGCTTGACTTCCTTATTTGCACAATCAATGTGAGCATCATGCTGGGAAAGCCAATCCATCCCAAGAATAAGATCAATGTCGGAGTTGCCGAGAACAACCGGAGAAGCCAAAAAGCGGTAATCACCCATGAGAATAGATACATCCGGAGCAAATATATTAGAAGTCATACGTCTCCCCGGAGAAATAACTTGCAACTTCGGAGGTAAGCTTTTGATGTCAACATTGTGCTTGGATGCAAACGGTTGAGACAAGAAAGAACATGATGCACCCGAATCAAACAACACTTTTGCAGGAATAGAGTTAACCGGAAGATTACCAATTATCACATCTGAAGAATTTTCTGCATGAGCTGCATTCATCAGATTCACTCTTGCATGCTTGGGATTGTGCTTGACAATAGCAGTGCTGACAGGTGGAGGAGGCGGAAGGCGCCTTGGGTTGGGGGACTTGTTAGCATAATGACCCTTCTGAGTGCACTTGTTGCAAACCACTTCTGAGAGAGGACGGTGATAAGGAGCACTTGACTTTGAAGCTTGAAAGTGATTCTTTGACTGATTGCTTGGGTTGGGTGGGTGGGAGAAACCACGGCCACCAGAATTCTTGTTGTTTTTGTAGGGAGGTCGGATCACTAGAGGTGGTGGAAGCCAAAACTTCTGTTGCTTTGCGACGACTTGGGAAGAAGAGGAGGAGTGAACAGCATCTCTGATCCTCGTTTTAGAAGCTTCCATCTTGAGCTGGGCTGCCTCTTGCTTAAGTGCCATGTTATAGAATTGATCAAACTCATCAGGCTCGAACAAGGTGAGAGCTAGTTGGAGTTCATCCTTCAGAACTGATAGATCTTGCTCTTGGCATCTGGGATGTCTTTCTTGGCATAGCGGGCAAGGTTCTGGAACTTGACATTATATTGGTAGACAGTCATTGAGCCTTGCTTCAGGTTGCGGAATTGCTCACGCATACCCTCGATGACACTTGTTGGAATGTGGTGAGAACGAAAGTCCTTGGAGAAGTCATCCCAGGAGATTACATGTCCTTCTCTAGAGTCTTTGTACTGCTGCCACCAATCAGCGGCTTGGTCCTTGAGTTGGAAGGCTGCAAACTTCACATAGTCCTCGGGCCTGACGTTACTGCACTCGAAATGCTTCTTGATATATGTTATCCAGTCTTCAGCATCTAGAGGGTCCACACAGTAACTGAATGTCTTTGGTTGGTTTGCTAGAAACTGGTTGAGCGTAGCAAAGTGAGGTTGGTTGAACAAATTGCCTTGGCCTTGGTTCCCATGAGCACCCTGATTTGCTTGATTTGCTTGAATGTTCTGCATCATTTGCAAAAGCATCTGGGTGTTCTGGTTCGTCGCTTGCATAATTGCTCTCCAGGCCTCAGACGGAGGAGGAGGGGAAGGAGGACGATCAGGAACCTCTTCACCCTCTGGGTTAGCGTTGGGAACCCTTTTAGGAGCCATCCTGAATGAGATGACAACTATTAGCCATTGACTGAAAGAATATATAAGCTGAATCAACGGCTAGAATTGCAACATAAGTCTTCACAAGAACATTCGAACAACAATGAACGAATGTAATCCACAGTTTAATGATAACAACAATCTTCACGAGAAGCCACTTGGGAGAACAAAAGGTAAATAAAACAACAAGGAGCAGATAGAACAAATACAAGATAGAAGCTTCATTCGACAAATTCGTGCTGAAAGCTTATGGAACGTGTTACGAAAGGGTTTTGCAATCCCCGGATCATCATAGCCAAGTACCCTTTAAGATGCAACTCCCGATCGGAACAACGGCCATAAAACTACTTCACTCAATGTAGAACCCCGAACTCCATATCATGCATTCGTTGGAAGAATGCCTATGAACTACAAGATGAACCCACCTATTAATTTCCGAAAGTTTCCAGTTATGCAATCAGGTGTTGGGGATACAGGGGAAGCATCGCGCACTCAACTCTAATCCTACATCCAGCTGTATCCATCCTTCAACACATAACCAGTTATTTCCGGAAACCGTCTACCTCGGACCTTCGAAACGCATCTACTATACAAGCTATGGCAATACTCCCGAACTACCTCCCCAGTACTAGGTGATGTCAGGGTTATCTTGCCACTAACCGTATAGGAGAGTTTTCGATGTCAGCCGTCTTAAGTATTCCAGAACTGTTGTGATATATTTGTGACGACAACACCTCGGAGCTCAACTCCTCGGGACACTACCACAACCCCTAAATGACAGGAGGCATCGAGAACAATGTTCTCGTCACAAAGACATCGGAACAATCCAAACAATACTCGCGAGATTCCTAAAAAAAATTGCTGAAATTTTGAGAGTAGAAGAGACAAGAGTAATCGTCAGGAGTCCTCGCCAGAGTGAAAAGAGATGAGGAGCAAAAGAAATCCTACTCTTCGATATATATATAGGACTCAAAACATTTTAAGTGTGTGCCTAGACTCAACCGTCAACGATTCGATCAATCAGTGGGGGCTTCTAGGTTGGAGAAGGCTCTGAATACCAACTTGTAATGCCCAGGATGGGACTATACCTCCTACGTGTCGAGGCACGACTTAAAGGTATAAGCCCATTCTGGAATAATCTCAAGTTCGGTATCTTTGCACGACTCATGTAAAAATAGGGATGAAATTTCAAAAGGATAGTTGGCTTACACTCGCCACGTTACACAATTCATTACATAAGAAAATCATCATCCAAATAACATCACAACCCGACTACGGGTGAAGATCCAAATAAAAGATACCAAATACATAAAAGCCACAGGTCCGAATCGCCCCTAGTAGAAACCACTACTGATCATCGGGGTAGTGCACATAGTATCAACTACGTTCTTCATCGTACTCCCAGTACAGCTTTGTGCCGTCACCTGAGTAGTTCACCATAGTACCTGCATCTGGTGTGGTGTAGAATCTGTAAGCCACGGAGGACTCAGCAATCCCGTTCCCTGGTAGCAAAACTATCTAAGCCTTCGGTGTGGAACAAGGCTGAAGAAAGATAAAAGGTTGCAGCTGCACTAGCACTAGCTTACGTGTTAAGAGCGAGAAGAGAAGTGCCACGAGCGTCAAAGTGATCACGAAGTGATCCTATCTAAGCACGTCAAACATAACCCCACCGTGTTCACTTCCCGAACCCCTTTCGGAAAATGACCGTCACGGTTCACGCTGGTAGTGTGTTCTGAACATGGTGTCAAGTTTTCTACAATCGGATATTAACAAATTCCCATCTACCACATAACCGCGGGCACGGCTTTCGAAAGTTCAAAACCCTGCAGGGGTGTTCCAACTGTTGGGAACGTAGTATTTTCAAAAATTTCCTATGATCACGCAAGATCTATCTACTAGATGCATAGCAACGAGGGGAAGAGTGTGTCTACGTACCCTCGTAGACCGGCAGCGGAAGCGTCAAGTGACGCGGTTGATGTAGTCGAACTTCTTCGCGATCCAACCGATCAAGCACCGAACGTACGGCACCTCCGCATTCAGCACACGTTCAGCTTCATGACGTCCCACGAGCTCTTGATCCAGTTGAGCTTCACGGGAGAGTTTCACCAGCACGACGGCGTGGTGACATATATGATGTATCTACCGGCGCAGGGCTTCGCCTAAGTACTGCAACGGTATGACCGAGATGTGTTTCTGTGGAGAGGGGCACCGCACACGGCTAAAACAATTCAACTTGTGTATCCTAGGGTGCCCCCCTACCCCCGTATATAAAGGAGCAAGGGAGAGGCCGGCCCTAGAGGGGGCACGCCAAGTGTGGGGAGTCCTACTAGGACTCCCAAGTCCTAGTAGGATTCCCCTTTCCTTTCCGGAGTAGGAGAGAAGGAAAGAGGTGGAGAGGGAGAAGGAAAAGGGGGCTGCACCCCTTGTCAAATTCGGACGAGAGGGGGGGGGGGCGCGCGCCTCCTTCCTTTTGGCCTTTCCCCTCTATTCCCGTATGGCCCAATAAGGCCCATATACTCCGAAAATACCCGAATCACTCGGAACCTTTCCGATGTCCGAATATAGTCGTCCAATATATCGATCTTTACATCTCGACCATTTCGAGACTCCTCGTCATGTCCCCGGTCTCATCCGGGACTCCGAACTCCTTCGGTACATCAAAACTCATAAACTCATAATACCGATCGTCATCAAACGTTAAGCGTGCGGACCCTACGGGTTCGAGAACTATGTAGACATGACCGAGACTCATCTCCGGTCAATAACCAATAGCGGAACCTGGATGCTCATATTGGCTCCTACATATTCTACGAAGATCTTTATCGGTCAAACCGCATAACAACATACATTGTTCCTTTTGTCATTGGTATGTTACTTGCCCGAGATTCGATCGTCGGTATCTCTATACCTAGTTCAATCTCGTTACCGGCAAGTCTCTTTACTCGTTCCGTAATACATCATCTCGTGACTAACTCATTAGTCTTTTGCTTGCAAGGCTTATTATGATGTGCATTACCGAGAGGGCCCAGAAATACCTCTCCGACACTCGGAGTGACAAATCCTAGTCTTGATCTATGCCAACACCACGAACACTTTCGGAGACACCTGTAGAGCATCTTTATGATCACCCAGTTACGTTGTGACGTTTGATAGCACACAAGGTGTTCCTACGGTATTCGGAAGTTGCATAATCTCATAGTCATAGGAACATGTATAAGTCATGAAGAAAGCAATAGCTGTAAAACTAAACGATCATAGTGCTAAGCTAACGAATGGGTCTTGTCCATCACATCATTCTCCTAATGATGTGATCCCGTTGATCAAATGAAAACTCATGTCTATGGTTAGGAAACATAACCATCTTTGATCAATGAGCTAGTCTAGTAGAGGCATACTAGGGACACTCTGTTTTGTCTATGTATTCACACATGTACTAAGTTTCCGGTTAATACAATTCTAGCATGAATAATAAACATTTATCATGATATAAGGAAATATAAATAACAACTTTATTATTGCCTCTAGGGCGTATTTCGTTCAGTCTCCCACTTGCACTAGAGTCAATAATCTAGCTCACATCGCCATGTGATTTAATACCGATAGTTCACATCGTTATGTGAATAACACCCATAGTTCACATCGCCATGTGACCAACACCCAAAGGGTTTACTAGAGTCAATAATCTAGTTCACATCGCTATGTGATTAATACCCAAGAGTAATAAGGTGTGATCATGTTTTGCTTGTGGGAGAAGTTTAGTCAACGGGTCTGTCACATTCAGATCCGTATGTGTTTTGCAAATTTCTATGTCTACAATGCTCTGCATAGAGCTACTCTTAGCTAATTGCTCCCACTTTCAATACGCATCCAGATTGATACTTAGAGTCATCTGGATTTAGTGTCAAAGCTTGCATCGGCGTAACCCTTTACGACGAACTCTTTATCACCTCCATAATCGAGAAACATTTCCTTAGTCATCCAGTTACTAAGGATAATTTTGACCACTGTACAGTGATCTACTCCTGGATCACTATTGTACCCCCTTGACAAACTCATGGCAAGGTACACAGCATGTTTGGTACACAGCATGGCATACTTTATAGAATCTATGGCTCAGGCATAGGGAATGACTTTCATTCTCTCTATATTTTTCTGCCGTGGTCTGGCTTTGAGTCTTACTCAACTTCACACCTTACAAGTCAGGCAAGAACTCCTTCTTTGACTGATCCATTTTGAACTACTTCAAAATCTTATCAAGGTATGTACTCATCGAAAGTCTTATCAAGCGTCTTGATCTATCTGTATAGATCTTGATGCCCAAATTGTAAGCAGCTTCACCAAGGTCTTTCTTTGAAAAAATCCTTTCAAACACTCCTTTATGCTTTCCAGAAAATTCTACATCATTTCCGATCGACAATATGTCATTCACATATACTTATCAGAAAGGTTGTAGTGCTCCCACTCACTTCTTGTAAATACAGGCTTCACCGTAAGTCTGTATAAAACTATATGCTTGATCAACTTATCAAAGCGTATATTCCAACTCCGAGATGCTTGCACCAATCCATAGATGGATCGCTGGAGCTTGCACACTTTGTTAGCACCTTTAGGATCGACAAAACCTTATGGTTGCATCGTATGCAACTCTTCTTTAAGATATTCATTCAGGAATGCAGTTTTGACATCCATTTGCCAGATTTCATAAAATGTGGCAATTGCTAACATGATTCGGACAGACTTAAGCATCGCTACGGGTGAGAAAGTCTCATCGTAGTCAACTCCTTGAACTTGTTGAAAACCTTTTGCAACAAGTCGAGCTTTGTAAACAGTAACATTACCGTTAGCGTCAGTCTTCCTCTTGAAAATCCATTTATTTTCGATGGCTTGCCGATCATCGGGCAAGTCAACCAAAGTCCACACTCTGTTCTCATACATGGATCCCATCTCAGATTTCATGGCCTCAAGCCATTTTGCGGAATCTGGGCTCATCATCGCTTCCTCATAGTTCGTAGGTTCATCATGGTCCAGTAACATAACTTCCAGAACCGGGTTGCCACACCACTCTGGTGCGGAACGAACTCTGGTTGATCTACGAAGTTCAGCAGAAACTTGATCTGAAGTTTCATGATCGTCATCATTAGCTTCCTCACTAATTGGTGTAGGAATCACTGGAACTAGTTTCTGTGATGTTCCACTTTCAATTCTGGAGAAGGTACAATTACCTCATCAAGTTCTACTTTCCTCCCACTCACTTCTTTCGAGAGAAACTCCTTCTCTAGAAAGGATCCACTCTTAGCAACAAAGACCTTGCCTTCGGATCTGTGATAGAAGGTGTACCCAACAGTTTCTTTTGGGTATCCTATGAAGATTTACTTCTCCGATTTTGGTTCGAGCTTATCATGTTGAAACTTTTTCACATAAGCATCGTAGTCCCAAACTTAAAGAAATGACAGCTTAGGTTTCTCGTCAAACCACAGTTCATACGGTGTCATATCCATGGATTTAGATGGTGCCCTATTTAACGTGAATGTAGTTGTCTCTAATGCATAACCCAAAAAGCAATAGTGGTAGATCGGTAAGAGACATCATCGATCGCACCATATCTAATAAAGTACGGTTATGACGTTCGGACACACCATTACACTATGGTGTTCCAGGTGGCGTGAGTAGTGAAACTATTTCACATTGTTTTTACTGAAGGCCAAACTCGCTAACTCAAATATTTTACCTCTACGATCATATCGTAGAAACTCCTATTTTCTTTGTTACGATGATTCTCCACTTCACTCTGAAATTCTTTGAACTTTTCAAATGTTTCAGACTTGTGCTTCATTAAGTAGACATACCCATATCTGCTCAAATCATCAGTGAAGGTCAGAAAATAACGATACCTGCCGCGAGCTTCAACACTCATTGGTCGACATACATCCGTATGTATGATCTCCAACAAATCTGTTGCTCGCTCCATTGTTCCGGAGAACAGACTTTTAGTCATTTTGCCCATGAGGCATGGTTCACAAGCACCAAGTGATTCATAATCAAGTGATTCCAAAATTCCATCACTATGGAATTTCTTCATGCGCTTTACACCATTATGACCTAAACGACAGTGCCACAAATAAGTTGCACTATCATTATTAACCTTCCATCTTTTGGCTTCAATATTATGAATATGTGTATCACCACGATCGAGATCCAACAAACTATTTTCATTGGGTGTATGACCATCGAAGGTTTTATTCATGTAAACAGAATAACAATTATTCTATGACTTTAAATGAATAACCGTATTGCAACAAATGTGATCAAATCATATTCATGCTCAACGCAAATGACAAATAACATTTATTTAGGTTTTACACTAATCCCGAAAGTATACGGAGTGTGCGATGATGATCATATCAATCTTGGAACCACTTCCAACACACATCGTCACTTCACCTTTAACTAGTCTCTGTTCATTCTGCAATTCTCGTTTCGAGTTACTAATATTAGCAACTGAACCGGTATCAAATACCCAGGGGTTGCTATGAACACTAGTAAATTACACATCAATAATCTGTATATCAAAATATACCTTTGTTAACTTTGCCATCCTTCTTATCCGCCAAGTATCTAGGGCAGTTCCACTTCCAGTGACCATTTCCTTTGCAGTAGAAGCGCTTAGTTTCAGGCTTGAGTTTTAGCTTTGGGTTTCTTCACGGGAGTGACAACTTGCTTGTCATTCTTCTTGAAGTTCCCCTTCTATCCCTTTGCCCTTTACTTGAAACAAGTGGTCTTGTTAACCATCAACACTTGATGCTTTTTCATGATTTCTACCTTCGCCGACTTCAGCATCACGAAGAGCTCGGGAATTACTTTCGTCATCCCTTGCATATTATAGTTCATCACGAAGTTCTACTAACTTGGTGATAGTGACTAGAGAACTTTGTCAATTACTATCTTATCTGGAAGATTAACTCCCACTTGATTCAAGTAATTGTAGTACCCTGACAATCTGAGCACATGCTCACTGGTTGAGCTATTCTCCTCCATCTTGTAGGCAAAGTACTGTCAGAAGTCTTATACCTCTCGACACAGGCATGAGTATGAAATACTAATTTCAACTCTTGGAACATCTTATATGCTCCGTGGCGTTCAAAACATTTTTCAAGTCCCGGTTCTAAGCCGTAAAGCATGATGCACTTAAACTATCAAGTAGTCATCATACCGAGCTTTTGTCAAAATGTTCATAATGTCTACATCTGCTCCTGCAATAGGTCTGTCACCTAGCGGTGCATCAAGGACATAATTCTTCTGTGCAGCAATGAGGATAATCCTCAGATCACGGAACAATTCCGCATCATTGCTACTAACATGTTTCAACTTAGTTTTCTCTAGGAACATATAAAAAATAAACGGGGAGCAACATCGTGAGCTATTGATCTACAACATAGATATGCTAATACTACGAGTTCTAAGTTCATGATAAATTAAAGTTCAATTTAATCATATTACTTAAGAACTCCCACTTAGATAGACATCCCTCTCGTCATCTAAATGATCACGTGATCAAAATCAACTAAACCATGTCCGATCATCACGTGAGATGGAGTAGTTTCAATGGTGAACATCTTATGTTGATCATATCTACTATATGATTGACGCTCGACCTTTCGATCTCCAGTGTTCCGAGGCCATATTTGCATATGCTAGGCTCGTCAAGTTTAACCCGAGTATTCTGCGTGTGCAAAACTGTCTTACACCCGTTGTATTTGAACGTAGAGCTTATCACACCCGATCATCACGTGGTGTCTCGGCACGAAGAACTTTCGCAATGGTGCATACTCAGGGAGAACACTTGTACCTTGAAATTTTGTAAGGGATAATCTTATAATGCTATCGTCGTTCTAAGCAAAATAAGAAGCATAATAAGATAAACATCACATGCAAATCAAAATATGTGACATGATATGGCCATCATCATCTTGTGCTTTTGATCTCCATCTCCAAAGCCCGTCATGATCACCTTTGTCACCGGCGCGACACCTTGATCTCCATCGTAGCATCGTTGTCGTCTCGCCAACTATTGCTTCTACGACTATCGCTACCGCTTAGTGATAAAGTAAAGCAATTACATGGCGATTGCATTTCATACAATAAAGCGACAACCATATGGCTCCTGCCAGTTGCCGATAACTTTACAAAACATGATCATCTCATACAAAACCATATAACTCATCATGTCTTGACCATATCACATCACAACATGCCCTGCAAAAACAAGTTAGACGTCATCTACTTTGTTGTTGCAAGTTTTACGTGGCTGCTACGGGCTTTAGCAAGAACCGTTCTTGCATACGCATACAAAACCACAACGATGTTTCGTCAAGTATGTGCTGTTTTAACCTTCACAAGGACCGGGCGTAGGCACACTTGATTCAGCTAAAGTGAGAGAGGCAGACAGCCACCAGTCACCTTTAAGCAACGAGTGCCCATAACGGTGAAACCAGTCTCGCGTAAGTGTACGCGTAATGTCGGTCCGGGCCGCTTCATCTCACAATATCGCCGAAGCAAAGTATGACATGCTGGTAAGCAGTATGACTAGTATCGCCCACAACTCATTGTGTTCTACTCGTGCATATCATCTACGCATAAACCTGGCTCATGATGCCACTGTTGGGAACGTAGTATTTTCAAAAATTTCCTACGATCACGCAAAATCTATCTACTAGATGCATAGCAACGAGGGGAAGAGTGTGTCTACGTACCCTCGTAGACCGGCAGCGGAAGCGTCAAGTGACGCGGTTGATGTAGTCGAACTTCTTCGCGATCCAACCGATCAAGCACCGAACGTACGGCACCTCCGCGTTCAGCACACGTTCAGCTTGATGACGTCCCACGAGCTCTTGATCCAGTTGAGCTTCACGGGAGAGTTTCGCCATCACGACGGTGTGGTGACAGATATGATGTATCTACCGGCGCAGGGCTTCGCCTAAGTACTGCAACGGTATGACCGAGGTGTGTTTCTGAGGAGAGGGGCACCGCACATGACTAAAACAATTCAACTTGTGTGTCCTAGGGTGCCCCCCTGCCCCCGTATATAAAGGAGCAAGGGAGAGGCCGGCCCTAGAGGGGGCGCGCCAAGTGTGGGGAGTCCTACTAGGACTCCCAAGTCCTAGTAGGATTCCCCTTTCCTTTCCGGAGTAGGAGAGAAGGAAAGAGATGGAGAGGGAGAAGGAAAAGGGGGCTGCACCCCTTGTCAAATTCGGACCAGAGGGGGGGCGCACGCCTCCTTCCTTTTGGCCTTTCTTCTCTATTCCCGTATGGCCCAATAAGGCACATATACTCCGAAAATACCCGAATCACTCGGAACCTTTCCGTTGTCCGAATATAGTCGTCCAATATATCGATCTTTATGTCTCGACCATTTCGAGACTCCTCGTCATGTCCCCGGTCTCATCCGGGACTCCGAACTCCTTCGGTACATCAAAACTCATAAACTCATAATACCGATCGTCATCTAATGTTAAGCGTGCGGACCCTACGGGTTTGAGAACTATGTAGACATGACCGAGACTCATCTCCGGTCAATAACCAATAGCGGAACCTGGATGCTCATATTGGCTCCTACATATTTTACGAAGATCTTTATCGGTCAAACCGCATAACAACATGCGTTGTTCCTTTTGTCATTGGTATGTTACTTGCCCGAGATTCGATCGTCGGTATCTCTATACCTAGTTCAATCTCGTTACCGGCAAGTCTCTTTACTCGTTCCGTAATACATCATCTCGTGACTAACTCATTAGTCTTTTGCTTGCAAGGCTTATTATGATGTGCATTACCGAGAGGGCCCAGAGATACCTCTCCAACACTCAGGGTGACAAATCCTAGTCTTGATCTATGCCAACACCACGAACACTTTCGGAGACACCTGTAGAGCATCTTTATGATCACCCAGTTACGTTGTGACGTTTGATAGCTCACAAGGTGTTCCTAC
This sequence comes from Secale cereale, assembly GCA_902687465.1. Lineage (NCBI taxonomy): Eukaryota > Viridiplantae > Streptophyta > Magnoliopsida > Poales > Poaceae > Secale > Secale cereale. Next base: position 20,211,775 of record LR738710.1, on the reverse strand, counting down.
GGTATTCGGGAGTTGCATAATCTCATAGTCATAGGAACATGTATCAGTCATGAAGAAAGCAATAGCAGTAAAACTAAACGATCATAGTGCTAAGCTAACAGATGGGTCTTGTCCATCACATCATTCTCCTAATGATGTGATCCCGTTGATCAAATGACAACTCGTGTCTATGGTTAGGAAACATAACCATCTTTGATCAATGAGCTAGTCTAGTAGAGGCATACTAGGGACACTCTGTTTTGTCTATGTATTCACACATGTACTAAGTTTTCGGTTAATACAATTCTAGCATGAATAATAAACATTTATCATGATATAAGGAAATATAAATAACAACTTTATTATTGCCTCTAGGGCATATTTCCTTCACCAACTTGGCCCATTACAAGCCCACGATCTGCGGAGTCGCAACTCCAAGGTGGGAAGGCCCGAGTATTCTCGGAATCCCGTGCTCAAGATACTCCGACTAAGGTAAGACTAATCCAGCAAATCCTCCCGGGGTGCCGACACCCTGACAGTAGCCGCACGTATCTAGTCTCAGGCCATGACCGGATGGGTGAAGCTACAGGTTTTTACCAGCCCTCGGGTTTCCCCAAGGTGGCCCCGCAGGCTCCCCATTTCGGACCAACACTCAGGTGGAGCACTGGCCCGGGGTTGTTGATTAAGAAGAGGGTTTATAACTCCCTATGCAAGTTTTTAGTTGTTTAGGAAAATGGAGTACCAATGTTGGGACTTGCTGGAAAAGACTTAGCGCTAAGCGGTTTATCGAGGGGGTCCCATAACCCCAACCGTGTGAGGAACGCAAAATCAAGGAACATAACACCGGTTTATACGGTTCCTAGGGCGGCATGAGTGGAACAAAACACCGAGCAAGAGGCTCAGCCTTCCACCCATTACCAATATATAGATGATTTAGTTTAAGAATTTAGATAGTGTGGTATCCCAACAAATACTTCAACATGAAGCAAGAATCTTCAAATCTTCTCCTGCAACTAGCAATGCTATAAGAGGGGCTGAGCGAAGCCTACGTAGCCAATCAAAGGTCTGCATAGGTTGGGTGGTTAGACAGATTCATGGTTACAATAGGAGGCTGACAAACAAACATGGCCATCGGGGCAGTGAGCTAAAGAGCGAGACTTCTAGCAATAGGCAAAGATAGTAATGATATCTGGGTCAGGTCATCTTTCCTGTCGAGTCGTCGATGGGATCGTAAGACGGCTCCTCGTACTCAACCTCGGTAGTAACCTCGTTCTCGTTCTCGGTCTTGGCTTTCGGCTTTACTCAACACAAGAACACACGAGGCACGAAATCAAACAAGGTGCAATGCACAATCTATAGGATGCACGTATGATGCACTTAGGATGCACTGCATATGCACTTAGGATGCATAACATGTCAAAGTAGGAAGCACACCAGAACAACACAAGAACAAGATAATATGCTCAAGCAAGTAGGATGCAAGACAGATCTATATAGGATGCAAAACATGGCAAGGTAGGAAGCACAGAGAAACAACATAAGAACAACAAGTTTAAATGAGGCCGGAAACTACTTAAGACAAAACCGGTAAGTCCTCATATGCATAGTTTGAAATTAGTCCAGATCTGAACAAACCTTAAGTTAAAGTTGTTAAACAGCGAGTTAACATGCACCATGATAGTCTACACAAAATTCTAGTCAAGTTTCATATAAAGTTTGTTTAAAACGGAGCTACGGTCTAGAAGATATGAGCAAAACAAGTTAAGCATGGCAACGGTGCAAGATCCACCCAAACATCAAGCAAACATACTCCAAAAATGTTAACAAGATGATATTATGATACTAAATGCAAAATCACACAAGTTTCATGTAGGGCACGCTCAAAACGGAGCAACAGACTAAAAGATACACCCGAAACAAGAAACAATGCAAAGCTGAAATTAACAGCCACATAGCAACTTTGGAGCAAGAAATATATACTCTACAACACTCAAACATGGTGACAAGAAGCATGGACATGAAGTAGACATATCCTACAGCAAACAACTCCATTGGAACATCTCCATAGGAGGCATGGATCAATAGCAACAAGATACAACATTTTGATCATGACACTAAGAACCTGACAGTAATATTTTATAGCAACTTGGGAGCAAGAATTAAATAAGCTACAGCAACCCAAATGAGCAAGTGAGGACATGTATGGATAGACAACAACATGTACATCAAGGAATGATCAATATCCACCCCAAAACTAACATGGATTTGCCTAGGGTATCAAGCAAACATATCATCAGGATATTACAGATTCCAGACTTAGTGAAATTTCACTAAGTGTTAAAACAGTAACATTAGCATGGCATGTTTGCGAGCATGTTTAAGTCACCTCAAGGCATATCATGGAAAATGGTATGCACCACAGCAAAGATCACATGATGGAGAATCTAAAACATATGAGCATGCGACATGGGGACAAACACATCAATAGCAACGAGCTCCTCAACTAGGCATCTCGTAACAAGTTACAAAACCTAACAGCCACATGCACTCTTGCAACAGAGAAAAACATGGCAATATGAACTCTAACATGCATGCTATAGCAACCAACATGTAGAGCATCTCATGATGAACGTTTTGACATATCATTTGCTTCATTTGGATAAACATGCACCAAGTTATCACATCTCAAACATGGCATGAAAATAACAAGTAGCAGCAGTTTATATCATGTAGCACTCTTGTCATGATGATTAAGACATCTAGATGGACTCAAACAAGCATGACACAATGGAACAAAACGTAGTACACATCACCACGATCATTTTAACATATCATATGCATAAATCGGACATACACACAAAAAGATATCGCCATGCAAAGATGCCATCAGACAACAAAATATCAGGGACTTGGAGGGGAAAAAAATCAACCTCAGATCTGGTCAACGGACGGATCGGGCCGGGTCAACGTGGGCGAACGGGCGTGGAGCGGGTTGCGGGTGAAGCGGGCACTGGGACCCGTTAGGGTTTCCAGTCCGATCTGGATCGGCGGCTAGATCCGATCGGAGCTTGGGCGCGGCGGGATCGGTGGCCTCGTCTGGCGATGGAGGTGGCCGGCGGGGGTCGTCGGGGCACCGCGGCGAGGGACGGCGGGGGCGGCCTCGGCCGACGGCGGCACACGGCCCGGCGGCGGGGAGTGCGGGCACGCCCGGCGGCGACGAGATCTGTGAGGGGGCCGGCGAGCCCGGAGGTTGGCGGCGGCGCGGGAGTGGCCGGCGGCGGAGCTCGCGACGGCGGCGGGCCGGAGCGGAGGAGGACGGTGCGGAGGGGCGCGGCCCGGTTCGGCGGCGGCGGGCCCGCGTCGGGCCTCGCGGGCCGGCGCGGTGGGACGGCGGCGGTGGACACGTGGCTGGTGGCGATAGGTCCGGCGCGTCCGGGCGGACGTGTCCGGTCCGTCCGGACGTGTCCGGCGGCGACGGTTGCGGTGGACTAGGGTTTTTTGGACGAAAAAGACATGGGGGGACGTTTTTATAGGCACAAGGAGCTAGGAGACTCCAAATGGGGAGCGGTTTTCGGCCATGCGATCACAATTCGATGACCGAGATGATGGGAAGGGTTGTGCTGGGTTGGTGGGCTGTTGTGGATGGGGTCTTGGGCCTCAAAGAAGAGGTTCTTTTAGCCCACTAGGTTAACCATTGGAGTACCAAACGAACTCCAAACGCGACGAAACTTGGCAGGCGGCCTACACATACAAAAACAACATCGCACGACAAGTCTCACGCCATTCCCGAAACGTTACACGGCCACACACGAAAAAAGGACTCGGGGATGCCACGGGCACGTGTGAGAGCGTCGGAACTCGAAACGGACAACGGGAAGAGACGAGTGGGACCGGATGCAAGTGTCAACTCAAATGCAATGCAATGCACATAACAACATGACATGAATGAAATGCGCACACGCACACGACAAAAACGAAGAAACCCGAAAAGAAGAAGAACCCGGAATGGAATTGATGAAGCCAAAGTTTATATATAGCCATATTGGGAAAGTGTTACATCCGGGGCATTACATTATGCTACACTCCGATAAAGAAAGTAGGATGTAAACATCCTACTGATATTTATTGGTGCACATATTAATCTAAGTGTCTCACTTCCAAATTTGATTGAGCAAATAGTTTTTCACTAGTGGTGCAAGACTAAATTGAAAGCGGGTGAAATTTTGAACTGTCGGGGAGTTGAGGGCGTCTGAGTACAAGAGTTTGTACTACAGAGTGGCTCGTGACCCTCCACAGTGTGCACAACTTCTCAGTATGCCACATTTGCTTCTATGGAAAGAAGGTTCAAAATGGAGATTTTTCCCCGAAAGCTAGAGCTGACAGGATATTTTTATCTAGGTAGTGTTGATGTGGTGACTAGGATACTAGAGCAGGCTCGAGGCATTGAGGTACTATCCCTGTTCATGAAGCCACACAGGGAAGACAACTTTCGTGGCATCTTGGTGCACCCTCACAAGCTCGGCGATGAACTCGCGGTTCTACATGTTTCGATCGTATGCTTGTGGAACTGGTTGGAAGGAGATCATCGTGTGCACTATCATGGCCAAAAAGTCTGCCAATTTACTGATCTGCAGTGTGCGGGTTCTCAAACGAGTGTGTCTTCTTTTCCAGTAGCCCATAGGAGTCACGGACGATACTAAAGAATGAAAACCAAGGATGTGTGGTGGGCCGGTCAGTAGAGACTATTTTCTTGTAATATAGTGTCCTGTGATTCGGATGCTCTTTTATTTCTAGCACGATTGCTATCCTAGATTAATTGTCTCTATGGTGAATTTATCACTTAATTCCATGTGCTGCTACTTGTTTAAATGTTCCCACTTCCTTGTTCAGTGCTACATTAGTTTGGTTTGACGGTGCATGATGACTTGAATCATAAAAAACAACATTACTTAAACCATACACGTGTTTATTTGATGGTATGCTATATATAGTTTAATGTTAGCTTGTCTTCTGACACAACAAATCAATAATATGTGGAACGCTGAAACATGAATCCTAATGAGCACCTCCGAGAGAATGAGTCGGCACATCATCTTAAGATTGATGAAGTCACCATAGGCGCCTCCGTAGTGGATAGGAACGTCTCCTCCCATTGAATTGAATGAGCATCATCGAAAATAAATCTGGAAAAATGCAAACACCAATATCAAGTCTAGTAGTTGAACCCTGGTGGGCTGGTTCCACCACAAAGAACCTAATGATCTAAGCTAGCATCAATTCGCCTGAAAATGAGTGTTGTATTATGTCTCACATTGTTCTTCATTTCTTGATCTCTCAAAGAATTTTGCAAAAGCATTATACTTTTCTCTCTTGAGCGTTTGTTCGTCGCATTGTTCTTTGCTTTCTGGGTTGTACGTTTTCATACTTCTGACTACTTGTTGGCTCGTCGTTCTCCTTTTTGATGAGATTTTAGAAGGAGTGGTCTTCGTATTGGGTAGCATCCTTGTCTAACTTGCAGCTGAGAGTAAAATAAGGGAAAAGAGTAATCACCACGTAAAGTAATTTTCTGGCAATGATATTTTCAGAGGTAGTCATGGAGTAATTGAGCGAGGAACACACTTAAACATGTTAACACAGCGTAAAGTTTTATTATACTTTTTCATAGTTCGGACTACTTGTTAACATGACTACTTGTTAGAATTTGAAAAATGTTAACATAATGTAATTTCTTTGTTACCATAACTTAAAAAAAATGTTGACAGTTTTCAAAAACATGTGACTTTTAAAAAAATGGCATGCATTTCAAAAACATGCACATGAATATATTTTTTAAAGTGCATAAAAATGTTTGTGCAATTATAATTTTTTTTGCGGGTACAAAGATGTTTCGGATGTATAAGAAAAATGTACGATGTGTACACAAAAAGTAGACATAAAAAATAAATAAATAATTAAGCCTGCATATGAAAAATGGTACACGTGTATAAAATGTTTTAGGTGTATATCAAATATGTACAATGCTTACAAAAACAATATACATCAAAACATATATTTGGAAAAAAAATCTTAATCATGTATTTGAAAAATGTTAAATGTTTATTATTATTTTTAGTTGTTTACCAAAAATGAAAAATGTGTATTAAACAATACATATAAAAAATTGAAAAAAATGTTAATCATGTATATGAAATTTTAAACCTTTATACAAAATTTCTATGTATACAATAACATGTACAATGTGTATGAAAACAATAGACTTCAAAATACATATTTGAAACAAATGTCAATCATTTATTTGCATAATGTGACATTTATATTATATATTTTTTGGGTGTATACAGAAAAAAATGTACAATGTGCATGAAAATAATAGACATCCAAATATCTATTTGAAAAAATGTTAGTCATGTATATGAAAAATCTTAAACCTATATAGAAAATGTTTCAGATGTATATGAAAAATGTACAATGAGTATGAAAACAATTGACATAAAAATATATATTTGGAAAAAATGTAAATCGTGTATTTTAGAAATATTAAACATGCATGAAACATAGTTTGGGCATAAAAAAATGGACAATGGGAACATAAAATGTAGACTTATGTTAAAAAAGGAAAAACTGAACTGAAAATAAAAAAAAACTGGGGAAAAACAATTGAACAAAAGAACAATAAACTACGAAAACAAGAGAAAACCGAGAAAGAATCAAATACAGGAAAAAGAAGAAGAAACAATAAAACAAATCAGTCAAAACCACGAAAAAATAAAAAAAATGCGGAAAATCAAAGAAAAAAGGAAAGGAAAAGAATATCGAGAAAGAAACAAAAATTGGGAAAAAGAAGAAGAAAAAAGGAAATAAATCAGTGAAACCCAAGGAAAAACAAAAAAAACTCGGGAAAAAGGGAAAAAGGAATCCGACGAAGAAACAGAGAAAACCGAAGACAAAAATGACAGAATATCCGAATAAAACCCGAATGGACGCAGCCATGAAGCGAACAAACTTGCGAAAATGGTCGGCCCAAATCTTGTAGAGCACAGGAGAAAGCTTATGCGAGAGAATCATACGACTCGCTATAAATGAGATATAGTGGACACATTAAGTGTATCCGCCGCGTAAGCAGCAAATAGGAAGTACCTCAGCAGATTCTAAAACAAAATTACATCATCTTTTTTATTTAGAATCATTACTTGAACTCATAAGAGGACTCCGCCGGGATTGGTGTTTACGGTTTTTTTTTTTTTTTTTT
>LR738710.1:20149819-20204486 GCA_902687465.1 Secale cereale | reverse complement strand
TTTTGCGGGGTTGATGCTTGTTGCCTCGGACACGAGTTCCAGAGATTCAGAAGGCCAACAAGCAAATAGCACAGGATTCGTGCATGCTGTGATTTAGGCGTGGTTTCTGCCGGATTCAGATCTATCTATTTCAACGAAAAAAATAGCGCGCTATCTAAAATAGCGTGGCCTTTCTCCAAATGCTATACAAGTTATTGCGTGTTATTTGCGTGCTATATTCAAAATAGCGTTTTGAAAAAATGTCAAATATATCATAGAAATTAAGGATTTCAACGTCTAAAATTTTGTCTAGGAGCTATATATGCATTACCGCTGGTGTACACATTATGACATTAGATGCACTTAAGAGAATTCTTATTGTTTTCGTCCAGAAAAATGCAATATTTCCATCCTAGATAGGCCTATTGTTGCGTTGCATTGGGCCGATGCCCGATGGGCTGCTATGGGCTGAGTGTCTGCCGTGTTTCTATCGCTCCATGCTAAAAACGCTAAAACGTTTTTGCGTTTAGCGTCGTTATAGCACGCTATAACGTGAATAGCGGCATAGCGTGTAAAATGGTAAAACGTAACGTGACACCCTCAAATATGCTATAGCGAAGTTTAAACGCCGAAATAGCGCGTTATTTGTTTCGTTGATCTATTTGCTGCTTCAGCCTCGGCTGCAATCTCCGTGCCGTTCTCCGTCAATCAAAGAAAGCTTCATTAGCAATTCACACGTCTCCCCAATTCCCCATGCATTGAGATGGAGGACGGTAGTAGGATGGAGACGACGCCGAATCTGCCGCAGGACATCCTGATGGCCATCTTGGCCACGTTCGAAATCCCCGACCTCCTGCGTGCTGGCTCCGTATGCTCCTCCTGGCGCTCCGCCTACCAAGCCCTGCGCAACCATGGCCTCTACAACCAGTCCCAGACGCCATGCCTGCTCTACACCTCCGAGTCCGACGGCGAGAGCACCGCGCGCCTCTACAGCCTCGTGGAGAAGAAGGCCTACAGGCTGACCCTCCCGGACCCGCCCATCCGCACCAGGTCTCTGATCGGGTCCTCCCCTCAAGGCCTACTGATTACAGTCGACGACAGGTCAGAGATGCACCTTCTCAACCCCATCACCGGTCAACAGATCGCCCTCCCGTCGGTGATCACCATCCGGCAGGTGAGCCCCATCTACGATGACTCCGGCGTCCTCAGCATGTATAGATACTCGGCCCACACCTGGCATACTCTTCTCGCGCTGCCGGCAAACCTTGCTCTTAGTGAGCTGCGCCACCAACTCCATCACAAGGCTTTTGTGTTTTCTCTTTCTCATGATGATGCATCCTCATCCTCAGGAGCAGGAGGAGGAGGATACATTGTGGTGCTAATCCACCACCCGTCTTGCCAGCTCTCCTTTACGAGGGTAGGGGCCGAGGGCTGGACCTGGTTGCCACCACACACCTCCTACTACGACTGCATGTACAAGGACGGCCTCATGCACGCTGTGACTTCAAAGGGAGAAATCCATGGCTTCGATCTTGCCAGCCCTGCCCCTGTGGCCACCATGAAGATCATTTTGGAGGGACCAATGACATATAGATATCTTCGTACGTACATCATACAAGCCCCATGGGGTGATCTTCTGCAGGTTTGGAGAAAATTGGGGGATTATGATTTAGGATCCACGCCCCAGTCATCCGTGTTTTGGATTACCGGCAAGATTAGAGTATACAAAGTTGATGTTGCGCTGAACCAACTCGAGCAAACCAGTTGCTTGCGCGGCCATGCGTTGTTCCTTGGGCATAATCAGTCGCTTTGTCTTAGTACCGAAGAATACCCGGCTCTTAAGGCCAACCATGCCTATTTCACCGACGACTGCAAATATTGGACAACGGGACTTCAGAATAATCGCCGTGATATGGGGATTCTCAACTTGGATAATAACTGCAGCGATGAACTTTTGGCTCCTCGGCTTTGGTCCAACCGTCCGGCCCCCATATGGATTACACCACATCTTGGAGAGATATAGATTTTCCTTGGAATAATAATTACTAGTTTAGAGTTCTTCCTTTTCTACAAAGAAAACCATCTAGTTTGTTAGTAATGGTAGTGATGGTTCTTCATCTGGATTTTAGTATATGTACACACGCCAGAAATTTCTAAAGAGAGAATGCTGCAAGTTTATTCTACGTCTTGTAATTCTTTGTTTTTCTTTTTGGGAAATCTTTTTGTTCAAAACACAAGCCGATTCAATTGTCGAGGTCTTGGATCTTAGGTATATATTTCAGTACAAGTACACGCCAGGCAAAAAATTAACGAAAAGCAATCAGCGTTGCATTTTGTTGGGAAAAGAAGAAGTTGTTTCAAAGCTCAAGATGCCGCAAGTTTATTCTACTTCTTGTAATTCTCTGTTTTTCTTTTTGGGAATTCTTTTTGTTTCAAACACAAGCCGGTTCAATTGTGAGAGAGGTCTTGGTCTTGGATCTTAGGTATATATTATTTCATTATTAGTACTCTTGTATGGAGGTAATCCTTGTGTGGGCGAGGCGAAGCGGCAGGCCCCGGTGATGAAGCAGACGGCTCCGGGGAGGCGACGGCCGAAGAAACGGAAGCAGCCGGCCGGAGAGGTAGCAAGGGCGAGAAGAAATGTGGTATAGGATTTAGAGACCTATACAGAAGAAGACTGTTGCCTGAAAGAAGTAAGTCCACATAACCCCCGAGGTTTCACAAACTGGCCAGTGATGGGTGCTAGCCACGTCGGTTTCCAGAGATGGGATGGGCCGAGGACCCTCAAAGGTTTCAGAGCTGTTATTACCCAGCCACTGCAGCATGGAATGAGGAGCTTATTCGGGCAACATTCTTACCTTTTGGTGGTAATGCAATATTAATGATTCGGGCAACATGCTTGATTAACATTTTTGAAATCAGGTTTGCTATTTCACATCTAGATGTGAGATATTATCTCACATCTAACTCCCTCACCTTTAGAGACAAAAAAGAAAATCCATGGGAGACTTAAAAATAAATCAAGGATGAGAGAGTCTAAGGGTGGGAGAGTTAGATGTGAGATATTAGATGTGACATAGACAAATCCTTTTGAAATACATGATTAACATGTTTCAAATGATTTGTATTAAATAAATACATGCTCAACCTTTTTCATACAAAATTTATTTTTCTATAAATTTTTCGTACACATGAGAAACATTTTTTATACACATTCAACATTTTTCAAATGATTGATTAATATGTTTGAAATGTTTTATGTGATAGTGTTTTTTGTAATATACTATAAATCTAGAATGTTTGGAAGTATACACAAAACTATAAATAAAAACAATAGGCTATAACAAAGGACGACGATAACTGCCACCTCCCGTCCGACGAGGCCACGCGCACACCACCCCGCTGTCCCGCCGGTGGCGCCGCGTCTGCGACGGCGTGCCGGTCGTGTACCTCGTCCACCGCAAGACGGACCGCCGGGGGCGGGCAATCAACCTCCTCGTGTGCTTCGACAGCAAGGTGACGGTCGCGATCTTCTCCAAGGGGCCCAACACGCCGATCCGCGTCCTCAGGCTGCACGCGCGCCAGCCGCCGGACGACCTGCTCGACGGCTGGATCGCCACCGCCGCCTCCTCCGGCGTCGAAGAGAGATTGACCTCTCAATGCAGTACCGGCACTACTCCCGCCGCAGGCTCTGCCCCTTCGGCTGGTTCGGGAAGGCCGCCTCGGCCGACTTTGGCCAAGACGTAAGGGGCAGCTACACCAGGACGCCGCGCCCGCTCTTCCGGTGCGCCACGCTACACCGTCTGCGCCTGGCCAACTGGACGCTTGACCTGCCCTGGGGCGTCGTCGTCGCCGCGTCGACCAGACGCTCTGCCTCGAGCGGATCATGGCACCACCCCCCCCCTCGCGGTGTTGCAGCAGCTGGTCTCGATCTGCCCATGCCTCGTCGACCTGACGATCGAGGACTGCCCGACCGCCACCACGATCACCGTGTCCAGTGACAGCCTCCGGAGCTTCGCCATGGTCTGCTGCCACAACGCCCGCCGCATCGTCCTGCGCACACAGCACACAGCGCCTGTTGTCCCTGCGCTACAAGGGCGGCCTCCCTTCGGACACCATCCTCAAAATCCCCAACTATGGCGAGGTCACGGCGCTGACAATCGATATCTGCGAGGACCTCATGGTTTCCACTTTCAGTGAGATTTCACTGAAATTCACTGAATTTCAGTGAATATTACGTTTCGGCCAAAATATTTCGGCAATTTCAATAGTACACAGGAAATGAAATACTTTTTAACATATTTTTTGAAAATTTCAAATATTTGATTAAATTGAAGTGAATATTTCGGCCTTTTGGCCGAAATGCAAACTGAAATCACTAAATTTCAGTGAATTTCGATGATTTCGGTAGGTGCTGAAATTTTTCTGAAACTGAAATTGAAAACCATGGACCTCACCAGGAAAGCACCAATGGAGGTTGCTCCAGTCTTGAGCTCATCAGCCGGTGCAAGAAGCTGACGTACCTTCACCTCGCGTTGCGCCCCTCGATGGCCTACCACAGCAGCGAGCTCGCAGCCATAGCCCGCGACCACCTACCCGTGCTCCGGCACCTGGCCCTCGAGGGCTTCTTGGCCGCAGATCACATCGTCCAGTCCGTGGCCGTCTTGGTCGCCAACACCCTACACCTGGAATCGCTGTCGTTGTTTCCTCTGGGTGCCGAGACATCGAAGAGAAAAACGTCCTACCCCGAAGATGACTACGAAGACTCGGATTCAGACCATGAGACGGAGATCTGCGACGATGACGATGGCATCTATGATGATGACTGGATGTTCAGCAGCATGTGGAGATGGGGCATCCCTTGCTCCCGCCATAGCCTCAAAAGGATCTACATCACAAACTACTGTGGGAATGGCTTCGACAGGATACTTACAAACGATGCAGTGCTGGAGGAATTCTCAGTGACCTTAGCGGCTCCATTGCCGCCACACAGGGAGGAGATTGCAATGATGTTCAGATCCTGGCGACATAATCCCAGGACTATAGTAACTTGTACCTAGACAAGGGATATAAATATATCCGACTTTCTCTGATATTTCTCCGATTTCGTTACACTTTATTTTGTTTTTCAGTATAATGTGGGCAACCAACTAGCTAGACAATATGGCCTGAATGTATACGACACAGAAAGAGGATCAACCGCCTTCCTGACATTTTATCCTAACGTAAGATCCCACTCCCAACATTTTTGTGATGTGTCTCTAAAAAAAAAACATTTTTGTGATGTGTATGCAGACAACATTGCAACATTTTCTCCCTTAATTGGCGTGACGAAAATGGTACATCCTAAAACAGTTACAATTTTTAAAACACATGAATGCAACAAAAGAATTACAGAGGCAACATATCCCCACTTGTTTGCAACAAGTCACCGAAAAAAGATGATAAGGCTTAGCTTGCACTAAGACGATTTTAGAGGTGGCTCTCATCTTTCACCACACACACAAAGCAAGTGGCAGCAGAACGAAGTAGAGAACCAGAGTATTTGGTCTAGTAGAGAAAAATAGATAGCAGAGAACAAAGGGGGATTCTTTGACTATTGTAAAAAAATACAAGAAACAAAGTGTGTAGACTTTCTTGACGACAGCAATGGAGTTCAGATCCTGGCAATTTAATCTCCGTGCCACGGTAACTTGCAACTTGACGACAGTAAAACATATATGAGTATCTTTTTTCTTCGCGGGGACATAGGACTATATCAATATTTTATTTCCCGTATACAATAATTCTATATGAGTTGCAGTGGGCATTCCCAAAACTATCTACTCCCTCCGTTCCTAAGTAGTGTAGATTCACTCATATTGCTCTGTATGTAGGCCATGTTGGAATCTCTAAAAAAACTTATATTCAGAGACGGACGGAGTATTACTAAGCAGAGTTGGAAAAACAAACTGGCCTAATTACTAGGCCTATTAGGCAGACATTGTTGTTATTTACACCTCAATAAGCTCCCCGAGCTGCAACAAACAAACCTTAAGACTGCCATTTATTGAATATTAAGATAGCATATAGGACATAGGAGCAAACCTTCATATACATCTCTTGAGCAATGCAATGATTCCTTTACAGTGATTTAGCTGTTGCAATCAGATTTTCCACTGTCAGACCAAGCTCCTTGTATATTCTTCCAGCAGGAGCACTTGAACCGAAACGGTCAATGCCGATTGCTTTGCCCTTCTGTCCGATATACTTCTCCCATCCCAGTGTAACGCCGGCTTCGATGCTAATCCTGGAAGTGACCTCGCTTGGTAGGACACTCTCCTTGTACCCCTCAGACTGCTCCTCAAACAATTCCCAGCAAACAAGTGAGACAACCCGTACAGATTTTCCCTCCTTCCTCAGCTGATCTGCGGCTTTTTCCGCGATCTCGAGCTCAGAGCCTGTGCTGATGAGGATGAGGTCAGGTTTGTTGCCCGAGGAATTGTCAGAAATGACGTATCCTCCCTTAGCAACGCCTTCAACCGATGTACCTTCCAGCTGTGGGAGCTTCTGCCGAGAGAGTGCAAGGATAGAGGGCCTCTTCCTGTTGATAACCGCGATCCTATAAGCAGCAGAAGTCTCAGTTCCATCAGCTGGTCGGAGCACTAATATGCCCGGCATTGCTCGGAGGCTGAATAACTGCTCAACTGGTTGATGTGTCGGCCCATCTTCTCCAAGTCCAATGGAATCATGAGTCATCACAAAGATCACTCCTGATTCAGATAAGGCCGAAAGGCGTATAGGAGCTCTCATATAGTCAGTGAACACGAAGAATGTCGAACAATAAGGTATCAGGCCGGGGCTGTGTACAGCAATGCCATTGCAAATGGCACCCATCGCATGCTCTCTAACACCAAAGCGGATGTTTCGCTCTTCAGGGGTGTCCTTCTGGAAATCACCAAACATCTTTAGCAGTGTCATGTTCGATGATGCAAGATCAGCACTGCCTCCAAGAAATCCAGGTATTACTTTAGCAAGAGCATTCAAGCACTGTTGAGATAAGTTCCTCGTGGCATCAGCTGGACTTTCAGGGGTATATTTCTGCAGAACAAACAAGGGAACAAAGTGAGACTTATAAATCATTCTGACACTTGATGAATATTACATAGACATGACATTTAAGGTTTAGAGGAGAACTCACCGGAAGAGCATCTTCCCACCCAGCCGGAAGCTTCCCTGATATTATGCTATTTAGCTCGACAGCCTCCTGGTGGTATTTCTTTTCATATTCTGCAAACCTTGCATTCCATTCAGCTTCAAGAGAAGCACCCTCGTCAAGATGGTGAGCCCAATGCCTGCAAGGGATGAATATTTAATCAAACTTCAGTGCAGACCAAACTAAGTTCAATACCGTATTACTGAAAAAGGCTTTTGCCCCTCTTTATAAATAAAGCAAACCACCACAGCCACAGAGTACCACAAGAGTTCACCCACACACACACACAGTATCACAACAAAGAGTACAAGAGGGTTCTGCTGAGGGCACAGCTCAACAAGCCCTAAAAAGAAAACAAAGGCGGATCAATACCGTATTACCGTGTGATAATTTGAAAAACTGAAATGTAGAGCCTAATATTCCAATCATAAGTTAAGTCTCCACCACAGAACAATTGTCAACAAGGTTCAGAACTGAGACTCTGCATCGGCATTCGCCAACAGTAGTATGCTATCTTGCCAAGACTGTTTCCTCGAAACAGACACCACTATGCCATACAAAAGGTATGTACTCCCTCCGTCCGGAAATACTTGTTGGAGAAATGGATGTATCTAGATCCATTTCTCCGACAAGTATTTCCGGACGGAGGGAGTACCATTTTTTATGCATGTACAATGGAAATGAAAAAACCATGTTCATGACTGTATGAAGCAAACAACATCCAGAAGAACTGCCTATGGAACAACTACATGTTTGAAAATCTTTATAACAGAACAATTTGTTTGCGAGTAATGTAAAGCTCTGCATCTTGAGTTCTACAAGAATTACACTGTACCTTTTCACCTCATCGGGCACATGGAAAGGCTCATGAGCCCAGGAAAGATTTTTTCTGGTTGCTTCTACTTCTTTGGAACCTAAAGCGCTCCCATGGACACTGTGTGTGCTTGCCTTGTTTGGAGATCCATAACCAATTGTAGTAGTCACCTGCATATACAAGATCATTTCCAGTTGGCACTTGTCTGATAGAACTGTATCAAACTGACAAACAAAAGAAATATTACTGTTAGTCTGATGATCACCTTTATAAGAGTTGGCTTATCTTTGACTTCCTTTGCTTCTTTTATAGCTGCACGGATGTCATCATAGCCAGTGTTGCCATTTTGCACCCAGATAGTATGCCATCCTAGGGCCTCGTATCGGGCAATCACATCTTCAGTGAAAGCAATACCCGTACTTCCATCGATTGATATATGATTGTCATCATAGAAGGCAATCAGTTTTCCGAGACCCCAGTGGCCAGCAAGGGAGGCGGCCTCATTTGCAATACCTTCCATTTGACAACCATCCCCAAGTATAACATACCTATGATACCATGAAGAGACGCAATTGTATTACCCCTGTCCCTATGCACATTAATTAGGTTAGTAATCACATCTTGTCTAGCAAGTAAATATTAACTTACGTGTAATGGTCCACGACAGCTAAATCGGGCTTGTTGAAACGAGCAGCCAAGTGTTTCTCAGCAAGTGCTAGTCCAACTGCGTTTGCAAAGCCCTGCCCCAGAGGACCTACATAAACATCAGAACAGTTCAGGCAAACATAGTTTTTTTTGTAGTAGAAGCTTTAAAATGTCCAAGAGGCAAACCGGTGGTGACTTCAACACCATCTGTCTCAAAATTTTCTGGGTGCCCAGGAGTTCTGCTTCCCCACTGCCGGAAAGCTTTCAGATCATCTATCTGCATGAACAAACAACTTCAGAGTTCAGATTATTTTTTGTTTGTATATGTCAATATTCAGACAAATTAATCCCAGTTACCAAAAGAAAAGAGTAACTAGATGTTCCCAAAACATGATTTTCCAACGGCTCAACAATTTTCTATTGCCCGGACGAACATACGTCAGAATTCGACATAGCACAAATACAGAGTTGTGAATTTACTTCAGGATTCGACATCTACATCTACATGTATACTGAAATTCGGTGATTACAGATTACGGTGATCTCTTTTCAGATTTCAATTACTCTGGAAGCAAGATTTGAACCTCCTATGAAAGATTTGGTAAAAAATTACTCAAACTTCAGAGTTCAGAGTTTTGACATAGCACACATACAGAGTTTGACAGAGCAGAAATACAGAGTTCCTCTGAGAATCAGGCAACAAAATGTGAGAGAGCTGACCGTGACGCCTTGGTATCCGGCGAGGTGGAGCAGCGCGTAGTGGAGCATGCAGCCGTGGCCGGCGGAGAGCACGAAGCGGTCGCGGTCGAACCAGGCGTGGTTGGCGGGGTTGAAGCGGAGGAACTCGTCGAAGAGGACGTGGCCCAGCGGCGCGCAGCCCATGGGGAGCCCCGGGTGGCCGGACTTGGCCTTCTCCACGGCGTCCACGGCCAGGAACCGGATGGTGTTCACCGACCGCTCCACCAGCTCGGCCGCCGCCGGCTGGGCGCGGACCGCCCATCGGCCGCCAGCGCCAGGGTCGACCCGGGCGCGAGCGAGGAGGAAGCCGCCGGACGCCGGGATGGAAGCAGGCGAGGTGGGGGCGGGAGCCGGCGTCGCCATGGCTGGGTCTGCGAGCTGAGGGAGGCGAGGAGTGTCCGCTGTGGTGGCGGTGCGGCAGTGTTGAACTGGGCTGGGCTGGTGGTGCTGCCACGTGCGGCCTCCACGTCGCCGGCCGATCCTTCCGGAAGCAATCCACGTCTCCGGGAGACGAGAATTAACAGGTCCACCGGGATCGTGTGCGTGTGCATCTTTTGCGCCTACTTTTTCTCGTAGTCCGTGCCGCATCGCGATGGAATCCTTTTTAGGCCTTCTTGGTTCGTAAGTAGAAAAATTATATATATATAAATATAAGTTATAAACAAAATGGCCTTTTGGTTCATGATTTTTTTCATTGAATCTAGACTAATGTTTATATTTTTTATAAAATTTGGAGTATAGGAAGATAGGAATTTCATTTTCATAAACCAAAGGGCTCTAAAGTAAGTTTTTTATACAAATTCTATCGTATGAGATTTCCACAAAATTCCTACGAACCAAAGAAGGCCTAACTATTTCGAATTAAGGAAGCATGATTTTCAGTCAATACAAATGCAAATGATTCCATTTTAAGATAAACTTCATGACCCCATAAGAAACATCAGAAATAAAAAAAAATACACCTAGATTCACAGCCCATCTAATAACGACTACAACACTGAAACGAGTCGAAGACGCGTCATCATCATCGCCCTTCCGTCACCAAAGGCGGGTATTTTTTTAAAACATCAAAGGCTGGTAAACTTATCGTAATAGACAATCATGATGTCGTCATGATCCGGTAAGACCACAGAGGACCTACACACTACGCACTGGAACAACAACTGTCATCAATGAAAAGAAGCGTCGATTGAAAGGATCCACCCGGTAGACACATGAAGGAAGACTGGGTCCACGGAGATCCACCAAATACCAAAATTGACCGAATCCCACGAGATCTGTCAGAGACACACCTCCATATGCCCCATGGTTTTGCTTATGTTTCTGTTTACATATACTTTATTGCGAGTTTTTAATAGTCTAACATTCGAGGTGAAGCTTAGCAAATTTTTAGCTGTTTCACCCCATTCTTACTTTTTCATGGTCGTACCATTACGTCGCACGACGGTGGATGCTTTTTTTAGAAATATAAAAGCATTTAAATCTAGCAAGACAACTCCAACACGTCCTCTATATCTAAAATAACAGCCTTTTACGAGAAATTGGGGCGAAAAAAACTCCCCAATGGTACCTGTAAAACTACTACCGTAGAAGAGGTCATTTCTTTCCGCTGATTTATGTGAAGATTGTCTTCCTATATCATTTTAGCCGGATTGCAACCACCTGAAACTTCCCTCCACAGTTCGGTGAAACTCCTCTGTTTCGCGGAACTTCGTTGGAAGCCGGCGCGTCGTTGCCGTCAGCACCAAAACGCCGCTGCGCCGCCCGATGTTGCCTCGCCCACAATACCCACCCCGCCGCATGTGCCCACCGCTGCCGCCACACACTATGCCGCCTTTCGCCGTCTCGCCCGCGCTACCCACCCGCCACCACGGCGCCGCCGCCCGATGCCAGCTCCCAACGTCGCCTTGGCCGTGCTGCCCGCCGACACCGTCCACGCCCCTCATCGACGGACACCACACGGCCTGCCGGTATCACTGACTAGCCACAGCACGGCCCGCCGCCGCCACGGCCTACCAATTATGTACTTTTTTTAATTAAAAATAAAATAATAATGAATTTAGGGGAAGAAGATTAGGGGAACTAACAAAAAATGCTTTCAAAAAACTTCCCCTATCTTTTACGGGAAGGCGAAAATAAAAACACCTTTAGCGGAAGATTTTAGGGAACTATTGGAGTTGCAATAAGTAAGTTAATAGTGCAAACAACTTGAGAGAATAGATAAAATCACAATAATATCTGTGGGCTGATCTTCTTCCTCCCAAACAAGTCGGTTCATTGCAGCACCATCATTGGAGCTAACCTATAGTTGGTGCGGATGGGAGGTCGTCAAGGTCACAAGTCCTGCCGGACCAATGCCATGGAAAAGAAGTCCTCATAATTGGAAGAGACGGAAATTCAAGAGTCAGACTTCCGTTATAACTCGCGGGCATATTGCCGGCGCCCAAGGACGGAACAACATGAGGGGATGCGTCCAGAGGACCAAATTGCAGTGGAAATTTGTCGGCCAGATGGGTCGACATACTATGAAAACCCTAGCCTCGTTGTCTAGAAAGGACGACAGGAATGTATGCTGCGAGTCATCGACGCCACCATCAAAAAAGAAAAACTCAAGGTAAACTTATTCAAGAGGCTCCACTACAGAAGCTTAACCCTAACCTCTCTACGTGTTGGCACCGAGGCACCGAGGTTACTCACACCTCACACGCCAAAGAGGCAGACAGAGGGGGGAGTATCCCAGAAATTCACTGTCAACAGTGGTAGTACAGAAATTCTAAGGCGAAGAATGGCAAGCTCTAGCAGCGGCTGCGGCGACGTAGTCGACGCGAGATGGCGGGTTTCGTTCGCCGCCGATCTGCATACGAGCACGTTGACGTTCCATGAGGGCGTGCTGGTGCTCCGGCAGGACGCGCTGCGCATCGTCCTCTCGGATGCGCGATGGATCACTATCGATGCGCGATTTCTCCGCGAGGGGGAGGTGATTGAGATTGACGACGTGGTCTCCCTCCCGAGCCATTTCGCCAGGATCCGGGATCGTTTGCCGTCGGCGGTGGCTGCGCCGCCGCATGCGGGAGCGGGCAAGGCGGCCACGGTTCGCGGGCACCGAGGAGGTAGCGATGGACCGAACCGAGTCGAAGGGAAAAACCGGACCTCCCAACCACCCATGGCGGATGTGCGCCACGTGGTGGGAATCCAGCATGCCCCGAGCGGAGCGGGCGCGGGGATAAAAGCCTCCCCTCGCCGGATCCCTGACCTAGAGGCTGCCTTCTCCCACTTCTGGGCGGCGGCGGAGAGGAATTCCAGATCTAGATCCAGTCCCGCTGAAAACTTCGAGTGGTGGAAGGGCAAGGTTGGTGGTGACCTTCGCTCTTTTGCAGCGGTCGCGGCCGCTCCTGCCATGGAGGCGCGTGGTGGTCGCGGTGCGCGTCGTGGCGGAGGCGAAGCTGGTCGCATGGACCGCGGTGGAGGGCGCCAAGGAGGCCGCGGCAAAAAGTTTTCGTGGAGGCGCGAGGACGGGGGCGGCTCCAACAACTCCTCCTCCAACATCTCGCCGGCCTCGGGGGACACCTCCCGATGGGACGAGGCGGCTGCCTCCGGCCACCAAGAGCTCCAATCCGGCGGTGTCTAGATCCAGAAGGGCCAGGCGAATCAGGGGTCGGGGGGCAACTCCGTCGGGCGACCTGCTGCGCCTATTCCTCGTCAAGCTCATGGGAAGAAGAACCCTAATCAGGTGCCCCCTTCCAAAAAACTCGATCCATGCCCCATCTGCAAATCTCATGAACATGCTCCTGCCAGATGCCCTCAAGCATTCTGCGAGAGATGTGGTAAACTTGGGCATCTGGCCTCTATATGTGCTGAATTTCTGCCTTGGGATTGTATGGCATCGATGTGTGCGTTTCAATCTAGAGGGCAGGGCTTTTACTATGTTCATGATTCTTGCACGGCTAATCAACATAAGGAGAGGGCGAACAATATTGTAGTTACTATCATTGAGGGGGAGACATCTACACGTCAGATGGAGTTAGATCTGAATGCATACCTTGCCACTGACTGGCGATGCTCTGCTCATGCTATCGGGCCGGGGGTGTTCGTAGTTCGTTTTCCCAACCCTCGTGCAGTTGCTCAGATCTGCTATGTTGGGAGGATTACTCTCAAGACCAGTGGGGCAGTGATTCAGGTTGCTCGCTGGTCGTCCTCGGTTGGGGCTAAGGGTGTGATGGAATCTGCATGGGTTAAAATCAGTAATGTTTCCCTGGACAAAAGAAGTGAAAAAAACATGGCATACGTGGCATCCTTGGTTGGGGTTCCCCTTGAGATTGATCTTGCCACCCTACATCGACCGGCTTCGGCCCGGGTCAGATTGGGCTGTAGGAATGTGGATGAGATTCCTGCTGTGGCAGAAGCTGTTCTTGGGGACCACTTTTATGATTTCTACTTTGAGGTTGAGCAGATCCTTGTGAGGGACCCTGACAGAGAGAGGGTGGGGATAAAAAACCCTCCTAATCCTGAGTCTAACAATGAAAAAAAGATTGCTCCTGTGCCGAATCCTGGAACTCAAAAGAGTGGGGAGTCTGTTGCCCTGGGAGGGAAACCTTGCGTGCCCCAGGGTGACAAGACAGATAATATTCGTGATTCTCAGGAGAGTGTGGAATCTGATGATTCCCTCCACAACACCCTACTCATTGAGACCATGGCCCGGGAGATGAGGCAAGAAAAAGTAAGATTATGCACTGAATTTCCTTCTGAATCTAATGCTAAAAACTCAAAGAAATCTTATTCTGATGTGGTTAGAAATTATCACCAGGCTGGGAATGAGGTTAACCATTATGAACCTATCTTGAAGGTGGACAGTGCTTATGTGGTGGAATCTCCCGAGGATGAGAAGAAAGATATGATGCCCCCTTGTCCTCCTCTGGTTACTGAAGAAAATCTGCGTTTTAGCCTTCGCAATGTTCAGGGCAAGATGGAGAAAATTGAGGAGAAGGCCCTGGCTGTGGCAAAGAAGAGAGATATAGAAGGTATACCAAAAAAACTTAACTCTTTTGATGCATTGTCTAACCCTGAACTCATACTTAGAGCTGTTAAAATGGGTGTCAATATTCCTGACACGGACTTTGCTAGTATAGATATTTTGCGTGAGCTTGAAAAATTCAGGAATAACAATGATGTTAACGACCTTAATGTGAGGCATGACATTGAGGATAAAAAAGAAATGATTCTAACTAACGAAGCTGGAGATCGGACCCCTTTAAACATGAATTGGGATGGGGGGAGTGATGCTGATGAGGATAAATTCACGGTGGTGAGGTCTAGAAAAAAGAGAGAAAAAAAACCAAACATAGTTATCTCTAGACCAGTCACTAGAAGTCAAAAAAATGAGATTCCTTTGACAAAGAACACTGGTAACTCTACTTTGACTCCTAGTAGAGCTACCAGGAAGGGGGGGGGGGCAAAAAAGAAAAAATGAATGGCTTGTTCTGGAATTGCAGAGGAGCAGGTAAGAAGGGGATGACTACCTGCTTCTCTGATATTATCAGAGATCATTCCCTGGATTTTATAGGCCTCCTGGAAACGAAGAAGAAAAATTACACTCCTAAATTTCTTAGGAAGATTGACCCCTATGATAGCCTTAATTGGAATTGGATTCCATCTATAGGCAAAGCTGGTGGGATCCTTTGTGGTGTTAGGAAGGACAATCTGGAAATTATTTCCTGGAACTTTGGTAATTATCTTCTTCAAGCTACAGTGTTTGATGTTAAATTGAGATGCGTTTGGACACTAGTTGTGGTCTATGGGGCTGCTCAGGATGACAGGAGGGGGGAATTCTTGGAGGAACTCAAAAATGAGTGTGGAAAAATTAACACCCCTTATGTGATAGGGGGGGATTTCAACATCCTGAGGGGTAGTGATGAAAAGAACAAGGACATGCGCCGATCCAAGCACATGGATAGGTTCAACTCTGTTATTCAGCATCTAAACCTCAGGGAGATTCATATGGGTGGGGGCAGGTATACGTGGTCGAAAAACCAGAAACATCCTACTCTTGAAAAACTTGATAGTCCTCATGAGCTATGACTGGGAAGACCTATTTCCACTTGTTGCTATCCGCAAGCTGGTGCGGGATGTTTCAGATCATAACCCTTTGTTGTTGAACTCGAATCCCATTAAAAAGAAGAACCTTCGTCAACGTGAGTTTAGATTTGAGGCTAGCTGGCTTAATAATGAGAATTTCTATGATATAGCCAAGAATATCTGGGAACAGTATGTTGCTTCGGAAGACCCTATAGACATCCTTAATATTAAACTGAAGCGCATTAAAAAATATTTCAAAGGGTGGGGCACCCACTCCTTTGGGCATGCCAGAAAAAGAAAAAAGGTGATCCTGAAAGAACTAGAGGACCTTGAAGCCAAAGAGGAGCTTGGTCCTCTAGATACTGAATCCTATGAGAGAAGAAGTGACCTTTGTGTGGAGCTCAATGAGCTGCTGGCCAGTGAGGAGCTCTTTTGGCTCCAACAGTCTAATGAGAGGTGGCTTTTAAAAGGGGATCGTAATACGGCCTACTTTCATAGAATAGCGAATGGAAAAAAAAGGAAAAACACCATTCATTCCTTGGTTAGTGGGGATACGGTGGTGGAAGGAACCAAGAACCTCCTAGCTCATGCTACTTCGTTTTACAAAGATCTTTTCGGCCCTGCTAGAGGAAATATTTTCCATCTTTCCCCTGAAACTTGGACTAACGATGAGAAAATATCAGAAGACGACAACATCATTCTTACTAGTCCCTTTACTGAGGAGGAGGTTAAGAAAGCCCTTTTTAACATGGATAGCAACAGGGCCCCCGGCCCGGATAACATTCCGGCTGAGTTTTATAAAGCTTGCTGGGACTTTGTGAAGAAAGATATTATGCGTATCTTTGAAGCCTTTTATAACAACAATCTGGATGTTGCCAGATTGAACTATGGTATTATTACTTTGATACCTAAACTGAATGGGGCAAAAAAGATTCAACAATACCGCCCTATCTGTCTTCTTAGATGCCCTTACAAGCTCATCACTAATGTGCTTGACAATAGGGTAGCTTTGTTCACGGACAAGCTGATTAGTAAAAATCAAAATGCCTTCATTAAGCACAGGACCATTATGGATGGTATTCTTACCCTTCACGAAATCCTTCATCATTCCTACCGTAAGAAAAAAGTAGGGGTCGTTTTGAAGTTGGACTTCGAGAAAGCTTATGATAAGATCAGCTGGGACTTTTTGATTGAGTGCCACAAGAGTAGGGGCTTCTGCCCCACTTGGTGTGGGTGGGTGGAGAAGATTCTTCGTGATGGTACGGTTAGCATCAAGCTTAACCAGGAGAATGGCCCGTACTTCCAAAGTTACAAGGGGGTGCGCCAAGGCGACCCCCACTCCCCTTTCCTTTTCAACTTGGCTGTGGAAACCCTATCAAAGATGATCCGTAATGCCCAGAAAGAGAAGTTGTTGACTGGGATGGCCTCGGACTTGATTGAAGATGGAGTGGCCATTTTGCAATACGCCGATGATACGGTCATCTGTATTGAGCATGATAGGGAGGCGGCTGTCAATTTAAAACTCCTGTTATACATCTTCGAATTAATGTCAGGTTTGAAGATTAACTTTGAGAAGAGTGAAATCCTTTGTGTTGGGGGTGATGATGACATGAAATCCTTCTATGCTGAGCTGTTTAATTGTAATATTGGCCATTTTCCGATGAAATACCTGGGAGTTCCTGTGAGTTTTTCTACCCTTCGAAGCCTAGATTGGGATTTCCTAGATGAGAAGTTTATGAAATGCTGTGAGTCATGGGTTGGGAATGCAGCCTCTTCGGGGGGGCGTCTGATCCTTGCCAACACTTCCTTAACAGGAATTGTGTACTATTACATGAGTATGTTCCTGTTGGCAAAAGGCGTGATTGTGAAATTAGACAAGCATCGCAAACGCTTCTTCTGGCAAGAGCACGAAGGGCGTAAGCGATACCACTTGGTTAAGTGGTCCAGGATCTGTCGTTCGAAAGATAAGGGGGGCTTGGGGGTGAAAGATCTTCGCAAACAGAATATAAGCCTCCTTACCAAGTGGTGGTGGAAGATGGATACGGAACAAGGGCTATGGCAAGATGTAGTTCGGGCTAAATATCTGAGGAAAGACTCGATTTCCTCGGTTAAAGCTAAGTTTGGGGACTCTCCTATCTGGAAAGATATCATGAAAGTTAAGGACGTGTATCTTGCTGGCCGGGGGATTACTCTTAGGGCTGGTGACATTACTAGGGTATGGCTTGACACTGTTGAATCTGACCAGCCTCTGTGCAATCGCTTCCCTACTCTCTTTGATATTTGTAATGATCAAGACATTACGGTGGCTAAATTTAGAGAAGGTGTAGGACCTGATTTTTTCAGGAGAAATCTGCATCCTACGCTATTGGAACAATGGAAAGAGATGCAGAATGTGGTTAATTCGTGGCCTCGCTCTGATGAGCCGGACAAGGTCAGTTGGTCTTTGGGGGGTGGTAATAGAAACAAATTCACCACCAGATCTGTCTATAGTTATCTGGAGAGAAATATTGCAGGCTGTAACTATAAATGGATTTGGCGAGCTAAGGTTCCACTTAAGATTCAAATCTTTATTTGGCAGCTTTCCCAGGATGCCGTGTTAACTAGAGACGTCATGAAAAAAAGGAATTGGATGGGGAATCCTTCTTGCTCTTTTTGTGGTGATAGGGAGACTTCCCAGCACTTGTTCTTCACCTGCCCCGTGGCCAGGGTTGTGTGGAGAACCGCAGGTTGTGCCTTGGGCACGGACGTTTGTCCTAATAATATCTGGCAATTCTTCTCATGGTGTTACATCTTCCTACCTGATGGAGAAAAGTTTTATACCTATTGCTTGGCGGCTATTTGTTGGGCAATATGGAACAATCGTAACAGTGTCACTTTTGAAAAGAAAAAGATACGATCTCCTTTTGATATTGTTTACTCTGCCTGTGGAAACATGTCGTACTGGGCAGGTCTGCTGACAGGAGAGGATCGTGAAGCTATGGAGCGCGGTGCGAAGATTCTGAAGGCAAGCACTTCGAACATGATGCGTCTGTGTGCTCCGCCAGGTGATTCGAGCTCAGCTGATGATGATTGAAGCCTCTTGCTGCCCCCAGCTTCGGCTCTCCTATCTCCGAACTGCTTTCAAGTGATACTCGGGTCTATTTTTGAGCTCCTGCGTGAGCCTTTGTGATGGTCTTTTGTTAGACTCCTTATGGTGGTTTATTCCCTCCTAGTTGAGATGGTAGACTTGTATTAGCGTTTCTTTGGTGTCGCTGGGTTTTCGCCCCATGGCAAATTGCCCGATGACGGGTATTTGTTGTGGGTTTCCCAGCGATGCTTTGAACTCGCTTTAGCCTTTTCTTGGTTTTCTTTCATTTGGATCTGGGACGGCTGTATTTCCGTTATGCTATTAATGGAAAGGGGTAATGCCCGGTTCAAAAAAAAAACAGTGGTAGTACATGCTGGAAAACGGCCGGTTGCTCCCCATAATCGCATCTTAAGAAAAAAAAAGAGGAGATAAACTCGTTTTTGCATGATGTGATATAACGACTTATGAATATACATACACGAATACAACTTGCAACCTCCCTGTTTCCATTTTTCACAAAGTGATAAAAGAACTTATGAAAATACTCTAATGTAAACAATATGATATAGTACTTTCGGCGGCGCCATTTGCAATAGCAAAGTATAGATGAATAATTATTATTTCCTTCCACGTATACCATAGAGAAAATGTTAATCTGCCTTTGGGAGGCCAGGAACGAAGCGAGGAACGAACCGGTCGCACCTGCGCCGAGACGTACAGCTGCCAAGGCCAAGGCCTATATTGACTTGATATTCCAACACATCTACAAGCATGTCCCTGCCCCCAGGCGTGAGACCTTGTCTTCGGACCGTCTTTGGTCTCCGCCGCCGCAGGGTACAGTGGTGGCCTTCTCTGATGCTGTTGTGTCTGAGGAGAGGCATAAATCTGGTATGGGAGTGGTGGTGCTCAATCATGAGGGCTCTTGTGTGGCTGCATGTTCTAAACCTGTGAAGGGTGCTCTCTCTCCTGAACTGGCCGAAGCCTTAGCTCTCCGGCGAGCTGTCCAACTTGCCCGGGAGATGCATGGGTTTCGACCATATTATCTTCAACACGGACTGCCTCTCTGTGGTGCAATGTTTGATGTCTCCTGCCAGGGATCGTTCGGAGGTGGGATCAATTCTTGCTGATGTCAAACGTTTGGCTAATGGCCTTTCTTCTGTGATCTTCCAGCATGTTCGTCGGCAGTACAATGTTTTAGCTCATGCTTAGCTAGATCAAGTCTAGACTCATCTAGTCTGTGTATTTTCCATTCTGCTCCGGATTGCATCCGGGAGACTCTTTGTAAATTTGTTGCTTGATCAATAAAGTCCGACGTTCTCTCTAAAAAAAGAGGCAGACAGAGGGGGGAGTATCCCAGAAATTCGCTGTCAACAGTGGTACATGCTGGAAAACGGCCGGTTGCTCCCCATAATCGCATCTTAAGAAGAAAAAAGAGGAGATAAACTCGTTTTTGCATGATGTGATATAACAACTTATGAAAATACATACACGAATACAACTTGCAACCTCCCTGTTTCCATTTTTCACAATGTGATAAAAGAACTTATGAAAATACAGTAGTACTGTATAACTCACAACTCTAATGTAAACAATATGATATAGTACTTTCGGCGGCGCCATTTGCAATAGCAAAGTATAGATGAATAATTATTATTTCCTCCCACGTATACCATAGAGAAAATGTTAATCTGCCTTTTTCATAGTAAAATTTATTTAAAGATTTTTAGGGTAAGTAATGATAATTTGATTAGGCCACGGTAATGTTGACGGGCCTATCGAAGATCCAGCTAAATGGGATGGATGTCGTGGGCTGGGCCTTTTGGCGGCTACGTTCGTGGGCCTTCTCCTCCAACCTTCGGATCTTTTGTGGGAGCACGCACACGTAGTCCCGTGCACGCCTCCCCTCGTCGGAGAGCCCGGCAGCCACCAGCTCCTCCACTCCCCACTGCTTTATTAGGTGCTCCAGAATGCCACGGTAGTCGGAGGCCGTGTAAATGCCGGCCTGGTGCGCCACAGCTCCATAGTGCGCGAAGAGGTCATCGTCGCGGCCGTCGGTCATGAGGGACGCCGGCATGACGATCCGACGGCGCATCATGTACGCCAGCGCGCGAACGGCGCCGTCGGGGTCGATCTCGAAAAGCTTCCCCACGATGCGCGTGTAGGCGAGCTCGTGCCGCTTCTCGTCGGCGGCGATGGCGCCGCATATGCGCGCGAGCGCCACGTCACCGTGCTCCTTGGCGCGCCGCGCGGTGTTGCCGTGGGAGATGAAGGTGGCACGCTCTTGGAAGGCAACGTAGATGAAGCCGTGGTAGGGGCTCCGCGCGGCGTTCAGGACCATGCCGGACCGGATGAGGTTGTGGATGGTGCTCTCGACCTGCCGCATGTCGACACGGCCGGAGAGGTAGAGGTACCTGTTGAGCACGTCGCCGTGCCGGTTCTCCTCGGCGGACCAGCCGCGTTTCCAGCGCGCCCAGGCAGTGCCGCTGGAGCCGGTGAGGTCGTGGACAGCCTCGAAGCGGTTCGCCATGCTCTGGTAACTCGGCAACGCCTCCTCCGTCACCATGTTGCCCACGAGGCACACCAGGTGCGCGTCGGGCAGGCCGGCCGCGTGCGCCCGGAGGTCGCAGCAAGCCGCGTGGAAACCGTCGGCGCCCAGCGACGCCGGGTCCGGCAGCAGGTCCGTCGGCTGCCACGCCACCTCCGAGGGCTTAAGGAGCGGCACCACGTTCGCCTCCGCCCAAGGCTCCAGCTGGTCGAACACTTCTAGCTTGGCCGGCTCCAAGTACGCCAGCCACTCCTCGTCGGCGCCCTCCTCCTCGTGCTTAACCGCAACGGCGGCGCTCCGGCCAATGCACGTGGTTCGCCTGCGTAAAATTCAGAGATCAAGAGACCATTGAATTCATATTGATATTGGCCTGCAGTACATATGTACGTACGCACCGGTAGGTGATGCTGGTGACCTGGAGACCCGTATCATTCCTTGTTCTTGTCCATGGCCTTGTTGCGGGACAAGAATGTGTGAGGAGCCATGAGGCCGCCATATCGCGCTCTGTTCTATTAAGATGAAAGCGGAATACATGTTCTATTGCGTGGTTGGCACAGTATTTATAGATCAGTCAGGCATGGTTTTCACCAGCAGCCGCACCCCACGACTGAAGACCGGCTGGACCAGCCGGCATACCACGGCCACTGCTTCGCCCGTGTGAACACCGCAGCCGTCGTCACCCACCACCGTTCCGGGGCCTCGCCTGGGTGTGGACTGCGTGCGCGGTTGGTCGCGGCGGCGCTCGACGCCTGGATGCGTGCACGGGGCGCGGATCGATGGCGAGGTGCGGCGCCGGCTCGTGCAGGCTGGGCGCGGCGATTCGCAGGGCGTGGCGTGTGGCTTCCTCGGAGCGCGTGGTGTGCTGCGGATGCCCCTGCTCCTCCTCTGTTCTGCTGCTGAGGGAGAGTGGCTTCGATCTGGATCGGAGTATCTCAGATCTTGTTGCTTCCTCTCGCGATGTGGCGCGGATGCTGCGGTGGTGGTGGTCGCGGTGGTGCTGCGGTGGTGGACGGCGGCTACGGCCAGGGATGTGGCGCGTGTCTGGTTGCGGTGGATCGAGGGATCCCGCGCCCGGAGTGAGGTTGCTCTCAGCAGGGGTGGTGGCTGGTAGGCGGTGGTCGGTGGCGGCTGGTGGTCGGCGCAACTCCGGGAGAAATCTTTGCTCCGGTCCTCATCGGAGCCGGTGACGGCGGCGCCCGCGGGTGCCGTGATCTTTTTTGGAAGCGTCATCGTGGAGGTGCTCCTGCTCCTCCCCACGGCTTTGGCTCCGGAGGAAAACCTCAGATCCGCTAGATCGGGCGATGGAGGCGTCTGCGTGTCTTTCTCCTCCTTGGGGGCATCGTCTCGGAGCTAGCTACGACTGGGAGACCGGTGGATGGCGGCATCTTCGCCGTGTGGGTTGCGGCATCTTCGCCGCGTAGTTTGCTGAGTCGGCTTTGTCGGGGGCGCTGATTTCTGTTTGGCAACGATGATGGTGTCGAGAGGAGCTTTGGTCGCGGCTCGGGCTTTGGTAGTCGGATCTTCCCGGCGTGTCCGATGTGCTCCTTATGGCACGGTCGGCGCAAGTCCTGCATATCTCCCTTGTGATGATCGTCGTCAGAGTCGGAGCTGGCGGTTGTCCGTGCGTGTGGTTATCTGTTGGCATGTGCCGTCATGATTTCTGTGCAGTTGTTTGAGGGTTGGCTCCGACGATGAAGGTCTACGGTGAAGTCGGAGTCGCTCGTTCGGAGGTAACCGGTGATGACGATGACGCTTGCGACTTCTCGGCGGATGTCGTTTCCTCTTTGTAGCTCTGTGATCCCATGTCGGTGGCCAGGTTGGCCGGTGGTACCCATTTTATGTGGGTTGGATTGTATCGGTTTTTAGCCCGGGTTTTCGTCAATTAACCGGGCAAATCTCACTTCTTCTTAATTAATGAAAATGGCAAGTCTTTTGCCTCGTTTCAAAAAAAAAAGACAAGAAGTTTGGTCTATTATACACTCTGAAAACAAATTAGTAATTAAACAAAAAAAATTATAAAATTCTGAAAATATTTTTGAATAAACTTAACCTTTCATTGTACTTGTGACAAAAATTCCGCAAAAAGAAAAAACCCCGTTGACTTCTTTTGAAAAAAATAAAATTTTCAATCAAAATAGTGTGAACGGTGACCTATAATAGCAATAATTTTATTTTATTTTACACTGAAGTCAACGCTGATTTTTTATTCCTGAAAAATTATATACTAGTGCAATAGAAAGGCAAGTTTATAAAAAATATCTTCTAAACTTTGTTGACTTGTTTTTTGAGCAGTTTTAGCATGGTCCCTCTTACCCCCTCTTTTCACACGAGAGGTAAGAGTATGTAGTAGATCTGAGCCGTTGATCACATTAATTAGTGGTCGGATTAACTCTTACCTTTTTACCTCATATGTAAAAATAAGGGGTAAGAGGGAGCATGTTAAAATTTGCCTTTTTTTTATACCTGGTGTATACACACACGGAAAAACCAAAGGACATTTCACCGCCCCATCGCTGCTCGGAGAACCTGAGCAGCGCCACCTGACCGGGCACAAGAATCCCCACAGACCTACACCCCTGCCCTGCGCACAACGTCCCCATGCCTCGTGCCCCCGCCGCACGACCCCCCGCCCCCCTCCAGACTCAACCGGATCTGCTGGAAACCGGCCCGCACATTGTCGCCCGCCTATACTGCCACCTACCACCATCGGGCGAGAATGGCGGCCATCGACGGTCGGCAACTTCGCGTTGTTCACATTGGGCCGCAACAACTACGGGGCCAAACCATCCTGTTCAATCGTCGACCTCACCTCCACCAGCGGTGTTGATTGCCAGACGGCAGATATACTCCGATGTACTCCCTCCGTCCGGAAATACTTGTCATCAAAATGAATAAAAGGGGATGTATCTAGATGTAATTTAGTTCTAGATACATCCTTTTTTTTTTCATTTTGATGACAAGTATTTTCGGACAGAGGGAGTATATGGGAGACGAACATGCCCGTCCGGTGAAGAGTAGGACAAGGGACCCATATGTGCCCATGTCTGGCGAAGAGTAGGACGTGGGACAAGGACGTGCCCTCGTCCGGCTAAGGGTAGACTTGGGTCGGTTACTTTTGTGTGCTATATGTAAAAAAAATACTATATCTTATACTCCATATATATTTTATTTACTAATTGGAGGCACCAATAGAGCTTCCACATTAATTCTCAGGAAACACACAAATTTAACCTTCGGGTCCTATATCTATGGTCCAGATGTAATTGATGTTTAGTGTCCTAGAGTTGTAGGATTCTGAAACGTGAGGAATTATACACGTAACTTCTCTAGCCAAATAAGTGATGTTTAGAGTCCTAGAATTATAGGACTCTCCAACGTGAGGAATTATAGACGTAATTTCTCGGGCCAAATAAGTGATGTTTAGAGTCCTGGAATAATAGGAGTCTCCAAAGTGAGTAACTTCTCTGGCCCCCCTCACGACATTGGAGATATGCATCCTCTTCTTTCCTCCTCCAGTGTTCAACGAGCCTACAACAGCCTTCCTTTGCTACATAGTCACAAATTTCATGGTCATATCACCCATCTTTGCTTTCTTAGTCACAATTTTCCACTAAACGGTGCAGACAGATTTATTGACCACATCAACACCATTGTGAAGCAGCACGGCCTTCTGACGCTTGATATATTCACGGTAACGGCTGAGCCCTAGAAGCAACACACTGAATCGCTGATCATGTGAACGGACGGGTTGGCTTTGCCGCAGTATCTTTCTTGGCGCATATCGTCCTCGAATCAAAGTTGAACTTCCAATCAAGATGCACTACTGGCAGCGGTCGAGGTCCCGTGTTGTATGGATACAAGGATATGCGGCAATGATCATGTGAGTATGATAAGGAAGACCTCGGGAGCTTCTATCGCCGGCGCTGTGGAGCAACAATCTCCGATCAAGATAGACGTCGTGCAGCATCCTTAGAAGCCGTAGTCGGCAGTAATGGACTGTTGGTGGTCGCTCCAGGTCAGATATTTGATGATTGATTCTCGAACATCTAAAGTGTCGTTGTATGGCTTGTTATGGGCCACTTTATAGGTTTACTACTAGTACAAATACCCGTGCGTTGCATCGGGCGACAAAAGGGGCATAACCTGCTTCATGTGTCATTTTGCACCATTTTTCATATCCAATTTCAATAAACATCGATAATAATATTGAATGTGGAAATTTCCTTGTTTTTAATAAATATAAATATTACTGTTTTCATTAAAAATGTAACACCTTTTGAAGAATAATTAACATATTTGTTGAAAATTGGAACATTTCCCTATAAATTAACATTCATTAACAGATGTTTTCTTGAAAAGAATGTTTTTCTGTTGTGCATTTCGAAATGGTTTCTTAGTAAAAATTAATTTTTGGAGGAATTTTTATGTATTTTTCAAAAGTACGAGCATATTTTTAAACTATAGGAAATACGCCCGTGCTTTGCAACGGGGTAAATTTTTTGCGTCCATTTGAAACCACCGCCAACGTCCCACGACATCATTCGAACGGTGCTATCTAAATATGTCCATCCGTCACAACGGAAGAAAAAAAAATCACTTCACTCTCATATGCCAGTAAGCATGTAATGATTTAAGTCTAAACACAACCTAAAACATAAGCAATGATTTGATTCATGATACACATAGTCAATTATTCCCGGCATGAATAAGAATTGTATGCTTTCAGCATGATCATCTTTGCAAACGGCTAAGCCTCAGTATAACTATTCACCAATTAATACTATAGAAAACCAAATATTGATTGATCAATGTAAGCTTGCATGTTGAGTTCCTCCTTTGCTTACTTAGCTAGACTAGTAAGCGTGCACGTGCAATGCTTGTATCCTAATCTTCGTCTTATGTTTTTACCTGGAGATTTAAATGCGTGTCACGGCCTATGATTTCAATGTAGTAATTTATTTTAGATCAAGTCATTGGTCCTGTTTGACCGATGAAAGACGTCCATTGTTGAAATGCTGTTATCCCAAATTTCCAAAAACAAAATGAAAAAAAATCACGTATGTAACACACGACCAAAACACACGTCTTCATATATAAATAATGATCACATAAATGTATTATAATTGTTACTTATTACAAAAATACTTAAAAGTAACAACTAAGCAACATTATCTAGTAATCATTATTTGATGATGATCCTCTCTGGAAGGTCCATCTTTTGATACGATCTATAATGGTTCGTTCTAAGACTGGAATATTGTTTAGAACTTCATTCTCTTCATACTTCAAAATATGAACCAAAAATCGCTTCCTCAGTTCAAAGTCATCCTACATATGCATTATATAACATTGTTATTAAAAAAACATGAGTAACGTGTGTAGAAATGAGCATGGTGGCAATACTTACCTTAGGTACCGGAAAATGTAGCGTCCCATCGTGCCAGGAGTGCATTAAATTGAAAACTAAATAACCAGACAAGGGACTGCATGTATGAAATGTTACATGTGAGGAATTATAGACGTAACTTCTCTAGCCAAATAAGTGATGTTTAGAGTCCTAGAATTATAGGACTCTCCAACGCGAGGAATTGTAGACGTAATTTCTCGGGCCAAATAAGTGATGTTTAGAGTCCTGGAATAATAGGAGTCTCCAAAGTGAGTAACTTCTCTGGCCCCCCTCACGACATTGGAGATATGCATCCTCTTCTTTCCTCCTCCAGTGTTCAACGAGCCTACAACAGCCTTCCTTTGCTACATAGTCACAAATTTCATGGTCATATCACCCATCTTTGCTTTCTTAGTCACAATTTTCCACTAAACGGTGCAGACAGATTTATTGACCACATCAACACCATTGTGAAGCAGCACGGCCTTCTGACGCTTGATATATTCACGGTAACGGCTGAGCCCTAGAAGCAACACACTGAATCGCTGATCATGTGAACGGACGGGTTGGCTTTGCCGCAGTATCTTTCTTGGCGCATATCGTCCTCGAATCAAAGTTGAACTTCCAATCAAGATGCACTACTGGCAGCGGTCGAGGTCCCGTGTTGTATGGATACAAGGATATGCGGCAATGATCATGTGAGTATGATAAGGAAGACCTCGGGAGCTTCTATCGCCGGCGCTGTGGAGCAACAATCTCCGATCAAGATAGACGTCGTGCAGCATCCTTAGAAGCCGTAGTCGGCAGTAATGGACTGTTGGTGGTCGCTCCAGGTCAGATATTTGATGATTGATTCTCGAACATCTAAAGTGTCGTTGTATGGCTTGTTATGGGCCACTTTATAGGTTTACTACTAGTACAAATACCCGTGCGTTGCATCGGGCGACAAAAGGGGCATAACCTGCTTCATGTGTCATTTTGCACCATTTTTCATATCCAATTTCAATAAACATCGATAATAATATTGAATGTGGAAATTTCCTTGTTTTTAATAAATATAAATATTACTGTTTTCATTAAAAATGTAACACCTTTTGAAGAATAATTAACATATTAGTTGAAAATTGGAACATTTCCCTATAAATTAACATTCATTAACAGATGTTTTCTTGAAAAGAATGTTTTTCTGTTGTGCATTTCGAAATGGTTTCTTAGTAAAAATTAATTTTTGGAGGAATTTTTATGTATTTTTCAAAAGTACGAGCATATTTTTAAAATGTTTTTAAACTATAGGAAATACGCCCGTGCTTTGCAACGGGGTAAATTTTTTGCGTCCATTTGAAACCACCGCCAACGTCCCACGACATCATTCGAACGGTGCTATCTAAATATGTCCATCTGTCACAACGGAAGAAAAAAAAATCACTTCACTCTCATATGCCAGTAAGCATGTAATGATTTAAGTCTAAACACAACCTAAAACATAAGCAATGATTTGATTCATGATACACATAGTCAATTATTCCCGGCATGAATAAGAATTGTATGCTTTCAGCATGATCATCTTTGCAAACGGCTAAGCCTCAGTATAACTATTCACCAATTAATACTATAGAAAACCAAATATTGATTGATCAATGTAAGCTTGCATGTTGAGTTCCTCCTTTGCTTACTTAGCTAGACTAGTAAGCGTGCACGTGCAATGCTTGTATCCTAATCTTCGTCTTATGTTTTTACCTGGAGATTTAAATGCGTGTCACGGCCTATGATTTCAATGTAGTAATTTATTTTAGATCAAGTCATTGGTCCTGTTTGACCGATGAAAGACGTCCATTGTTGAAATGCTGTTATCCCAAATTTCCAAAAACAAAATGAAAAAAATCACGTATGTAACACACGACCAAAACACACGTCTTCATATATAAATAATGATCACATAAATGTATTATAATTGTTACTTATTACAAAAATACTTAAAAGTAACAACTAAGCAACATTATCTAGTAATCATTATTTGATGATGATCCTCTCTGGAAGGTCCATCTTTTGATACGATCTATAATGGTTCGTTCTAAGACTGGAATATTGTTTAGAACTTCATTCTCTTCATACTTCAAAATATGAACCAAAAATCGCTTCCTCAGTTCAAAGTCATCCTACATATGCATTATATAACATTGTTATTAAAAAAACATGAGTAACGTGTGTAGAAATGAGCATGGTGGCAATACTCACCTTAGGTACCGGAAAATGTAGCGTCCCATCGTGCCAGGAGTGCATTAAATTGAAAACTAAATAACCAGACAAGGGACTGCATGTATGAAATGTTACATGTGAGGAATTATAGACGTAACTTCTCTAGCCCAATAAGTGATGTTTAGAGTCCTAGAATTTTAGGACTCTCCAACGCGAGGAATTGTAGACGTAATTTCTCGGGCCAAATAAGTGATGTTTAGAGTCCTGGAATAATAGGAGTCTCCAAAGTGAGTAACTTCTCTGGCCCCCCTCACGACATTGGAGGTATGCATCCTCTTCTTTCCTCCTCCAGTGTTCAACGAGCCTACAACAGCCTTCCTTTGCTACATAGTCACAAATTTCATGGTCATATCACCCATCTTTGCTTTCTTAGTCACAATTTTCCACTAAACGGTGCAGACAGATTTATTGACCACATCAACACCATTGTGAAGCAGCACGGCCTTCTGACGCTTGATATATTCACGGTCACGGCTGAGCTCTAGAAGCAACACACTGAATCGCTGATCATGTGAACGGACGGGTTGGCTTTGCCGCAGTATCTTTCTTGGCGCATATCGTCCTCGAATCAAAGTTGAACTTCCAATCAAGATGCACTACTGGCAGCGATCGAGGTCCCGTGTTGCATGGATACAAGGATATGCGGCAATGATCATGTGAGTATGATAAGGAAGACCTCGGGAGCTTCTATCGCCGGCGCTGTGGAACAACAATCTCAAGATAGACGTCGTGCAGCATCCTTAGAGCATCTCCAGCCACGCTCCCAACACGTCATTTTCAGGCGATTTTTCCGCGCCGGCGCTAAAAAATCGCCCCAGCCGCGTCCCCAGAAGCCTAATTTTCGCCAGCTCAGGTCGAATTTGGCGCCGACGGACCCAAGCCGAACCCGGCGCGCTGGGAGGCGCTCGGGGGCGTCGGGCGAAACGGTTTTGACGCGAAAGAGCCGCGAGCCCGCCGAGTCAGCGACACTCGCCTCGTCGTTCTCAGAAGTCCTCGGTTTCCCACGAGGAATCAATGACAAGGCTGCCGCCGGTCAGCCTTCCATTGATTCCTCACCACGGGGCGGCTCTGCACGGGCGGCGCGGCGACACCTCACTCCCCGACACGCGTACACAGGTCCCCGTGGCGGCTACCCTCACCGTCGATCTCTCCGCCATCGGCGCACCTCCCCTCCCATCATCACATCGCGACGATGTGCGAGCGGTACCCCGGCGACAGAGCGGCAGCCAACGGCTTCGGCCGCCTCTCGCTGCACGCGTGGGAGTCGCACCTGTCCTCCAAAGCGAACATCCCGGCGCCTCCCGACATGCGCGCCGGACCGT
Organism: Secale cereale; assembly: GCA_902687465.1. Taxonomy (NCBI): domain Eukaryota; kingdom Viridiplantae; phylum Streptophyta; class Magnoliopsida; order Poales; family Poaceae; genus Secale; species Secale cereale. The sequence goes on along the minus strand of LR738710.1, from coordinate 20,174,467 downwards.
CAGGATGGAAGCTCAGCGCCGGAGGCGTCCCCGTCCCCTCCCCCCCCCGGCCGGACGCTGACGCGTGTCCCGACTACTTCGCCGGCGAGGTCGACTGCGTCTGGTCGACGCTGACCGAGGAGCAGCGCGCCTCGCCGCAGTATGCCGCCGACAACCACGGGGCGTGGGCGGCGTACTTCCAGCGCAGGCAGGAGCAGCGCCTCGCCTCCATCAACGGGGCACCGGCGGTGGGGGCGGTGGAACGGCGACGGGCAACGCCTCTGGTGGTCCGCACCTGGCCGGACGCTCAATGAGGTGCTCGCGTACCTCGAGGGCGGCAATGACCCGCCGCTCACTTACCCCGACAGCCGCCCCGGTCCCCCACAGCGGCGCCGGGCAGTGGATGCCCCGAAGGTTCGTCTCCGGCTCTTCCTCCTCCCCCCGCTCCTCCTCGCACTCCTCCGGCTCAGCGGCGGTGTTCAGCGTCAAGGCCGAGCCCACGGCGGAGACCCCGCTCGGCCGACATCATCATCAACGAAGGCGGGCGCGTTTCCTCCTCGGCTCCTCCCCGCTTCGTCAAGCCGAAGAAGAAGCCGGGACTCGCCGCTGTGAAGAAGGAACCTGGGCTCGCTCCCGTGAAGACGGAGCCCGGGCTCGCCGACGGCTACAAGGAGACGATCGACTACGCGGCGGCGTTGAAGTGGGCGCGGAACGACTGAGCGTGGACTGAGATGGAGTGCCAGTGTCGTGCCTATGAAGAGCTCGTCGCACGACACTGGAGCCGGCGAGGCCGTGACGAGGGAGGCGTCGTCGTCCTCGACGACGACAGCGACGAAGGCGCACCACCGGCACCGCTCCGTCAGGGCGACGCCGGCCAGGGGTCCAGCAGGGGCGGCGGCGTCCGCGTTAATAACACCCAAGTGTAGGGGATTGCAACAATTTTCGAGGGTAATGTATTCAACCCAAATTTTTTGATTCGACACAAGGGGAGCCAAAGAATACTCTTAAGTATTAGCAGCTGAGTTGTCAATTAAACCACACCTGGAAACTTAGTATCTGCAGCAAGATAGTTTAGTAGCAAAGTAATATGATAGTGGCGGTAGCGGCAATAAAAGTAACAGTAGTGTTTTTGTAGATTTTGCAATAGTAGCAACGGAAAAGTAAATAAGCATCAAGCAATATATAAAAAACCCGTGGGCATTGGATCGGTGATGGGAAATTATGTCGGATATAATTCATCATGTAAAAGTTATAATCTAGGATGACACAGAACTAGCTCCAGTTCATCAATGTAATATAGACATGTATTCCGAATATAGTCATACATGCTTATGGAAAAGAACTTGCATGACATCTTTTGTCCTACCCTCCCATGGCAGCGGGGTCCTATTGGAAACTAAGAGATATTAAGGCCTACTTTTAATAGAGTATCGGACTAAAGCATTAACACATAGTGAATACATGAACTCCTCAAACTAAGGTCATCACCGGGAGTGGTCCCAATTATTGTCACTTCGGGGTTGCCGGATCATAACACATAGTAGGTGACTATAGACTTGCAAGATAGGATCAAGAACACACATATATTCATGAAAATATAATAGGTTCAGATCTGAAATCATGTCACTCGGGCCATAGTGACAAGCATTAAGCATAGCAAAGTCATCGCAACATCAATCTCAGAACATAGTGGATACTAGGGATCAAACCCTAACAAAACTAACTCGATTACATGATAGATCCCATCCAACCCATCACCGTCCAGCAAACCTACGATGGAATTACTCACGCACGACGGTGAGCATCATGGAATTGGTGATGGAGGAAGGTTGATGATGACGATGGCGACGATCTCCACTCTCCGGAACCCCGAACGGTCTCCAGATCAGCCCTCCCGAGAGAGATTAGGGTTTGGCGGCGACTCCGTATCGTAAATGCGATAATTCTTCCTCTTTGATTTTTTCTTCCCGTAAGTGAAAATATGAGATCCGGGGATACGTCAGTGGAGCACCAGGGGGCCATGAGGCAGGGGGCGCGCCCCCACCCTCGTGGACAGGGTGTGGGCCCCCTGGTCTGGATCTTCTTGCAGGTATTTTTTTATATTTTCTAAAATAATTCTCCGTGGATTTTCAGGTCATTCCGAGAACTTTTTATTTCTACACAAAAACAACACCATGGCAATTCTGCTGAAAACAGCGTCAGTCCGGGTTAGTTCCATTCAAATCATGCAAGTTGGAGTCCAAAACAAGGGCAAAACGGTTTGGAAAGTAGATACGTTGGAGATGCACGAACTCCCCCAAGCTTAAACCTTTGCTTGTCTTCAAGCAATTCGGTTGATAAACTGAAAGTGATAAAGAAAAACTTTGACAAACTCTGTTTGCTCTTGTTGTTGTAAATATGTAAGCCATCATTCAGGTTTTCAGCAAGATCATGAACTAACCATATTCACAATAACTTTCAGGTCTCAAGACTACTCACATCAATGGCATAATCAACTAGCGAGCAATAATAATAAACCTCGGATGACAACACTTTCTCAAAACAATCATGATATGATATAACAAGATAGTATCTCGCTAGCCCTTTCTGAGACCGCAAAACATAAATGCAGAGCACCTATATAGATCAAGGACTGACTAGCCATTGTAATTCATGGTAAAAAAGATCCAGTCATGATCATACTCAATGCAAATTAATGGTAATACATGCAAATGACAGAGGTGCTCTCCTACTGGTGCTCTTTGATAAAAGGATGATGACTCTGCATAAAAGTAAATAGATAGGCCCTTCGTAGAGGGTAGCAGGGATTTTTAGAGGTGACAGAGCTCGATTTTATAATAGAGATGAATAACATTTTGAGCGGTATACTTTCATTGTCAACATAACAACCAAGCCTCGATATCTTCCATACTACGCACATTATAGGAGGTTCCTAAACAGAATGGTAAATTTTATACTCCCCCAACCACCAACAAGCACACTCCACGGTCATCCGAGTCCACGGGTACCGTCCAAACAAGCAACAGCCCTGGGGGAGTTTTGTTTAATTATTATGATTTTAAGCATGGGACTGGGCATCCCGGTTACCAGCCATTTTCTTATGAATGATGAGCGGAGTCCACTCATCGTGAGAATAACCCACCTAGCATGGAAGATATAGACAACCCTAGTTGAAACATGAGCTGTTCGAGCATACAAAACATAATTTCATTTAAAGGTTTAGAGTTTGGCACATACAAATTTACTTGGAACGGCAGGTAAATACCACATATAGGAAGGTATGGTGGACTCATATGGAACAACTTTGGGGTTTATGGAAGTGGATGCACAAGCAGTATTCCCGCTTAGTACAAGTGAAGGCTAGAAAGAGACTGGGAAGCGACCAGTTAGAGAGCAACAACGGTCATGAACATGCATTAAAATTAATCAACAGTGAATGCAATCATGAGTAGGACATAAATCACCATGAACATAAATATCGTGGAGGCTATGTTGATTTTGTTTCAACTACATGCTTGAACATGTGCCAAGTCAAACCACTTGAATCGTTCAAAGAAGGATACCACCCCATCATACCACATCACAACCATTTTAATATCATGTTGGCACGCAAGATATAACATTATAAACTCTCAGCTAATTAAGCATGGCATAAGCAACTATGATTTCTAATTGTCATTGCAAGCATGTTTCATTCATAACAAGCTGAATCAGGAACGATGAACTATCATATTTACAAAAACAAGAGAGGTCGAGTTCATACCAGCTTTTCTCATCTCAATTAGTTCATCATATATCATCCTTATTGCCTTTCACTCGCATGACCGAACGGTGTGGATAATAATAATAGTGCACGTGCATTGGACTAAGCTGGAATCTGCGAGCATTTAATACAAGAGAGAAGACAAGGTAATATGGCTCAAGGTTAAATCAACAATAAAGCATATGAGAGCCACTAAGCATTTTCAATCATGGTCTTCTACTCTTAGCCACCAAAGAAAAGAAAATAAACTATTTACACGGGAAAGCTCTCAACAAGCAAAAGAAGAACGGAAAATCTTTTTGGATTTTCTTTTAATTACTACTACTACAAGCAAGGAAAATAAACTAGCTAGAAGTTACAACTAATATTTTTTTTGTTTTTCTTAAGGTTTTTCTAGCACACGAGAAAAAGACTAAGAAAAAGAAATTGAAACTAAACATGGATGGTACAATGGAAGAGTGTGAGCATCGAAAACTAGAATAAGTGTGAACATGAATGTAAAATCGGTGAGAAACACGTACTCCCCCAAGCTTAGGCTTTTGTCCTAAGTTGGTCTATGGCTAGTATTGGCCTAGCGGATATCCAAAGTCGTAGTTGGGGTTGTACTGAGATGCAGCAGCTACCGCCTGCTGAGCTGCAGCTCGAAGGCGGGCTGCTTCCGTCATATTATGATATGCATTTGCCTCCTCCATGGTTATAGTGTATCTCCCTTTTGCCTGAAATTCAAACAAAGTAGGGGCAGGAAGAACAATAGGGATGGCATGACGCGTGTTAAAAATTAGTTGATATTTGAGGGATTGATCATCCCTCTCTATAAACCGGTGACTAGTCATAGCATGGCAATCCAAATGAGCAGGAGGTAAAGGTTCATCATTCTCACGCACAGGCACATCAAGACGGCGAGCTATGCGAGTGGCATAGATCCCACCAAATAAATCTCCATGCAAACCATTATGGTGTAGTCTACGTGCAACAATGGCTCCCAAGTTATATTTCCTATCACCTAGTACAACACTCTTGAGAACACTAAGATCTGGGACACACATGTGACAATGCAAGCCTCATCTTTACCATTTATGCATCTACCAATAAAGAGAGCAAAATAATGAATAGCAAAAAAATGAATGCTCCCTATAGTAGCCTGTGTGATTTCTCTAGATTCCCCCACTGTGATACTAACAAGGAAATCTCTAAATTCAGATTTGCGAGGATCACCCATACTGCTCCACTGTGGGAGCTTACAAGCATCATTAAAATCCTCTAAGTCCATGGTGTAAGATTTATGATAAAGGTCAAACAGAACAGTGTGAGAATTACGTGAAGATGAAAATTTAAACCTTCTCACAAAGGTATCAGTTAAGCCATGGTATTGAGGGCACTTATCTTGTATGAAGCCCTCGAGGTCAGCGTTGCGCACATATGCGTAAAATTCATCCTTGATGCCAACCTGATCCATAAAGTCATCTGACAGCCATTCACAAGGCCTCACATCAGCATCCCTCGGTAGTTCATCATCCGGCTCACGAAACGTGAGCCTTGTTTCTTGCTTCTTTGAAGAACCACCTTGGAAGTTTTTCCTATGCATTTTTCTGAAATTTTCTGAAATTTTTAGTAACTAAAATAAAAGTTAACCAAACTCAATAAGATTGATAGCAACAACTCCTACTAGTGCCTAGAGACTATATCATGCATTAGAACTACTTGGGACCAAAGAAATTTGACATGCAAGCTCAAGAACAAGGTCACCATAGAAGCAAAAATTTGCAATAAATAAAGCACTAGAACAAAAACTAATTGGACCAATGGAGGAGTCACATACTAAGGAACAATCTCCCCAAATAGTTTGGTGAATGGTGCTTTGAGCAAGGAGATCGGAAATGGCAGCAAGATGAGCTAGAACTCGTGCTTGAGCTGGTGGTGATTTTTTTGGAAGGAAGAAGAAGAGTGTGGGTGCAGGAATAAGTGGAGCGGGGCACATGGGGCCCACGAGGCAGGGGGCGCGCCCTGGACCCTCGTGGCCAGGTGCTGGCTCCCCTCGCTGTGTGTTATGTGCCATATATTCTCAAATATTCTAGAAAAAATCATATTTCATTTTCAGGTCATTTGGAGAAATTTTATTTTCGGGGTATTTTTTATTGCACGGATAAGTCTGGAAACAGACAGAAAATACTATTTCTGTTTTGTTTATCCTAATTAGCAGAAAGTAAAGGGGGGTACAGAAGGTTGTGCTATCTAGATTCACCTATCCCATGCTCATCAAAAGGAATCCATTAACAAGGTTGATCAGGTCTTGTTAATAAACTCTTTCCGAATTACATGAAACCGGAGAATTTTCGAATAACACTAGGTTACCTCAATGGGGGTATGTATGTCCCCAACGATAAGAATATTATATGTCTTCTTGACAGTAGGAAGAGGAAATTCAAAACCTCCAATAGTAATAGTTGAAAATTTTCCAATATAATCGATACTGTGGACCTGAGGTTGTTTCCTCGGAAAGTGTACCGTATGCTCATTACCATTGACATTGCCTTTGTTGCAATCAATAATAGCCCCTGCAGTATTCAAAAAGGGTCTACCGAGGATAATATACATACTATCGTCCTCGGGAATATCAAGTATAACAAAGTCCGTTAGAATAGTAATATCTGCAACCACAACAGGCACATCCTCACAAATACCGACAAGTATATCAGTTGATTTATCAGCCAGTTGCAAAGATATTTCAGTAGGTGTCAACTTACTCAAGTCAAGTCTACGATATAAAGAGAGAGGCATAACACTAACACCGGCTCCAAGATCACATAAGGCAGTTCTAACATAGTTTCCTTTAATGGAGCAAGGTATAGTAAGTACTCCTGGATCTCCTAGTTTCTTAGGTATTCCACCCTTAAAAGTGTAATTAGCAAGCATGGTGGAAATTTCTACTTCAGGTATCTTTCTTTTATTGGTAATAATATATTTCATATACTTAGCATAAGAATTTGTTTTAAGCACATCAGTCAAACGCATACGCAAAAAGATAGGTCTAATCATTTCAGCAAAGCGCTCAAAATCCTCATCATCCTTTTTCTTGGATGGTTTAGGAGGAAAAGGCATGGGTTTCTGAACCCATGGTTCTCTTTCCCTACCGTGCTTCCTAGCAACAAAGTCTCTCTTATCATGACGTTGATTCTTTGATTGTGGGTTATCAAGATCAACAGCAGGTTCTGTCTCTACATCATTATCATTTCTAGGTTGAGCATCATCATTAACATTATCACTAGGTTCATGTTCATTACCAGATTGTGTCTCAGCATCGGAAACAGATATATCATTGGGATTCTCAGGTGTGTCAGCTACAGGTTCACTAGAAGCATGCAAAGTCCTATCATTTTTTCTTCTTCTTAGAAGAATTAGGTGCATCTAAATTAGCTCTCTGAGAATCTTGCTCAATTCTCTTAGGGTGGCCCTCAGGATACAAAGGTTCCCGAGTCACCTTACCACCTCTAGTAGCAACTCTAATAGCATAGTCATTATTCTTACTATTTAATTCATTGAGCAAATCATTCTAAGCCTTAAGTACTTGTTCTACTTGAGTGGTAACCATGGAAGCATGTATACTACTAAGCTTCAGTTCACCCTTAACTCTAGACAGATAATCACTCAAGCATTCAATCATATAAGCATTGTGTTGCAATTGTCTACCAACATAAGCATTGAAGTTTGCTTGTTTCACAATGAAATTGTCAAACTCATCTAAGCATTGGCTAGCAGACTTATAACAAGGAATATCACCTTTATCTAATCTATAAAGAGAATTTACCTTTACTACCTGTGTCGGGTTATCAAGACCATGTATTTCTTCAATAGGTGGTAAATTCTTAATATCTTCAACTTTAATACCCTTTTCTTTCATAGATTTTTTTGCCTCTTGCATATCTTCAGGACTAAGAAATAGAACAACTCTTTTCTTCGGAGTTGGCTTAGGGGCTGGTTCAGAAAGTGTCCAATTATTTTCATTGGCCAGCATATTATTCAATAGTAATTCAGCTTGATCAATTGTTCTTTCCCTGAAAACACAACCAGCACAACTATCCAGGTGGTCTCTGGAAGCATCGGTTAGTCCATTATAAAAGACATCAAGTATATCGTTCCTCTCAAGAGGATGATCAGGCAAAGCATTAAGTAATTGGAGAAGCCTCCCCCAAGCTTGTGGGAGACTCTCTTCTTCAATTTGCACAAAGTTATATATTTCCCGTAAGGCAGCTTGTTTCTTATGAGCGGGAAAATATTTAGCAGAGATGTAATACATCATATCCCGGGGACTACGCACACAACCATGATCAAGAGAATTAAACCAAGTCTTAGCATCACCCTTTAACGAGAAACAAAATAACTTAAGGATATAGTAGTAACGAATCGTTTCATCGTTGGTAAACAGGGTGGCTATATCATTCAACTTAGTAAGATGTGCCACAATAGTTTCAGACTCATAGCCATGGAAAGGATCAGATTCAACCAAGGTAATTAACCCAGGATCAACAGAGAATTCATAATCCTTATCAGTAACACAGAAAGGTAAAGTAGCGAAAGCAGGGTCATGTTTCATTCTAGCATTCAAGGACTTTTCTTCCAACTTAGCTAATAATTTCTTAAGATCATATCGATCGTTGCAAGCAAGAAAGTCTCTAGCAGTTTCTTCATCCATAACATAACTGTAAGGGCATATTTCTCCATAAGTAGTTTTGGTGACTGATGACAATGCATTTGCGGACTAATCGTGTGCTCTAAGCTCCTACAGGTATATCTCACTTAGGCACAAGACGATTGATTGCCCCTCGGATTCGATGGAAGACGGTGTTTTCTTTTTGCTCCCTGTCGATGGCTTTGAGTAATAGGAAAGCCGTACTATTAAGAGGGGGTCCGCTTCCGAAAGGTTTGGGTGGAATCAACACGTACACATCTTACTCTCACACCACCTTTCCCTTGCTTCTCTGGAGTTCCAACCGTTTATTAATGTATATGCAAACCATGACTTCTTAACTAAATCATCTGCCTGGCAAGCGGTAGTACCGCTCTATAAAGCGGTAGTACCGCTCCATAAAGCGGTAGTACCGCACAGCCACATGGTAGTACCGCCTGAAGACACGGTAGTACCGCACCAGCGGTAGTACCGCGGCTCCAGAGTGGTAGTACCGTGTGTCTGGCCCGGCACTGATTCTAAGTGCAGAAGTAGGTGCGGAAGTAATTTTTTACTTCCGCATCCTATGCGGTAGTACCGCTTACTCCAAGCGGTAGTACCGTGTCGCGTTTTGCTACTACCGTTTTCTCTGCGGATGTAGCCGCGGATGTAATTTATTTCATCCGTGGTTTTCAATCATCTCGCATGTTTTTGCCTAGCGGTAGTACCGCTCAGCCAGCGGTAGTACCGCAACTTACGTGCGGTACTACCGCTCTCTGCGGGCTAAAAACGCACATAATGGTTGGATTTGCTCTCCCACTATATATAGCGGGTCTTCTTCCCCAAGAAGACTTACCTCTTCCCCCACTACTCCATTGTTGCTCCAAAAGCTCCATTTCCGCCCGATGTCTCTCCCTAGCCAATCAAACTTGTTGATTTGCTCGGGATTGCTTGAGGAGGCATCGATCTACACTTCCACCAAGAGATATTTGATTCTCCCCACTAATCCCTTGCGGATCTTGTTACTCTTGGGTGTTTGAGCACCCTAGACGATTGAGGTCACCTCGAAGCCATATTCCATTGTGGTGAAGCTTCGTGGTTTTGTTGGGAGCCTCCAAGTTGTGGAGATAGCCCCAACCTTGTTTGTAAAGGTTCGGTCGCCGCCTTCAAGGGCACCACTAGTGGAATCACGGCACCTTGCATTTTGTGAGGGCGTGAGGAGAATACGGTGGCCCTAGTGGCTTCTTGGGGAGCATTGTGCCTCCACACCGCTCCAACGGAGACGTACTTCCCCTCAAAGGGAAGGAACTTCGGCAACACATCCTCGTCTCCACCGGTTCCACTTGTGGTTATTTCTTACCTTTACTTGTGCATGCTTTACTTGTTTAACTCCTATAGCATGCTTGTGTAGTTGTTATCCTTCGTTCCTTTAGTTGTCATCTTAGTAGAATATCTAGGCAACTTACTTTGACGTTTAATTTAAAGTGGTTAAGAAAAGCTAAAAATTGTTAGTTGCCTATTCACACCCCCCTCTAGTCAACCATATCGATCCTTTCAATTGGTATCAGAGCCTCGTCTCTTTTTAAGGACTTTACCGTCCAAAGAGTGGTGTCGATTTTCCCAATTTGAAACCCACGATCTTGTAACAACTCGGTAAGATGCTCATACCACGCACGTGGGCTTGCTTAAGGCCATAGAGTGCCTTATCGAGTTGGTACACGTGATTGGGGAACTTAGGATCCTCAAACCCCGGGGGTTGTTTAACATACACCAACTCATTAATAGGACCATTAAGAAATGCACTTTTCACATCCATTTGTTGCAATTTAAAGTTATGATGGGAAGCATAGGCAAGTAACAAACGGATGGATTCAAGATGAGCAACGGGGGCAAAGGTTTCACCGTAGTCGATACCCTCGACTTGGGAGTAGCCTTGAGCCACCAGACGCGCCTTGTTGCGGATGACAATGCCATGAGCATCTTGCTTGTTCTTAAAGATCCATTTGGTTCCAATGACATTATGATTCTCCTTTGGCAACTGGCACAAGACGCAAATAACTCTCTACCCCTTTGTCATCGAGACACCACAAAGGGGAAAGAGGACACTAAGAAGGGTGGCAGCCCTGGAGAAACTCAGTCATCGTACTCGTCATCAGACCCCTGCTGCTCCTCCTGACGCTCCTCGTCAGACTCTGACCACTTGTACCCCTGACGGGCCATCCAAGTTGCCTCAGGGGTGATGTTATCCTCGGACCCGTTAGACACGTCCTCTCCATAGACCGCCAAGAGCTTCTTGTCACGCTGGCGAGTCTTCTTGTCAGTCACATGAGCCCTGTATTGACCTTTAGCCTGCATGCAGAAGAGGGCCTTCATCTTTTGCTTAAGCTTTTTAGCCCAAGAAGGCTCTGAGGAGGAATAAGGAGCAAATCTTCCAGGGCCTTCCTCATCAGCTTCCTCCACAGGCTCCTCATCAGTGCCCATCTAAGCTGCAGCAGCTTGCGCACGAGTGGTGGTGTTGGCCCATCGAGTCTTGATGCGAAGACGGATGGGATCATGACGGATACAGTCGGCCTCGAACTCCTCATCAAGGTATAGCTTCTCCCAAGTCTTGGAGATCAGCAGAAACAAGAATGGACCATAGATGGGTACCTTGCGAGTGTAGATCGCAAAACGGAGCTCACACCACATGATATTGGATATGTCAAGTGGTGGAGTCTGCGTCGTGCGAGCTTCTTCACACATCAACAGCATGTCAACCAGGTATGCATGGACCTTGTCCTTGAATCCAACGCGAGGAAACAGAGAGTTGCGAAAGATCCGATACATGATGTCCAAAAATGGGTTCAACACCCATGTCTTCTTGCCACTAGCAAGAGTCTTCTCCACATAGAATGGTAGCAGCTTGTCTTTGTTGGCAGATTCTGGATTGGCGTGAGGCCGAGCTCCAACTGGGTTGTGGAGTCCCTCGTCAGGAATCTGGAGAAGATCCATGAAATCCTTCCAAGATGAAGTCATCTTGTGACCATTGGTCATCCATGTCATTGGGCGATCATCCTTGGTGTGGAAGTGGACTGACGCATAGAACTGAGCAATAATCTCCGGATCAAAATCATGCTGAAAGGTCATGATGTGCTCAAGTCCAAACTGCTCGACCAGATCCAGAGCCTCGGCAAAGTAGGCCCGGTTGGTGTCCTTCCGCATGTGGGCCACATCCACCCAGTGAGCATCCACGTACAGGTTGGTCTTGCTCTTGAGCACCTCCTGGTAGATGCGATACTGCTGCCTGGTCCAGAAAAGCTCATCTCCAGGAAACTGAGCACGGGGTTCTCCATAGGGGTTGTGCTTCCTCCGTGCCATGAACTCATTAGCTGGCATTTCTTCCATAGTCATCGAGGATTCCTTTTGCTTGTTGGCGGCGGTCTTGAACCTGCGCTGGGGATTGGAGCCCTCTGGCACATCACTGGGGTTGCGCAGACGCTTGGACCCAGTGTCGCGGACTGGATTGGTACGACGAGCATCGAAACCGGAGCCACCACCTAAAACACAAACACAAGAACACAACAAAAGCACAAAGCGAATCAATGCAAAAAGCCTCAAAAAGCACGAGAAACGAGTAGAAATGGAAATATGTACATGGTATGAAGGAACTATGACCAAAGCGGTAGTACTGCCTGACTGACGCGCAAGTAAAAAATTAGTACCGCTTAGTAAGCGGTAGTACCGCTTGGAGGAAGCGGTAGTACCGCACACTCTGCGGTAGTAAAAATTTACTTCCGTGAACAGAAGCGGAAGTAAAAAACTAGTACTGCTTACGGAGCGGTAGTACCGCGTTGGGGTTGCGGTAGTACCGCTCGGTAAGCAGTAGTAAAATTTTACTTTCGCTCCAGAGCGGTAGTACCGCTGAGGACCGCGGTAGTACCGCTCTGGTTAGATCTGAAAACGGATCTGGACCAGATCGGGCGGTAGTACCACGGTTCACCAGCGGTAGTACCGCACGGAACAGATCTGAACAGTGCGGATCTAGATGAGGCCATGTAGATCGAACAACGGTACTATGGCTAATCATAGCAACTTGGTAGCAACATACATACTAGCATTTCTAGAGCAAGAACACTCTCCTACATCCTAAACTTCCATGGATAAGAACACGAAGAACACAAGAACACTAAGCATCTCCCCTAACCCTAAAAACAACAACAAGGCAACAAGAAGAGGGGAAAAGGGGAGAAACCTTCATCCATGGCAAGAGGGCGAGGTGGGGAGCGATCCCACCGGTCGGAATGCGAGGAGAGTGGCCGAGGGAGGAGATCCGGCGAGGTCCTCCGGCGGCGTTCTTGAGAGGGAGAGAGAGAGGGACGACGTGGGGGTTAGGAGTGAATGGGTATGGGGGAGTTGGAACTCCCCCTGCCTGCTTATAACCCCCACCCGTTCGAATATGTGCGGTAGTACCGCGGTCATCGCGGTAGTACCGCTTGGGCGGTAGTACCGCTCGCCAAGCGGTAGTACCGCTCTACCAGCGGCAGTAAATAAATACTACCGTGCTGGACGTGCGGTAGTACCGTAATCTCCTTTGCTGTAGTACCGTAACCTTGCACGGTAGTACCGCTCCTCTAAGAACAAGCACGTTAAAACACGAGGCTTTTTAGCAAAGAAGAGAGAAAAGCAAACGAACGCCCAAGCAAGGCAAATAACACAACTCCACAGAGGAGGGCGGTGGCCGAGGCCACCTATGTTTGAGTTTGTTGGTATGGCAGCGCGAAGAATTATCCTTGAGCCCATGACCAATACTCGTCTTGAAGCACTTAAACCAACTATGTATGGTAAATGATAAAGACTTGATCAGTTTATGCATAATGGGGGGAAGAATGGTTCATTGAGAGAACAATACCCCCCCTATGTCCATGCCTACATCTAGACAAGATAACTATATTGAGTGTGAGGAGTGTGTGCAAAGACTCAAGCCACATTGCTCAAATCGATGATATTTAGCTCATGCCTTAACTCGCGAAATCTTGCTTCATCCAATGGCTTCGTGAAGATATCTGCAATGTTATCATGAGTGTTGACGTAGTGAAGCTCGATCTCTCCTTGCCTTATGTGATCCCGGATGAAGTGATACTGAATCTCAATATGCTTTGTCTTGAAGTGTAGCACCGGGTTGAGAGAAATCTTGATGGCACTTTCATTGTCACACCAAAGAGGCACTTTGTCACAAGTGACACCGTAATCCTTTAAAGTTTGCCTCATCCATAAGAGTTGAGCACAACAACTGCCAGCAGCCACATACTCTGCTTCGATGGACGAGAGAGATACACAACTTTGCTTTTTGGAAGACCAACTAACAAGAGAGCAACCAAGAAATTGGCACCCTCCCGAAGTGGACTTCCTATCCACTTTGTCTCCCGCCCAGTCAGAATCAGAGAAACCTACAAGGTTGAAGTTTGCTCCTCTCGGGTACCATAAGCCAAAGTTTGGGGTATGAGCCAAATATCGAAAGATTCGCTTGACAGCCACAAAGTGACTCTCCTTAGGTGAGGCTTGAAACCGTGCACAAATTCCTACACTCAACATAACATCCGGTCTAGATGCACAAAGGTAAAGCAAGGATCCGATCATAGAGCGATATACCTTTTGATCCACCGCTTTACCATTGGGATCAATGTCAAGTTGGCATTTGGTTGGCATTGGAGTAGTAGCCGGCTTGACATCACTTAGATTGAACCTCTTGAGCATGTCTTGAGTATACTTGGATTGTTTGATGAAGATGCCTTCTCTTCTTTGTTTGATCTCAAAACCAAGGAAATACTTCAACTCTCCCATCATGGACATCTCAAAATGTGTGGTGATGAGTGCGGCGAACTCATCATTGAAAGCTTAGTTAGGAGAACTAAAGATAATATCATCAACATATAGTTGGCATACAAACAACTCCCCTTTGACCTTCTTAGTAAAAAGAGTGGGGTCGATTTTCCCAATTTCAAACCCATGATCTTGTAACAACTCGGTAAGATGCTCATACCACACATGTGGGGCTTGCTTAAGGCCATAGAGTGCCTTATCGAGTTGGTACACGTGATTGGGGAACTTAGGATCCTCAAACCCCGGGGGTTGTTTAACATACACCAACTCATTAATAGGACCATTAAGAAATGCACTTTTCACATCCATTTGTTGCAATTTAAAGTTATGATGGGAAGCATAGGCAAGTAACAAACGAATGGATTCAAGACGAGCAACGGGGGCAAAGGTTTCACCGTAGTCGATACCCTTGACTTGGGAGTAGCCTTGAGCCACCAGGCGCGCCTTGTTGCGGATGACAATGCCATGAGCATCTTGCTTGTTCTTAAAGATCCATTTGGTTACAATGACATTATGGTTCTCCTTTGGCCTTGGCACCAGACGCCACACCTTGTTGCGCTCGAAGTTCTGGAGTTCTTCATGCATGGCATTGAGCCAATCAGGGTCTTCGAGCGCCTCATAAACCTTCTGAGGTTCAACACAGGAGACAAAAGCTTGATGAGCACAATAGTTTGCTAATTGTCTACGAGTGCTTACCCCCCTTTTGATGCTTCCTAGAATGTTCTCGATGTGATGTTCGTTGGAAGCAAGCCTGGAGGCAACTTTTGCAGCCCGACGCTCTAATTGCTCTTCAAGAGTTAACTGAGGAGCACTGAGTTGATCATTTTGAGCGTCGTCAGGAGCTAGATCTTGATCTTGAGCTTCCTCTTGATCTTGATCTTGCTCGGAGGACAGAACTTGGCCTTGTGCATCATTTGGTGGCTCTCCACCATCTTGTGATTGATCTTGCACTTGGCCTTGTTCATCAGGTTGAGGGCCTTCACTTTGTTCTTCGGAAGCGTGTGGGTCTTGGGTTGGCGATAATTCCACTTGAGTGGAACATTGTCCTTCTCCTTCGGACACAAGGGGTTCCTCAATGGGTAGGATGTATCCAACACCCATTCTTCTTATGGCTTGAGGAGGAATTTCATCACCTGCATCACAAGTACCACTTTGCTCCACTTGGGAGCCGTTATTTTCATCAAACTCTATGTTACTCGTCTCCTCAATGAGTCCATTGGACTTGTTGAGGGCACGGTAAGCATGAGAGTTTGTAGCATAACCAACAAATATGCCCTCGTGAGCTCTAGATTCAAATTTAGACAAGCGAACACCTTTCTTGAGAATGAAACACTTACACCCAAATACCCGGAAGTACTTGAGATTGGGCTTGTTACCGGTAAGAATCTCATACGGAGTTTTGTTCAAGCCTTTGCGGAGATAGAGACGATTTGATGCATGGCAAGCAGTGTTGATGGATTCGGCCCAAAAGTTGTATGGAGATTTGAATTCAGCCATCATGGTTCTTGCCGCATCCATTAGAGTTCGGTTCTTTCTCTCCGCTACACCGTTTTGTTGAGGGGTATATGGAGCTGCATATTGATGTTTGATCCCCTCATCACCAAGAAACTCATCCAAGGTGTAGTTCTTGAACTCAGTGCCGTTGTCACTTCTGATCATCAAAATCTTTGCTTCATGTTGTCGTTGAGCTTCATTTGCAAAGTTGATGACGGTTTGTTGGGTCTCACTCTTCTTCTTGAAGAAGTATACCCAGGTGTATCTTGAGTAATCATCCACAGTCACCAAGCAGTACTTTCTACCCCCAAGGCTATCAAAAGATGGAGGCCCAAAGAGGTCCATGTGGAGGAGCTCTAGGGTTCTCTTTGAATAGATGATAGTCGTGGGAGGGTGAGCCGTTTCATGTAACTTTCCTTCAATGCAAGCCCTGCAAGCACGATCTTTGGCAAAGCTAACATTTGTTAGTCCTCGTGTTTCTTTTCGTTGGTCGAACTCTGTTTATTTGCGTGCTTTTGTGTCATGTGCGTGAGACTATCGTATGGTGTAAGACATATGCTTCTCTATCGTTGAACTCGTCGTTATGTCTTTATTATTATATCGTGAGCAGTTAGTTTACTTTCCCTTGTTTATGTGCTCAGTGGTATATCAGGAGTATATTTTGTGTAGAATATAGGGGGAGCACTGAACCTTGTATGTGTGTTGTGCAGTCCAAAGCACAATCTTGTGTAGGCACACATCCAGGGGGAGCTCACCTATATTCTAGTTTTAGGATTGCATACTCTCTTATTTTATCCCTGTGCAAATCCCGTATTGTCATCAATCCACCAAAAAGGGGGAGATTGTAAGGGCATATTTCTCCCTAAGTAGTTTTGGTGACTGATGACAATGCATTTGCGGACTAATCGTGTGCTCTAAGCTCCTACAGGTATATCTCACTTAGGCACAAGATGATTGATTGCCCCTCGGATTCGATGGAAGACGGTGTTTTCTTTTTGCTCCCTGTCGGTGGCTTTGAGTAATAGGAAAGCCGTATGATACGTCCAAAACGTATCTATAATTTCTGCTTGCTCCATGCTTCTTTTGTGTGATATTGCTATGATATTGATGCACTTCCATACACTTTTGATCATATTTGGACTAACCTATTAACTCAGTGCACCACAGTGTCAGTTCCTGTTTTCTGCTGTTTTTCTATTTCAGGTTTCCCCCATATTAAAAGTGCTCCAAAAATTCCGGGAAAAATACAGGAAAAATCAGCGTACAGGAAGCTTCGCGAAGAACCGAAGATGGGCCAGAGGGGAGCCAGGGGTGGCCCAGGCGGCCACCTGGCGCGGCCCCACCCCTGGCCGCGCCAGGGGGGCGCCTGGGGCCCCTGCTCCGCCTCTGCCTGCCCCCCTTCGCATATATATCCCTCTCATGCCGAAACCCTCGAGGACAGAACCCTTTTTCGCGATCTCGCCTCTGTTCTGCCGCCGCAGCGCTTCCAAGACCGGGAGCATCAGGAGAACTCTTCCCGGCACCCTGCCGGAGGGGAGAACCACCACCGGGAGCTTCTCCACCACCATGGACGCTTCCCGGATGAGTCGTGAGTAGTCCACCTTGGACCATGGGTCCATGATCAGTAGCTATGTGATGTTCTCACTAGTAGAAAACAGGGCATTGGTCCAGCCCATTAGCCCCGGTTCAATCTAGAACCGGGTCCAATGGGGGTACTGGACCCGGTTCGTGAGCCCAGGGGGCCGGCCGGGCCACGTGGGCCATTGGTCCCGGTTCGTCTGGACCTATTGGTCCTGGTTGGAGCTAAAAACCGGGACCAATGGCTCTTGCTCCTGGCCCACCACTATTGGTCCCGGTTGGTGTTATGAACCGGGACCAAAGGCACCCCTTTAGTCCCGGTTTTTAGCACCAACCGGGACCAATGAGTTGCCTATATATACCCCCTCACTCAAGAGCAGAACTCACTGCTCTGTTTTTTTTCTGGCCGAGGGGGAGAGGGGTTAGTGGTGCTCTAGCTCACCTCTTATGCACACAACGTGTTCGGTGGAATGCCCGAGCCACACTAGTTAAGCTTTTCTCCTCTCGAAGCTCTATTTTCTCCGAGATTTGTCTAGGTTTAGCGGTCCGTCACGTCCCGTCCCCGTCTTCGCCGCCGTCGATCGCCCCCGCCGATCTCGTCACCGGCACCACCGTGGTGAGCCTCTTGTTATGTCCATGCTTTTCTTACTTTTATTATTGCTTTAGATAGATATTTGTCTAATTTTCTTATGTTTATTATTGCTTGTTATTATATAGTGCGATGGTTTTGATATCCGCCCACGTGGGCCCTCGTCCGGTCTACGATTCGGATGTGGTATATTATCTTTAATTTATAACTATTTGTTTTAGTGTTTATGATAGTTATGCCGACCAACCTGACATGCGTAGATGTTTTATTATGTCTAGGAGGTAGTTGAACCGGAAATTCCAACCGACCCTCTTGTGGAGAGGTTAAATTTAGTTGAAGAGGAAAACATTTCGTTAAAGAAAAAATTGGAAAAAATGGAGGAGGAGAAGATGGAATTGGAGTTGCATGTTGTGAAAGTTATCGATGATCACAAGATCAAGATGGACCCTATTGTCGAGAGGTTAAATTTAGTTGAAGAAGAAAACAAATTCTTGAAGGAAAAAATAAAAAAAATTGTGGACGAGAAGATGATATTGGAGTTGCATGTTGCGGATGTCGTCGATGATCACAAGATCAAGATGGATGCAATGCGGTTGAAGATTAAAAAGATTAGAAAATATGCCATTCATACCGAGGCTTGGTATCATTATGCCGTTGGATCAATTGTTACCTTGGTTGCGATTATGATAGCATTTGTTTTCGCGTTGAAATGTTTTACATAGTTTCGATGTGTATGGAGAGCTATATGTTGTTAGATGAGAACTATATATGTATGTAATTTGGTTTTAATGTGATGATGAACTTTTATCCATTTGGTCACTTAATTATCTATTTATGATGTTCTGTATTGGTTTTTGACACACTTAATTATATATAAATGCACGCAGATGAACCGACAATGGATGTACGGTGACAGACACACCTCCGAGTACATTAAGGGCGTGCGTGAGTTTTTAATGCGGCTGAGGCAAACAAGCAGAATGGTTTTATGTGTTGTCCATGCGCTAAATGTGTGAATACAATTTCTTACTCTAATCGGAAAATCCTTCACTCCCACCTGCTTTACAAGGGTTTCATGCCACACTATAATGTTTGGACGAGGCACGGAGAAATAGGGGTTATGATGGAAGACGGCGAAGAAGAAGAGTACGATGACAACTATGTGCCCTCTGAATACGGTGATGCTGCAATGGGGGGAGCTGGTGAAGATCAAGAGGAACCAGACGATGTGCCCAATGATGGTGCAACGGGTGAAGCTGCTGAAGATCAAGAGGAACCAAATGATGATCTTCGCCGGGTCATTGTCGATGCAAGGACACAATGCGAAAGTCAAAAGGAGAAGCTGAAGTTCGATCGCATGTTAGAGGATCACAAAAAAGGGTTGTACCCCAATTGCGAAGATGGCAACACAAAGCTCGGTACCGTACTGGAATTGCTGCAGTGGAAGGCAGAGAATGCTGTGGCTGACAAAGGATTTGAGAAGCTACTGAAAATATTGAAGAAGAAGCTTCCGAAGGATAACGAATTGCCCGACAGTACATACACAGCAAAGAAGGTCGTATGCCCTCTAGGATTGGAGGTGCAGAAGATACATGCATGCCCTAATGACTGCATCCTCTACCGCGGTGCATACAAGGATCTGAACCCATGCCCGGTATGCGGTGCATTGCGGTATAAGATCAGACGAGATGACCCTGGTGATGTTGATGGCGAGCCCGCCAGGAAGAGGGTTCTTGCGAAGGTGATGTGGTATGCTCCTATAATACCACGGTTGAAACGTTTGTTTAGAAACAGAGAGCATGCCAAGTTGATGCGATGGCACAGTGAGGACCGTAATAAAGACGGGAAGTTGAGAGCACCCGCTGACGGGTCGCAGTGGAGAAAAATCGAGAGAAAGTACTCGGAGGAGTTTGCAAAGGACCCAAGGAACATATGGTTTGCTTTAAGCGCGGATGGCATTAATCCTTTCGGGGAGCAGAGCAGCAATCACAGCACCTGGCCCGTGACTCTATGTATGTATAACCTTCCTCCTTGGATGTGCATGGAGCGGAAGTTCATTATGATGCCAGTTCTCATCCAAGGTCCTAAGCAACCCGGCAACGACATTGATGTGTACCTAAGGCCATTAGTTGAAGAACTTTTACAGCTGTGGAATGGAAACGGTGTACGTGCATGGGATGAGCACAAACAGGAGGAATTTGACCTAAAGGCGTTGCTGTTCGTGACCATCAACGATTGGCCCGCTCTCAGTAACCTTTCAGGACAGACAAACAAAGGATACCACGCATGCACGCACTGTTTAGATGACACTGAAAGTATATACCTGGACAAGTGCAGGAAGAATGTGTACCTGGGCCATCGTCGATTTCTTCCGACCAACCATCAATGTCGAAAGAAAGGCAAGCATTTCGAAGGCGAGGCAGATCACCGGAAGAAGCCCGCCATGCGTACCGGTGATCACGTACTTGCTATGGTCAATGATTTACACGTAATCTTTGGAAAGGGCCCCGGCGCACTAGCTATTCCGAATGACGATGAGGGACACACACCCATGTGGAAGAAGAAATCTATATTTTGGGACCTACCCTACTGGAAAGACCTAGAGGTCCGCTCTTCAATCGACGTGATGCACGTGACGAAGAACCTTTGCGTGAACCTGCTAGGCTTCTTGGGCGTGTATGGAAAGAAAAAAGATACAGCTGAGGCACGGGAGGACCTGCAACATTTGCATGAAAAAGACGGCATCCCTCCGAAGCAGTATGAAGGTCCTGCCAGCTATGCTCTTACGAAAGAAGAGAAAGAAATCTTCTTTGAATGCATGCTCAGTATGAAGGTCCCGACTGGCTTCTCGTCGAATATAAAGGGAATAATAAATATGGCAGATAAAAAGTTCCAGAACCTAAAGTCTCATGACTGCCATGTGATTATGACGCAACTGCTTCCGGTTGCATTGAGGGGGCTTCTACCGGAAAACGTCCGATTAGCCATTGTGAAGCTATGTGCATTCCTCAATGCAATCTCTCAGAAGGTGATCGATCCAGAAATCGTACCAAGGCTAAGGAGTGATGTGGCGCAATGTCTTGTCAGTTTCGAGCTTGTGTTCCCACCATCCTTCTTCAATATCATGACACACGTCCTAGTTCATCTAGTCGACGAGATTGTCATTCTGGGGCCCGTATTTCTACACAATATGTTCCCCTTTGAGAGGTTCATGGGAGTCCTAAATAAATATGTCCGTAACCGCGCCAGGCCAGAAGGAAGCATCTCCATGGGCCATCAAACAGAGGATGTCATCGGGTTTTGTGTTGACTTCATTCCTGGCATTAATAAGATAGGTCTCCCTAAATCGCGGTACAAGGGGAGACTGACTGGAAAAGGCACGCTTGGAAGGGACTCAATAATATGCAGGGACGGATATTCTTGGTCTCAAGCACACTACACAGTTCTAATGAACTCTACATTGGTGACCCCGTATGTCGATGAACACAAGAACAGTCTGCGCTCCAAACACCCGGAGCAGTGCGACGACTGGATTACACGTGAACACATCAGGACTTTCAGCAGTTGGTTGGAAACACGTCTCAGAGGTGACAACACTGTTTGTGATGAGTTGTACTTGTTATCTAGGGGACCATCTTCGACTGTATTGATTTACAAAGGATACGAGATAAATGGGAATATATTTTACACGATTGTCCAAGATCAAAAGAGCACCAACCAAAACAACGGTGTCCACTTTGATGCAACAACCGAGAGGGGAAAGGACACATATTATGGTTACATAGTGGACATATAGGAACTTGACTACGGACATGATTTTAAGGTCCCTTTGTTTAAGTGCAAATGGGTCAATCTGTCAGGAGGCGGGGTACAGGTAGACCCACAGTACGGAATGACCACAATGGATCTGAAAAATCTTGGATACACTGACGAACCGTTCGTCCTAGCCAATGATGTGGCACAGGTTATCTATGTGAAGGACATGTCTACCAGACCGAGAAAAAGAAAAGATAAGGAAGCGAATACATCATACGATGAGCCAAAGCGCCACATAGTACTTTCAGGAAAAAGGGACATCCTGGGAGTGGAGGGCAAGACAGACATGTCTGAAGATTATGAAAAGTTTCATGAAATTCCTCCCTTCAAAGTCAAGGCTGACCCAAGCATCCTGATAAACGATGAAGATTATCCATGGTTACGGCGCAATAAGCAAATGACACAAGCAAAGAAAAAGTGAAGAGTTTTTTCCGCAACTATTATGATGATACCATGCCAACTTTGTAACAAACGAGTATGATACCATTGTCCGTTTGTACTATTCAAATTTCAATACTACTTGCACTAACAGAGAAAGTTTGTAATTGGTTTTACCAGAAAGAATTAAAAAAATAAAGCAAATAACAAAAGAAAATAAATAATGCAGAAAACAAAACAAAAAAACTTGAAAAAAATAGCAACAATAAGTATTTTGTTGTAAGTATAAACAAAATAAAATAAATAAAGCAACAAAGAAAATAAATAAAGGAAGTAAAATAAATAAAGCAACTCTAAATACAGCAAAAAACAACTTAGAAATAAACAAAGAAAATAAAATAAATAAAGCAACTCTAAATACAGCAAAAAACAACTTAGAAATAAACAAAACAAAAAAACTTGAAAAACAAAACAAAACAAAAAAACTTGAAAAAAAATACTTGAAAACTTGAAAATAAATAATGCAGAAAACAAAACAAAAAACTTGAAAAAAAATAGCAACAATAAGTATTTTTTTGTAAGTAGAAACAAAATAAAATAAATAAAGCAACAAAGAAAACAAATAAATAAAAATAGCAACAGTAAGTATTTTGTTGAAAGTAGAAACAAAACTATAAAATAAAGCAACAAAGAAAAAAAAATAAAAAATTGCCACCTACTGGGCCCACACGGCCTGAATACGAGTAGAAACCCAACCATGGGCCAGGATTCAGGCCCGTAGAAAGGCCAGCAAGCCCACAGGCAAAGCAGTGTCAGTTTAGGCCCTTAGGCCTGCAGTTTAGAGGAGTTCGAGAGGAGAGAGGCAGCGAGGCTTATAAACTGGTGCTGGCCTCTCTCAACTAGCGAGGTGGGACTAAACTTCCCACCGCACCGCAGCAAGGCCTTTCGTCCCGGTTGGTGGCACCAACCGGGAATAAAGGCCCCTCCTTCCCGCCCTTTGGGCTGCTGAAAAGGGAGCTTTAGTCCCGGTTGGTGGCAGCAACCGGGACTAAAGGGGGGTATTAGTCCCGGTTTCAGCCACCAACCGGGACTAATACAGCTCCTATATAACCAGGACTTGCGAAATTTTGGGCAGTTTCCTTCTTCCCCGCGCCCCCGACGCCTGTCTCTCCTTCCCCGCCCCCGTCGCCGTCGCCCCCGTCGCCCCCGACGCCGCCCCGACGCCGCCTCGCCGCCGTCGCCCCGCCCCGCGCCCCCGTGCCGCCCCGCGCCCCGCGCCGTCGCCGCGCCCCGTCGCCGTCGCGCCGCGCGCCCCGCCCCGCCGCCGTCGCGACGCCGCGCCCCGTCGCCGTCGCGCCGCCCCGCCCCGCCGCCGTCGCGCCGCCCAGCCCCGCCGCGCGATGTGAGGGCTTGCTTTTTTTTATGTTTATATAAATTGCTGTATATATATATAGTTGCTGTATATATATGTATATATGTGTATTTTTTTTATGTTTATATAAATTGCTGTATATATAGTTGCTGTATATATATGCATGTGTATATATAGTTGCTGTATATATATGTATGTGTATATATATATTTTTTAGGAATTTGCTAAATATATATGTATGTGTATATAAATATATTTTTCTTAGGAAGTTGCTGTATGTGATGTATATATATGTGTATGTGGCTATATAGTTTTTTGTTTATATATGCTAAATATATATAGAAAGTTTTATATATGCAAAAGTTACAAATTTAGAAAAAGAAGGATAGGAAAGAAGAAAATAAGAAAGAGGAAAGAAAGAAGAAGAGGAGAGGAAGAAGAGGAGAAATAAATAAGAAGAAGAAAAAAAAAGAAAAAAAGAGGAGAAGAAGAAAGGAATAGAGGAGAAGAAGAGAAATTTTCTCTTCTTCTCCTCTATTCCTTTCTTCTTCTCCTTTTTTTTCTTTTTTTTTCTTCGATCTTCTCCTCTAGCGGTTCCTTTTTTCTTCTTCTTCCTCTTTTTTTTATCGGATATGTCTATGTCGATATACACCCTCCCCGATAACTTCGACATTAGGGGGGGCCGGGGTCGAGGGTCGTCGAGGGACCGAGGGACCGGTCGAGAGATCGCCGAGGGGCCGAGGGTCGTCAAGGGGTCGAGAGGTCGAAGGTCGAGGGGTCGAGAGGTTGCCTAGCAGTCGGGGGTCTAGGGTTGTGGATCGCCGAGCAGTCGGGGGTCAAAGTATTGAAGAATTCCATGACTTCATCATTTGCCAGAAGTAACCGGGGCATTTTGGTACAAAATTATGCAAAGTTATTCTGGAACGGAGTTCCTGATAGGATAATCCATCTTTTGTTACGAATTATCCTATCTGGGACTCCGTTCCAAAATAACTTTGGAGAGCTTCGTACCATCATGCTACTGTTACTTTCGCCTAATGATGAAGTATTGGTTTTGTTGAATCCTTTGACACTCGACAAAATGTGAAATGAGGGGGTCTAGGATTATGGATCGCCGAGCAGTCGGGGGTCGAGGGGTCGAGAGAGGTTGCCTAGCT